>JAJAGP010000789.1:0-120000 GCA_025084515.1 Ancistrus triradiatus | reverse complement strand
GTTAATAAGGTGAAATTAGAGTCAGGTGTTTTCAGTCAATGGGATGACAATCAGGTATGAGTGGGGACCCTGTTTTATTTAAAGAACAGGTATCTATCACAGTCTGCTCTTCACAACACATGTTTGTGGAAGTGTATCATGTCACGAACAAAGGAGATTTCTGAGGACCTCAGAAAAATAGTTGTTGATGCTCATCAGGCTGGAAAAGGTTACAAAACCATCTCTAAAGAGTTTGGACTCCACCAATCCACAGTCAGACAGATTGTGTACAAATGGAGCAAATTTAAGACCATTGTTACCCTCCTCAGGAGTGGTCGATCAGCAAAGATCACTCCAAGAGCAAGGTGTGTAACAGTTGGCAAGGTCACAAAGGACCTCAGGGTAACTTCTAAGCAACTGAAGGCCTCTCTTGCATTGGCTAATGTTAATGCTCATGAGTTCACCATCAGAAGAACACTGAACAACAATGGTGTGCATGGCAGTGATACAAGGAGAAAGCTACTGCTCTCCAAAAAGAACATTGCTGCTTGTCTGCAGCTTGCTAAAGATCACGTGGACATGCCAGAAGGCTATTGGCAGAATGTTTTGTGGATGCATGAGACCAAAATAGAACTTTTGGTTGGAGAAAGGAAAACACTACATTCCAGGATAAGAACCTTATCCCATCTGTGAAACATGGTGGTGGTAGTATCATGGTTTGGGCCTGTTTTGCTGCATCTGGGCCAGGACGGCTTGCCATCATTGATGTAACAATGAATTCTGAATGATATCAGAGAATTCTAAAGGAAAATGTCAGGACATCTGTCCATGAACTGAATCTCAAGAGAAGGTGGGTCATGCAGCAAGACAACAACCACTCAACACCACTTTAACTGCAAAAATTATAAGGAAAAAAATGGACAGTGAGTTCTAATATTTTCATTGATTTATCTATGTGTAAAGAAGAAGACAATGTAAGTGATTTTTTTTTTTCTGTTTCCAGGAGTGCATTTTCTTAGTTATTGCTAATGTTCTGACCAATGATTTGCTGTTTGGACCATTGAAACCTTAATATTTACCAGTTTTAGGTTTGGTACATTTTTGCCCAAAACTGTAAATTATTTTTTTGCAAATGGGTAAGTTTTTGACTGCTCCCATTTGCTTTTTTCTTTTTTTATGTTTGCTTTATGTTATTTGTATAGTACCTCCCTTATCCCATACTGTAGTACTATATTGTCCGCTCTGATTATTTACTGTTTGTTTGTTTGTCTCCAGAGTCTGCACTGTTTGTTTGTCTACACCGAAGTACTTGTACCATGTTACAATGTTTAAATGTACTGTTGTGTTATGTCGTTACAGAGTATCAGAGCACTGTATGTGAGGTGCTGCCAGAGTTGCGTGAGCGTGGTGTTTGTGTGTTGATGCTGTGTGATCATTGTAAAGTGGATGGACTCATATCTCTGAAAGACAAAATGGAGAAAAGTGACGATTCACCTGTGAGTCGCACAATGAGAGCCAACACAACAATGATGAGCAATGCTCTATATATCTACACATCAGGAACTACAGGTACACAACGCACCGATTCATTAAATATCAGTTTAGGTACACTGTAACATTCACTGGGATTACTTAGATCAAAGAATGAGGTTAACAGAATTTAAAAAGGGGGTCATCACGCCTTTCCTGATAGTAAACAAAAACACACAATTACTCATATTTTGCAATAGACATTATTTTTGCACTGAATGTATGTAGGGTAAAACTGTTAGCGCCATTTAACAACCATCAAAGTCCGTTCACTTTAATGACAGAGATCATTTTATAATAACAATTATAACAAATTATAATAGGAAATAAAAATCTGCAAAAAAAACCTAATTGGATGTTGCAACGTAAACATGTGGTCAAATTAAAAAAGGTATAGCATATCTATTTTAACTGCCATATATATTTTTATGTCATACTTTGATGTTTTGTTTACATTTTTTTAATCTAAGTTATTTTCATGAATATTGATTCACTTGGAATTAAATACATGCATAAGTAGGACACTTTTTTGAACACAGACACAAGCAGAGATGTGACTTGGAAATGGAAATCCGCACTGTATTTACCTACCTAAAGGAAAGGTAATTTCCTGTTCTGAAAACTAGTGTTTCTTTGAGTGGACTCATTCCCCTTGGTTGATCTACTATAGTGAGCAATTAGAATTCAGTTTTACAGAGTGTGTGATCATTAATTCTGTAGTTACGCTATCATGTACGTGTACAGTTTAACAGTGGATTTGATGACTGAAGTGCAATAAGTGCAAAAGAAGAATAAATCCATCAGTAACTGAAATGTATTTCTTAGAGGGAGTGATATTTAATGCTATAACAGTTTAGGCTTCAGATACTGTATAGATGGTAAGGTTATACTCGGGTTTTCTCTCTGACATATTTATGTATCATTTGCATGATAATAACCTTTATATTGACATTACAGTAGCATAAAAAGACTATGTGACTATGGTAATGTCCATTCAATGACCATTTCGATTAACAACATGTGTCACAGAACGTAACACGGTGCATACCTGTTTATACAAATTCACCATGTTTGAGATAATACATAAACAAAACACAAACCAAAAACTAAAGCAAACCAAGTTCCTCTGCAATGAACTTTTAGCAGGTATACTGAAACAGTCTCACCAGATTCCAGAATGTCCATTCAATGATCTAAGTCTTAGTCCCACATGATGTTGATATACAACCCTTAATCAGAAAAAGTTGGGATGACATGGAAAATGCAAATTTAAAATATCTGCAGTGTTCCTTACATTTGTTTTTACTTTTATTTCATTGTAGACAGTATAAACCCAAGAGATTTCATGTTTTTTACTAGTAATGAATTAAAAAACTAAATCATGATGTGATGTCAACAGGTGATTATAGTCAACAAGATTAACAGGTGATAGTCTTGATTTGGTACAAAAGCAGTATCCATGAAAGGCTGAGTTTTTGAGGAGTAAAAATGGACAGAGGCTCTACAGTTTATCAACAAATGTGTATGAAAATTATTGAAATGTTCAAAAACAAAGTTCCTCAAAGAAAGATTGGAAGGGATTTACCTATTTCTCCCTCTACAGCATAATATCATTAAACATTTCAAGGGATCTGGAGGAAATTTAGTGTGTAAAGGGCAATGGCAGACAGCACTTCATCAAGAACCATCATTTAAACCATAGCTGATAGAACCACATGGGCAAGGAATTACTTTATCAAGGCTTTAACAAACACTACAATACAGAGTTACATTCACATATTCCACTTAAAACATTACTGTGCAAAAACGAAGAATTATGTTAACCAGCTTCAACTTCTCTGGGCTCAGAGGCAACTGGGATGGACCATCACGCAGTGGAAACATGTATTGTGTTCAGACGAATCAGTATTCTAGATCTTTTTTGGAAGAAATGGATCCAGACCAAAGATGAAAGTAACCATCCAGACTGTTATCAGCAACAAGTCCAAAAGCCAGGCTCTGTCATAGTAAGGGGTTGGGTCAGTGCCCTTGGCAAAGGTCATTTTATACTTCGGTGATGGCAGCATTAATGCAGAAAAGTACACTGAGATTTTAGAGAAAAATATGCTGCCTTTAAGACGACGTCTTTCCAGGGACATCCGTGCATTTTTCAACAAGACTCCTAAGAAAGACAATACAAAACAAGCCAAATCAGAAAATGAAATATGTAAATCCCTTTCAGTTGAGGAACATTGTTTTAAAACATTTCAATAATTTTCTTACACGTTTGTTGATAACCCACAGATCCTCTGCCCATATGTACTTCTAAAAGACTCCTCAAAGACAAAGCCTTTTGTGAATACTGCTTTTGTACTAAATCATGATTGTAATCACCTGTTGACATTTCCTTTTTGAAATCACATCATTTAGTTTTTTTTTTACCTCAATACTAGCCCTAAATTGTCCCTGTAACAATTTTTTTAATGTGTTGCAGGCCTGAAATGGATGGAATGGATCTTTATTAACAAATAAAATGAAGTTGACCAGACAAAAACCTGAAATCTGTTGGGTTTATACTGTCTGCAATAAAATAAAAGTCAAAGGAAATGTAAGGAACACTGCAAATATGTTTTCTGATTTGGGGTTTTACAGTGGTGCTTGAAAGTTTGAGGCCTTTAGAAATTTCTATATTTCTGCATAAATATGACCTAAAACATCATCAGATTTTTACGCAAGTCCTAACAGTAGATAAAGAGAACCCAGTTAAACAAAGGAGACAAAAATATTATGCTTGGTCATTTATTTATTGAGGAAAAGGATCCAATATTACATATTAGTGAGTGGCAAAAGTATGTAAACCTCTAGGATTAGCAGTTAATTTGAAGGTGAAATTAGAGTCATGTGTTTTCAATCAATGGAGGGCGGGGGTTCACATTAGATAATGAAAGCAAAGGCTCACATACTTTTGCCACTTACTAATACTGTATGTAATATTGCATCATTTTCCTCAATAAAATAAATGACCAAGTATAACATTTTTGTCTCATTTGTTTAACTGGGTTCTCTTTATCTTCTTTTAGGATTTGTGTGAAAATCGGATGATGTTTTAGATCATATTTATGCAAAAATCTAGAAAATTCTAAAGGGTTCACAAACTCTCAAGCACCACTGTAGTTCACCAGTACTCCATTTAAGCTTTAGATCAAATCAGAAAGCCTCTGTAAAATAATAGATGACTGTAGAATAGATCCTTAAACAGCAGAAGTCTGTATTTGGCTCTAAGAACTAGGATAGAAGAATAAATCCAGTAAAACTGAATTTGGATCCAATCTATAAATGATTCCAGACCAAATACAGTATGAAAAAGGAAACCGAACCAGGTACAAATATGTAATCACCACACCTGAGACTGAAGGTACAAATGAAAAAGAAAAAATCCAAATATATTACTTATGTTGAGCCAGCAAACATATTGTTCCCCAACAAGGGCCTAAGGAACTTGACTGAGGATGCCAAACCTGCCTCCGATTTCCTCAAAACTCTCTCTTTTTCTCCATCTTAATATTACATCTGAGAGTTACACACTTCCTTCAAGCGACTGGGAAAGTAGTTACCCTAGTGACAATGAATGCACTTTATCGCAACAGAATTAAACAACAACATATAACTGCATGTGTTTGTGCTTGTGTGCTTGTGTGCGTGTGTGCGTGTGTGTGCGTGTGTGTGCGTGTGTGTGTGTGTTCATTCATTCTCAGGTCTTCCGAAAGCAGCTATCTTTTCACATGAGAGGTTGTGGCCGGCGATGCTTTACCAGAATACGATTGATGTCAAACATGATGATGTCGTCTACGTCTCCCTCCCCCTTTATCATGCTACCGGCCTCCTTATTGGTCTAGGGGGTGCAATAGAGAGAGGTTACATTCACATAAACACTATAACTCTACTCTGGACATGTCCTAAACCACTCACCCTAATCACTATATAGTGCATGTAAACACTGTCAGAGGCTTCATAAGGTCATTTTTCCAGGGCACAAGCTACAAATGTTTGAGTACCCCAGATATAATTTTAACATTATATTTAATATTTAACATTAAAGTTTAGTCTATTTAACATCGATCTGTGTATGAGCTTGTGTTTCCTTGGCAATTTCATATAGCAAGTTCAGAAAGAAGTTCATAACTAGTGATTCTGGCTTTTTTAGTGAGTCGACTCTTTCGATTCCCAAATGGCTCATCATTTCATGCAGACACGTTTAGTGCTATATTGACTTATGATTAGTATGTGTGCACACTCCACATATATCACTTAACTTCATTCATTCACTTTCTTATCCTCATGATCCTGGTCATGGAAGAGCCTATGTCATGGAGAGCAAGACAGGAACAACCCTAAACAGGGCGTGATATGGGGGAATGTAGAATGTAAAATGTACATTCTGATTCTCAGTTGCCGACATCGTAGTTGGCCTCTGCAGGGGTGAGGTGTCGTGAAAAGAAGGCGAAGGGGTGAAGGTTACTATCCGGGCCCACACGTTGAGACACGCAGACCGTAGTTTATCCAAGCCGGCGTTAGCTTCCCGTAGCTTCTCCAGGCCAGCGTTAGCTTCCCCTAGCTTTCCCAAGCCGGCATTAGTTTCCCGTAGCTTTTCCAAGCCGGCGTTAACTTCCCGTAGCTTCTCCAAGCCGGCGTTAGCTTTCCGTAGCTTCTCCAGTCTGGCGTTAGCTTCCCCAAGCCAGCGTTAGCTTCCCGTAGTTTGTCCAAGCCTGCGTTAGCTTTTCGTAGCTTATCCAAGCCGGATATAGTTCCACGTAACTTCTCCCAGCCGGCCTATTTCCTATGTTAGTTCTCCTCATTTCCCCAGTTTTTGGGTTCACTGTGTTGTCTCTTAGTTTATGCGTTATCTTTTATTATGGTTGTTATTGTCGAAGTTATCCTTATTGTTTGTCTTTACCATCAGTATTAGTATTTTTGTGCTTTTATCATTATTATCTCCGTTATTTCCACTACTTTTATTTGGCTATCAGTATCACTCCCATTAGTGTGTTGTTGTTGCCTTTTTGACTGCTGCCTTGGTTCTGTATTTGGGGTACTTTGCAATAGCCTGTTTGTGTTGAACTGGAACCCTGCATTCGCCTGCTCATCCCTGGACCACCACGTAACAGAATGCTCCTGCCAAGCATGCAGACAGTGGGTTCCAGCTCCACAGGACCCCCACGCCAGCCGGATAAGTTTTCTGGGGATCATAGTAAATTCCAGCAGTTTTTTGTGGAATGCCAAGGTTGTCTGGATTACTAATTTTTCCCTGATGAGAGTAACCGGTTTGCCTTCATGGGGCTTCTGCTCACCTGCCCGGCATTGGACTGGGCCACGGAGCCATGGCTCCAGTTTGAGTCAGGGACCTGTGACCAGTTTTTGGAAGCACTTGTGGCAGTGTTCGGCCCTGACCCGGGACAAACACAGAAGCACAGCTGAGGTCAGGCACCCAGATTCAAGCTTCCCAGCCCTCAGTACCCACCTCAGCTAGCCCATCACCAATGGAACCCTCCGCTTATGGGCTGCCGGAGGATCCCAACCGTCACCAGGACGGTCTGGAACGCACTCACTCCGGAGACCGTCCCAAGCATTGCCTTCTTTGCTGAGGACGTCTATAGTGCCACCTTTCTCACTGAGGACGTCTAGAGTGCTTCTTCCCTTGTTGAGGACGTCCAGAGTGCCACCTTGCTCACCGAGGATGTCCAGAGCATTATTTCGCTTGCTGGGGGCAGCCAGGTCGCCACCCTGCTCACAGAAGACGTCCAGGGCGCCACTTCTCTCTCCAAAGGACATCCTCAGCCTCCCTGCTGTTGTAGAAGACGCCCAGAACTCGACGCTCACCTAGACCTCAAAGGTTAGCGTCGTGTCTGAGCAAGCCATGCCACCCTGCTCTGTGATTGACCATGCTAGTCCTGTACCTGAGCATGCCGCACTGGTTAGCTCCGTTATCGAGCCGCTAACGCCCCGTGACTCTGTATCCAAGTCATTAGTGTCTAGTAGCTGGATTTTCACGCGTGTTAGCTCTGCACTCGAGCTCGTAACAGCCCATAGTTTCACCCCCGAGCACACCAACTCCATTCTTGAGCTTGTTAGCCTGGTTTCCGAGTTCCCCGAACCGCTTAGCTTCGAAGGTCAGCTGTTCGCATCCCCTAGGGCGGTACTCGCGCACGCCAGCCCCGTTCCCAAGCTTCCCTTGGCGTCCGGCTCCGAAAATAAGCCATTAACCTTCCATAGTGTGGTACCCCTGTACACTGGCCCCGTTTTCGAGCTCCCCGCGCCATTTAGCTCTGTAGATGAGCCGCCAGCGTCGTGTAGCCCTGTATCTGAGTATGCTAACCCCGTTTCCAAGCTCGCTGTGCCCGTTGGCTTTGTCATTGAGCACGTGAGCCCAATACCGCTGCCGTCAGTCGCCCACAGCTTGCTAGCTGAGCAGGTTAGCCTTGTACTGGGTGCTGAGCCACCAGCACCCAGTAACCCTGTTTCTGGGGATGCTAGCTCAGTGTTTGAGTACATTAGTTTGACTTTTGAGCTTGCTAACCCCACATCTAGGCCAGCTAGCCCCGAATTCGAGCCCGCTGCGCTTCATAGTTCCATAGGCGAACTGTTAGTGCCCAATAACTCTGGAAGTAAGCGAGTTAGCTCCACTCCTGAAAACACTAATCACACTGCACCGGTTAGCTCAGTTGAAGAGCCGTCAGCGCCCCGTGGCATAGTATTCAAGTTGCTAGCGCCTCTTGACCCAGTATCTAGGCCAGTTACCCTCGTGGTTGAGCACCCTTGTTCCGTAATTGAGGGCGTCAACCCCTCATCTAAGTCGTTGGTGCCATCTAACTTTGTGCCTGAGCGAGTAACACCTCTCGGCCCCTCGTCGGGGTAGGTCAGCCCCGTTTGAAGATTCCTCACGCTCATGCGCTCAGTAACTCGGCCTCGAGCTCCCATGGATTGCTATTTGCGCACACCTGCTCCGTGCTGGAACTAACTAGCCCTGTACCTGAATTTGTACCCGCATCTGGTTCGGTATCCAAATGCGCTGTGCATCCAGTTTAGGTAACCAAGCCTGTTAGCCCGGTATCCAAAGGCAGTAGCTCAGTTCTGAGACCCACTATGCCATGTGACACCCCTGAACCCATCATGCAACCTAGCCCCATACACGAATCACCAGGACTAGTAGTGAACTACCGGAGTAAGAGGCGCCGACCCCAGGGGCCGCATGTTCCAGAGAGACCTCCCCAGGGGCTGCGCGTTCCAGAAAGACCTTCCCAGAGGCTGTCCGCTTCAGTGGGGTCTTCCCAGATGTCCGCCGCTCCAGTGGGGCCTTTCCAGAGGTCTGCTGCTTCAGTGGGGCCTTCCCAGAGGTCCGGCGCTCCAGTGGGGCCTTCCCAGAGGTCCGGCGCTCCAGTGGGGCCTTCCCAGAGGTCCGGCGCTCCATTGGGCTTCCCGAGTCCCCCTCTCCAGTGGGGGCCCTTCCAGAGGTCCCCCTCCCATTGGGCCTTCCCAGAGGTCCCCTTCTCCAGTGGGGCCTTCCCAGAGGTCCGCCGCTCCATGGGGCCTCCCAGAGTCCGGCCGCTCCGTGGGGCCTTCCCAGGGTCCCTCCCTCCAGTGGGGCCTTCCAGAGTCTGCCGCTCCAGTGGGGCCTTCCCATAGGTCCGCCACTCCAGTGGGGCCTTCCCAGAGGTCCCGCGCTCCAGTGGGGCCTTCCCAGAGGTCCGCCGCTCCAGTGGGGCCTTCCCAGAGGTCCGCCGCTCCAGTGGGGCCTTCCCAGAGGTCCGCCGCTCCAGTGGGCCCCCCCCCCCCAGAGGTCCGCCGTCCCAGTGTCAGTGACGAGGTCGTCCATGCCAGTATTGGGGTCGCCCGTTCTGGCACCAGCACCGAGGTCATCCAGCGCTCTTCGTCCCGATTTAAGGTCATCCAGATCGCTCCAATGGAGGACGATCGTCTTCGTGTCTGCTTCTGGGACCCCCATGGGACCGACCTCGCCTTCGTCCCAATGGAACGAAGCAATGGCTAAGCCTAAGGCTATGGCTAAGGCTAAAGCTGCACAACAAGATACCAGGTTCATAGACGGAATGATCTGTCTAGAAGTGATGACTAAGGTTTTATGGCATACTGATGAATAAAGATGATCAGCTGTGGCAAGAAGGTGGAGTCGAGGCATGGCGAAAATAGTCCAATGGATCTGGGGAAGAAGTACACAACACGTGCATGCCATACTCGAAAACATAAACAAAACATATCGAGAACTAAGGGATCAGGGTAAAGGAGCAAGACAAAACAAAAATGAGGTGGATCCAGAGCAAACCCTGACAGTAGGGCACATACACGCACGTGCCCCACTTTAGAGACACCAATTAACCTAACAGACTGTTGGTGGAAACCGGAGTACCTGAAGTAAACCCACACATATATGGGGAGGACATGCAGACTTCACACAGAAAGAACCCATACTGCTCCACCTAGGGATTGAACCCAGGACATTATTTCTGTGAGGCGACAGTGCTACCCATTGAGCCACCATACCGCCCCTATCACTTAACATAATTACGTGTATGTGAGAAATTATTTGACGGAGGACCTCCCTGGAACCCTGTACGTGTCTGGGCTAAGCCCCCAGTCACCTCAATCCCTAGAAATGCCTCTGAACATTGTCAGCTTTATCAGAAATTGTTAGTATTATTCTCTTTAGACTATGATACAGAGTTTGAAGACCAATCTGCTTAATTTTGTGTGTGTGTGTGTGTGTGTGTGTGTGTGTGTGTGTGTGTGTGAAATTAGGAAACACAGTGGTGTTAAGGAGGAAGTTCTCCGTGTCTCAGTTTTGGAATGACTGCAGGAAATACAACGTAACAGTGATCCAGTACATCGGAGAGATCATGCGCTACCTCTGCAACACACCTGTGGTAACACACACACACACACACACACCTACATTATGTCAATTATAGCAATGGTTCCCAAAGGGTGGGCTGATGAATTAAAGAAGGCAAAGGAAAGAGACATGTTTGAGCCAGCAAACTGTCAAAGAGGGATTCTTTAAGATATATAATGCATGTCACTTCTAATAATTTCACTGTAAAGGTGATTTCTCACTTTTAGTTCAGTAAGAGGTTGCAGTTTTGTATGATTTACAATGCTTAATATTCTTATCTACAAATGGGGGGCACTGCAGAAAGGGTTTGGGAACCATTGAATTATGGGGACTTTCCACTGATAAAATATTACTGTATGTAATTCTTGCTACACCTACTAACCTTAACCTCGTGAAGGCGAAGCCTTAACTGTTTTGGGTTGTCTGTCCTTATGGGGATATTTGGTCCACACCATGATACAACCCCCTCACACACACACACACACACACTTTCTCATGTTCGCATTCCCTAATTCACTTCCCTCTTCATCTTGTTTTAATCAGACACCCACAGACCTGCAGCACCGAGTGAGACTGGCGTTAGGTAACGGAATGCGTGCTGATGTTTGGCAAGAGTTCCTGCGCAGGTTCGGTTCTATTAGAATTTTTGAATTCTACGCTGCTTCTGATGGAAACATAGGTTTCTTAAACTTCACGGGAAAGGTGGGAGCAGTGGGCAGAGTAACCTTGTTCCACAGAGTAAGTGTGCCATCTAATCCCACTTTTATATATCACACATAAACAACAGTATTAATACAGCTAGAATAAGGGTTGAGTTATGCTATCTCACATGAATAATTAAAATATTAATTCCTGAACGGGTGTGTGAGTGTACATTTTAACGCTTTTTTGGTTTGCTAATTTCTGTATCTTTATTTGGAGACTTGTGTTCGTAATATGTTTGGCTTAAGGAAACAAAATAATTTCTTGAGTGCACTAGGAACTTTCTCCATACAGGTGATGCTTCCTCATGCACTGATTCAGTATGATACTGAGAAAGAGGAGCCAGTAAGAGACAGCAGGGGGCACTGTATTCCAGTCCCTACAGGTGTGTTACACATTCTTTTACTCCACATACACTTGACAAAAAAAAAAAAACCTCACCAAGAAGAAGTTGTTGAGATCGAATGAAACTTTATATGTGTTAATGCAATGATTACAATATTAGAGCAAAATTATCATTTTATTGGAGAAAACTGTACAACTGTAAACTATACCTGGATTTGTCGCTAAAGACGATACAGTCCTTAGCAGTCCAGGTTTCTCGTTCACGGCACCACTGCAAAGGAAGGTGATGGTGGCTGTCTGTCAATGGCAAGACATGTAATGGGTGCCATGAAAACAAATTTTCTTCTGCTAAGCCCCTGAAAATGGTCCGAACAGAGACATGGTGTGTAGTGAAGGTGCAGAACCCTAAAATATCTAGAACAATAGTCCTAAGATTATTGAATTATGACCCAGAACATTTGCCTGGACTAACAGCAGCTTGGAAAAAGGGTAGTTCTCAGGTAATTATGGATCATTATCTAGTGTGTCAGAATGGCCGAGCGGTCTAAGTCGCCAGACTCAAGGTTTGTTCCCTTCCTCGTGAGGATTCTGGTCTCTGCATGGAGGCGTGGGTTCAAATCCCACTTCTGACAAAAAAGCTTTTTTGGTACTGGATTCTGGAGCAGAAGGTCCAGGGTTCAAATCCCACCTCTACTCAGCTGTTGGGTCCTTGAGCAAGTCCCTTAACCCACAAATGCTTGGATTGTAAGACTGTATAAGTTGTAAGTCACTCTGGATAAGGGCGTCTACTAAATGACGTAAATGTAATGTAAATGTAGTACTAGAACTAGAAAACTAAAGATGTTAACAGAGCATCACATATAAAGTAAATTGAGAAAAAAAACGATCTCGCATGTGTAACAGAATTTCCAAGAAAATGTGTGTGTGTGTGTGTGTGTGTGTGTGTGTGTGTGTGTGTGTGTGTGGGTGGGTGGGTGTGTGTGTGTGGGGGGGCATAGGCGAAACAGGGCTTTTAATATCTAAGATCACGGTGATGGCCCCGTACATGGGGTATGCTGGGAACTTGGAGCAGACGGAGAAGAAGAAGTTGCGTAATGTATTTGAGGACGGAGACCTTTATCTGAACAGTGGAGATCTGTTGAGATTTGACCACCAGGGCTTCGTCTACTTCCAGGATCGGATCGGAGACACCTTCAGGTATGTGGGTGGTGTCAGAGTGTGTTCGTCATGCTGAAACATGAGAATATGATGACGTTGTCATTGTGTTGGTGTTTTTCTTGTGCAGATGGAAAGCGGAGAATGTGGCCACCACTGAAGTTGCTGATATTATCTCCATGTTGGATTTTATAAAAGAAGTGAATGTGTATGGTGTGAAGGTTCCAGGTAAAACCAAAGCAGAATATTTCCCATCAGTTCCCTAAATTTCACCTTGGTTACTAATATCTGTTATGAAAGAGCATCATAAACTTTAAATCCTGCAATGATCCTCTACCTTCATCTCCGTTTAAACAATATAAATGAAACTTTAACTTTTGAAAATATTTTTGTCATCTTTTTTGTTTGCTGTTCTAGTTCATATCAAGGCATTGTGGTTGATGTAACAACATTGTGGTTCATAAAAAGATTTAGAATTTGCTATTCTTACTTTTTGTATGGTGTGAGTAACTTGTGTTCAATGTTACGGCCTTGTAATGGTGTTACTAAGTTTTGTCAAATTTTACGACTTTATATATGCTGTTACAACTTTGTGTTTAAGGTTACAATATTGTTTTTGGTATTATGGCTTTGTGTTTGGAGTAAATTCTTTGTGTTTGGTATCAAGTATTATGTTACATCTTTGTGTTTAATGTTAAGACCTTGTGTTTTACTGGTGTATGTGTTTGATAACTGCAGTTGATATCAAGTTGTTGATTGAAGTTGTGGTTGATGTTACAACTTTGTGGTTCATATAAAGACTGTATATATGGTGTTATGACATGTGTTTGATGTTACTACCTTGTGTTTGGTGTTATGACCTTGTGTGCAGTGTTATATATGGTGTTATGACATTGCATTCAATGTTGTGACCTTGTGTTCGATGGTGTTAAAAATTTATAGTGGGTACCAAGGCTTGTTGGTTGATGTTACAAATTTGTGGTTCATATGAAGACTTTGGTTTTACAACAATGTGTATGGTGTTACAAACTTGTGTTTGATGTTACTACTTGTTGTTCAGTGGTAACAAATTGTGTTTGATGTTACAACTTTATGCATGGTGTTACAGCTTTGTTTTTGATCAATGTTTTGACTTTGGGGTCCATGTAAATGCTTTGTGCTTGGTATTTGACAGATGCAAGTGCAAGAGTTTGTGATTTATTACATGACATAATGAAATACACAAGTAACACAACAGGACTAAGAAACACGAGCAGGGATAGACTAGGGAAACAGGAAAAATAGCAAAACAGGAACACACAAGACATGGAACAGGAAAACTGTAACGCAAGAGCAACAGAGGCAGCAGTAACCACAACCAGGAACAAACCAACAGAGAAAGTGTCATAAGACCCAACAACAGGGAACAATACATGAAACAGGAACAGAAGAAAACCCACGGCGTGGGCATACAGCGCCGCTATTCAGAACTACGCTTACAACGTGGCTACACTATGCCAACGGCGTATTGGTTGATGCATGCACAAAAGTGTTGGAAGCCCGAGCTGAGCGCTAAAGTGTGCCATGATAATATACAAAAACCGCCCATTAAAGCCTGACTCGGAAGCAGGGATGAAAAAGACGAGACTCAGCATCCTTTAAAACATGCGATCACAAGGAGAATATAAATTCCCCGATCGCGAGGGAGGGGGCGATGGCGTGAGAGGGAAAAGGCGGGGGCGAGGCTCAAAGCAGTCTGGAGAAGCCCAGTAAAAGAAACTCATAAAAATAAACAAAAGCTTGCCCTACGCTGACTACTAAGGCTCTACCTTACCGGGCAATCTCACATTTGTCCCCGTCTGAAGGTCCCCAAAACCCAAACAAACAGAAGCGAGTGAACGCTGAAGGTCATGGCAAAGCTGAGGCAGTGTGAGCCCGTTTGTGGCGTCGGGCTGCCAATGTGATGGTGCGACATTGTGTGAGCCCAAAGGTGTGTTTATATCAGCTCAAAAACAGGTGTCGCCCCCCCCCAAAAAGGGACCAGAACATCACCTAGCCTGTGTAACACGGTCAGGGTTAAGCATATGATGTTGGGGGGGGGGGTCGCCAGTAAGCCGAATACGGGGCCAAATGAGAGGGTAGACCAAGCGGCTAGACTAGACACGAGCGGCTCAGGTGTGGAGTTCGGCACTGACGACTCAGGGGCAGAGCTCGGCATCGGCAGCTCAAGGGCAGATCTCGGCACAGGCGGCTCAGGGGCGAAGCTCGGCCTAAAAAGATCCAAGAGAAAGGTTGGTGCCAATCGCCTGGTGAAATGAGTGGTTGGAGATGACCGTGACGCAAACAGACATGGCACAGGGGTTGGCGGTACAATCAGTACTGAGCCAACTTGCTCCGGTACGGAGCTTGGCAGTGCTAGCTGCTCAGGTACGGAGCTTACGTGCTCAGGTACGGCACTAATAGGCACGGTGAGCCCAGGTACGGAGCTGGGCGATGCCAGCCGCTCAGTAGCAAAACTGATGGGCACGGCGAGCTCAGGTACGGAGCTTGGCGGTGCTATATGCTCAAGTACGGAGCTTACCCGCTCAGGAACGGAGCCTACGAGTGGGGCTCGCACAGATACAGAGCTGGGTGGTGCTAATTGCTCAGGTACAGAGTTTACTTGCTCAGGTATGGAGCTTACGAGCGAGGTGTGCTCAGTTATGGAGCTGGGTGGCGCTAAATTCTTAGGTATGGAGCTTACTTGCTCAGTTACGGAACTTACGGGCGCGGCGTCCTCAGGTATGAAGCTGGTTGGCACTAAATGCTCAGGTGTGGAGCTTACTTGCTCAGGTACGGAGCTTACGGGCGCGGTGTGCTCAGGTACGGAACTAGGCGGCACTAAATACTCAATTACGGAGCTTACGAGTGCGCCGTGCCCAGGTACAGAGCTAGGCGGCGCTAAATACTCAGGTACGGAGCTTACTTGCTCAGGTACGGAGCTTACAAGCGCGACATGCTCAAGTACTGAACCGGGGGGCGGCGCTAGCTAGCTAGCTATATAAGCAGTGACTGGCCAGGAGCCCTGGGTGAGCTCCAGGATGTGGGGGAGCTCACGTGACCTGGGACTGGGCGAAACTTGGTGGCGCTAATGGCTCAGAATTGCGTAGCTCCAACCTGGGAGGGCCGGGAGCCTCAGCGGGGAGAAAACAAGGTTTCCATACACATGACCGAGCAAGACAGCCCTGGTTTGGAACCGGGTCTTGACCGACAACTGCTATGACGAGGGTTGGGCAACATGGGGGGGGGGGGTCTGGATACCACACAGCGTCCATGACCCGATTAAAATCACAAGATGGCCCCCCCCAAAAGCCAACCGGAAGCCAGATAGAGTGACCCGCCTACTGCGACGACTGGGCACCTCCAAACTGGAGGTCCAGGAGCTAACGCTGGGTCCATTTGAAGATGCACCATTCTGTTACAGTGTGCCATATTAAAATGATGATGAACTGTGTAAAATAAAAGAAAAAGGGAACCAATTGGGACCCAATTGCAGTTAGCTCCAGATGGAAGTAATGAACCAAAATATAAATTACAAAAGAAACGAATGAATAAACTAAATGGAAACGAAAATAAACTTATAAAGAAAACCCATATGCTTACAACATGGCTCTGCTGCGCCAACGACTTATGGGTCCGCGCATGGAAGCCTGAGCGGAGCGTCTGCTAAAGCATGCCACAATAATATACAATATATACTGGCCACTAGCGGCCAAAACGTGACCCCTGATAACTGCAGTTTTCAAGTTTATCCTGTTTTATTCTGAAGGTCATGAGGGTCGAATTGGGATGGCTGCTGTGTCTCTGAAGGAAAACCACGAGTTTGACTGCATGGAGACCTTCAATCATGTCACCAGCTTCCTGCCTGTCTATGCCCGACCTCGCTTTATACGCATTCTGGTACAAACACACACACAGCCCATCAGTGACAGCTTGGTGAGGCTTGGATTTGTACTCAAGCTTACGGATTAGTCCAGCGCCTTAAAACATGAACACACAAATATATATACAGTTACAATTCAGTTCAATAAATTGACCAAGTTTTTATTGTTGTGGTTGCAGAAGTTGCTTGAGGTAACTGGAACCTTTAAGCAGGTGAAGACTTCACTAATGAAGGATGGATTTGATCCTGAAAAAGTAACTCCACCCATCTACATCCTGCAGGAGAGTAGTAAGAACTATGTTCCGTTCACACACGCTCACTACAGTGACATCCTCTCAGGAAACATCAGGTTCTAAATGCACACAGGCAGAGACTCCCAGAGACCACGTTTTCTTTCCTGGGATTAAGCTACACCTCATGCCGCACTCAAGATAGAATCCACACCTTCTTCACTGGAACTGGCAGAAACGTTAACATTTATACTGATAGAGGCCAAATCTTCTTTACCGGGGCTGATAGAAGCTACAGCTTCTTCACTCGCACTGACAGAGCCCATGCCTTGATTACTAGGGCTGACAGAGACGACAGCTTTCACTTACACTGAGAGAGGCCATGCTTCATTACTAGGACTGACAGAGGCCATGACTTCTTTACTGTAACTGACAGAAGCCACAGATTGTTTACTCATACTGACAGTGGCCACACCTTCATTACTAGGCCTGACAGAGTCTATGGCTTCTGTACAGGATCTGGCAGAACAAACACACACTGTACTGGAACTGACAGAGCCACACGCACTGTATTAGAACTGACAATGCCACACATACTGTGCTGGAACTGACAGAGGCCACAGCTTATTCACTTAGCATACTCACACTAGGCAATCTGCACTGCGCTCAGTCACGATTGACCCCCAAAGCGTGGTTCAGTTGACTAGTGTGAGCGCTCCAAATCATGCTAGGGAAACGGTACACTGAACCAGGCTCTGGCCAGTGTTGTGCCAGTTCACAGCATTTCTGAACTAGTTCAAGTTCAGTTCATACATGCTCAAAGTGAACAGTTCACGTTCAAAGTTCACAATTTTAATTCTGAACTAGTTTTTTTACTTTTTTCGTGAGATATTCAAATAAATACTTTTTTCACACTACAAGCTAGAAATCACTATACGTTCTTTGAAACTGCTCATTGTAGACATTTGCTCATGGCACTGCAATTGTGTACGCGGCGTTGCTATGCCTACCCCGCTCTGCTGCAATTCATCACGGGTAACGTCGTGCGGAAGCCAGTATGTTATTAACTAGCCAGTATGTTAACTATTCTCAGCCGGATACTACGTTGCCCGCAATGCATTGCGCACACAATGTCAAAACCATTTCTGTCTAGTGATACATGATTTAAGCAGCACCAGCGAGAATACAGGAGGGAGGAACTTTCTCTCGTTGCGTTTCAAAAGAGAAAACGGATGTCACTCAGTTTTCATTGGAAAACAAATTCCAACGTTCATTTACAGTGATGTCTGCCGTTCATGACACATAATGTGAACTAATTCACGTTCAAGTTCTTTATTAAAAAAAGTGTTGCGTTCAGTTCAACGTTCACGAAAAAATGAGCGTGTTCAATGAACGCGTTCTTTTGAACTCGTTCACGCACAACACTGGCTCTGGCACACTTGAAATGGTGGGCTCGAGTGCGATTCACTGGACTAGGGTGCGGCACGTGTATACAGTGATCACGAATCACGCTCAGAAAACAAAACAGTGTCAGCTGCCTCCATAAAAATCTTATACATGCAGGACGAGAATCTGAAAATTGGTGTGTCGCATAATCAGTACATTTATTATTATTATTATTATTATTATTATTATGGCATATTAGGACTGTGTGTCTGTGAGAACAAAGTGAAACCAAAAAAAGTCAGATAGTAAGTACAAGCATGAAGTCCACTGTGCAACACGAGAAGCTTAAACACAGTGCGCTGCAATTATTAGGCTATAAGGTGTATTAGGGCTGTGTGTTAGCATGCACAAAGCGAAACAAAAAAAGCCACATAGTAAGTACATGCATTAAGTCCTCTTTACTGTGTGAGCCCATCTTGTATGTGCAGCACGAGAAGCCGAAAATCAGTACAGCGCATAATCAGAACATTTATTATAGGGCATCTGAGAGGGCCTGTGTGTCAGCGAGCACAAAACGTAACTAAAAAAAAGCACAAAAGTATTTGATTGCCCGCTCACATATGTACAGCCATGATGTCCGCAGTGCTGTGTGAGCGTGTATCGTGATGACGAAAGCGTTTTGGTGAACCCAGTATGAGCACAAGCTAGATGGGAAGGAGGGCCAAACTCGCCTTTACACTCTGTGGGACTGTGGGGGCTTATCGGTTAAGGTACTGGCCTATGGAGCAGAAGGTCCAAGGTACAAATCACACCTCTCCCAAGCTACCACTGTTGAGTCCTTCAGTAAAGCCCTTAACCTACAATTGCTTGGATTGTAAGGGTATATCAGTTGTCTGTCTGGATAAGGGTGTCTGCCTAATGACTAAAAGTAAATGTACAATGACAGATGCCATGTATTCTTTACTGGGACTGATCGTGGCCACACTTTTTTACTGGGACTGACAGAGTTATGCCTTCTTCACTGAGGCTGACAGAAGCTACAACTCCTTGACTGATTCATACAGAAGCCACGTCTTCTTCACTGACACTGTCTGAAGCCATGCCTCTGTCACTTATCACTTATTTTAATCAAAAGAAAGTCTTAATCGCAAACATACTGTGAGTTACAGGATGATATGCCCATTGGTATTACAGATTTAGTCATTATTAAATGGGAAAAATGTCCCAAATTCACTTTTGTTTGATTGTATGGTTTTTTATTTTAATTTATTTTATAATTGCACAATTGTTTGTACATTACCCACTGTAACTCATGTTCATGTTTATGTTCAGGAGTTTAAAGTCATTGTCACACCTGATGTTTATCTTTAGCAAACTGAGTGAATTTGTTTGTGATTTACAGACCAGACCTAGTGTGAATAAAATTTTCATGTGAAACTTGCAAGATGTGAAATTTGTAGTTTTTATTTGTTTTCCTTTGGCATGTGAGCGCATCTGTAGAGTCTACAGGTGCGTCTGAAATTGCATCCTACTTACTGTTTAGTGTTCTATTTAGGGTGTAACCCATTTTTTAGGGTTGTCCAAATTCTCAGTGAACAAAAGGATTCCCTATACACTACACTACTTTGTCACCCATAATGCACCGCAAGTATAGTGGACAACTGATGTACTCTACTTATGGACTAGCATACCACAATGCCTAGCGGTTTCCTTCAGCTTCACTCGGCAAAGATAAAGATAATCCAAAACCACCGGAGTCATGAATTTCATTTACAAATATAAGTACAAAATATTATTTAATGACTTTTAAATTACAAACAGTTGATAATAATGTGTTTACTGATGAAAATAGTGCATTTAATATTTATGTATTCTTCATGGTTTTACTTCGTCAGACAAATGAGTGAAGTTTTACACTTGACAAGTAGCATTGTCAGATAAATTAAAACATCGCTAAGCTGTATTACTCCAAAGTCTATTGACAGTACCGGTAGGCTTGTTGATGTTTAGGCTGGTTTATGTGACAAAAAGTCAAGATAAATTGTTTCTGGCGTAAGTAAGTGTTGTCTGAATTCCCTTGTTTGTGTCACTCACTGCTACCCTATATAGTGTTCTACAGAGAAGACACTGCAGTGATGCTTAAAAGTTTGTGAACCTTTTAGAATTTCCTATATTTCTGCATAAATATGACCTAAAACATCATCCGATTTTCACACAAGTCCTAAAAGTAGATAAAGAGAACCCAGTTAAACAAATGAGACAAAAATATTATACTTGGTCATTTATTTATTGAGGAAAATGATCCAATATTACATATTAGTGAGTGGCAAAAGTATGGGAATCTCTAGGATTAGCAGTTAATTTGCAGGTGAGTCAGATGTTTTTAATCAATGAAATGACAATCAGGTGTGTGAGCACCCTGTTTTATTTAAAAAACAGGGATCTATCATAGTCTGCTCTTCACAAAACGTGTGAGGAAATGTATCATGGCACGAACAAAGGAGATTTCTGAGGACCTCAGAAAAAGAGTTGTTGATGCTCATCATGCTGGAAAAGGTTACAAAATAATCTCTAAAGAGTTTGGACTCACCAATCCACAGTCAGACAGATTTTGTACAAATGGAGGAAATTCAATATTATTGTTACCCTCCCCTGGAGTGATCAACTAACAAAGATCACTCCAAGAGCAAGGCGTTTAATAGTTGGCGAGGTCACAAAGGACCACAGGGTAACTTCTAAGCAACTGAAGGCCCCTTCTCACATTGGCTAATGTTAATGTTCATGAGTCCACCATCAGAAGAACAATCGTGTGCTTGGCAGGGTTGCAAGAAGAAAAAGCAAAGCATCATGTTTTATACTCAGTGGACACGGTGCCCGTCCATTGCATAGTTGTGTAAACTCACTACCAGACCTTAAATTTTCATACCCATCCCTGGCTTCAAACCCAATAACTCAATAGCTGCGGTTTTCATGCAACAGACTGTTAGCACCGATCCGCTGGAGCTGCTATATTTATTCAAAACGCTGTACTTTTTTGTCATTAATGCGCTTTTAGTCCAGCAGGTGGTGCTATAGATCTGTTTTAATTCATCAATCATAGATGACGAGGAATACATGGCCTAAAGCAGTGGTTCTCTTTCTGTAGTGCCCCCTGTTGTAGATAAGACTATCTTAAAAATAAATATAAAGTGTTTAATCACCTTTACAGTGGAATCATTACAGATGATTATGCATTTTACATTTTTGTAACAGCATTCATTTGCCTTTCTGCATCCTTCCCACTTGCAAAAGGTCTGAGAACTATTGACCTAAAGTATTTGGACTACTGAACATCTCATCAAAGCCTATGTTCTGCATTATTATGGGACCGAGTTCATCACTCAATGCTGTTTTGTGAGTTTGTGCAGGTGCACAACTGAATGGCTGTTGCTTCTGAATGTTTCTTCTACACAATAAGATAAGTTGCAGCCCATTGGAGCAGATTTAACAGACATTTGATGAACTGACTTCTAAATTGCTGAAAGGCCATGAGAATTGTCTCTTTAGTTCTACTGTTAATGTTAGTAAGTTTGATGCTAAAAGAACCAAATCCACCACTAAGAAGGTCCATGTGGTAGCTGAACGTTCTAGAGTAAAGTGATCTTAGTGCACTGTACATGCCAGGTCGAGCACAAGCTCAGAAATATCTGGCGGGTGTTTGTAATCTGAGGAGGAGCTCGTTTTCAGAAAGTCCCATGGCCGAAATATGAATGACGTAATTGAGACCTAGTACATGTAAAGTGCGATTAGATGATCAGTGAATTGACCTTCAGTCATCAGACAGCTACTCACAAGTGGGTGGCACTGAAACCAGCACCACGATAGTAATATTTAGGTTTGAGCAGATTTACAAGTATATAATTATAAATAATATTAATAATATTATAAATACACACACTCACTCACTCACACAAAATCACTGCACCATCCATACCTTTACTGAACTAGTACCGGTATGCACCTCATAACGTCCATTTGGACAACGTGCATTCACACATATGTCCATGGTCCAATTGTAGTATTATTGTTATTAGTACAGTGGTCACACAGTTTTTGTTGTTAATTCATTCTAGAAAGCTTGGCGAGAACAGAGCATTTTTGTTCCATAAGGAAATGTAAATTGAATTAATCCTTCCCAGACCCCCAGAAAATACACACTGTAAAAGGCATTGTGTCTGTGTGAGTTCTCAGTCATCCAGGTAATCTGTATAATGTATTATATGCAATAATGGAGTTGTATTGTACAGGTGCTCCCTGATTTATGATGGGCATATGTTCTGACAAATCCATCATAAGTTAAAATGTATCATGAACTGGGGAGTTTAACGATTCGTATTTTCTGATCCACCTTAAATTACAGTTACATTATGGTGCCTGGAGATGGAGATTCAGCCTCATGATAAGTAAGTAAACGTTTAAGACCTACAGTTGGCCAAAATAATTAACACAAAGCTTATTTTATAATAAAGTGTTAAAATCTCAAGTAATTTAGTGAGTAATGGATTGAAAGTGTAAAGTAAAAGCAAAACACTTACTCTATTGGTAAACTCAGGGCACTAGCATAGCTGCTAAGCTAACTGCAGCCTGTGTTCTGGACCATTCAATTCCTGCTTTCTTTTTGATTGGCTCTTATGAAGTTTTTTTTAGGACCCATGGAGATTTATTTGCACTAGCTGTTGTATTTAAGCAGTTCTATTGACACATGTAACAGCTCAGTCTCTGGAGCAGAAAGTTTAATTAAACACGTGGCGTAGCAAGCTGAATGCTAAGAAATGTTTGGCTGGTATTGCACCCCTGATAAACACAGATCATGATGATGAGCAAATGTTACAACTAACGTGAATTACATACATGTCATCTGCACTGCGTAGTGAGAGAACCGTGCATGGATTGTGAGACAGTTATGGATTACAACCACAAATCAGAAAAAAGTTGTGATTTTATACTATCAAAATATACAATACGTCCAAAAATATCACACAAAACAAATGAGTTTTAACCCTTATGGTTTTCTGCACCTGCTCTTTCCCTTTTAATTTTCCACAGGTTTATATGTATAAAATTAGTCCCTCATGGTGAAGACTTTGATTTTAAGCCTGTAGGTAAGTTCCTTGACAAAATTCAACCATGCATGGGCTGCCCCTTATTTTTCACCTGTACTGTCCCATTTTGTTTTCTACATGGCTCTACATATACAATTGGTCTCTCATGAGAACTTTGTACATTTCAAAATTATGTTCAGTCTTGACAAAGTTTCATTAATTAGACTGACAAAAAACTCTGCATGCAGTTATGTCTCAGGCAGATGTGTAAATGAGGTGTGGTCTGATTAGATACCGGGTCTTGCCACAAGAGGGCATAAAAGTTTCTTCCACGCTGCCCTACAAAAAGGCTCTTAGAGGCTACTTTTGGGTAGTATACCTTTTGGTGAGAGATCGTTGACTGCTAGACATGCTTCTATGACACACTTGAAGACCTTTTGCCCAGTTGACAGTCTATGAGATGGGCCCTATCACTAGACTGAGAGAAGCAGGATGGACATTTCGATGAATAGAAAATCCAAGTTCTGTTTGGGATCCTTTGACTGTTGGGTTCGAGTTTGGGGGCCTATTGGTGAGCGCTACAATCCTGTCTTTGCTGTGGAGTGACACTCTGCCCCAACTGCTGATGTGATGGATGAAATGTGCAAATGTGCCACAGGGTGCCATACAGAACCTGTATGCCCAACCATACTCTATTCTTGTATCCAGGCTATAGGCAGCCATACAGGGTAACTAGATCCTCCTTTCAATTGTACAGTTTTCCCCAATAAACTTATCCTTTCTGTAACGCCGGGTGGCAGATGAGAAGCAGGAGACATACGCAAGCCACTGTCAGGTAAGGTGGTTTTATTAATAACAAAAGCCAGGGACGGATTGGTGAGACGAGGTAGGGACATCGTGAATCCACAAGGAGTGAGAACAGAGTGAGGGTTATATAGTGAAGGGAATGACGAGGGAAATGAAGAACAGGTGCGCGTGATCAACCGGTGCAGCGAGCCGGGCGGCCGGTGGGCGTGACACTTTCTCTCACTTTCCTACAGTATATCATCATTACATTCATACATACAGTACAAAGTTTCAGTTGATTCCAACATCTTGCATAAAAACAATTAGCACAGCAGCAGCATGTAGCTTGAACATAAATTAAATAATTTGTTATTGGGACCCCTTGGGTGTTTTGTTTAAGAAACCAGAAACTAGATTTACAAAAGAAGTTGGGACAGACCAATTGTCTGCTGTTAGGCATGCACCGTCACTAACCTGTGCCTGTAACCCGCATCTGTCCTAAACGTAAACACATTCACAAAGTCTGTTTTAATAATCTCATTAGTACAAACACAGATAGCTCCCATAGAAATAACAACCTTAGATTAAAGCTAGGATTACTGGCTGGTGACCAACCCACCGTTGCAATCATACTTCAGATCTAATATTAACATTTGGTATTAATATAGATAAAATAGATGTTTTCACACAAAGTGATTTGATTTCAGATCACTATCTTTTAGTATTTGAGCTATCTCTAATAAATAAAATCCTTCTGCCTCATTATCACACCAAGCGCACTATTACATCTGCTACTCCAGCTGCGTTTATTAAAAACCTACCAGAATTAATACACCTACGGATCCCAATCATCTTGAGTGTGCAAATGACCAATTAAAATGTGTGTTTCACTCAACTCTAGATATGATTGCTCCTGCTAGGGTCAAATGCATTAGGGAAAAAGGCTAGCACCATGGTATAATGACCACACCCATACCTTAAAGCAAGCAACGTGGTGCCTAGAGCACAAGTGGCATCATAGTAAATTGGAGGTATTTAAGATTGCTTGGAGGGACAGCATGGCAGAGTGTAAGAATGCCGTCACTAAAGCCAAAGCTGCATATTTTTCCTCAATCATAGAGAAAAATAAGAATAATCTTAGATCTCTCTTTAATACAGTCTCCAAATTAACAGAAAACCCTACAGAAAGTGAATCTCATGTTCTGTGTAATTTTAACAGTAATGATTTCATGACTTTCTTTAATGATAAGATAGAAAACATTAGGCATAAAACTCGAAACTCATCACACCACCAAACTATTCAGCAACCTTCCAGATGCAGCACTAGTGAAGACATCTGTTTAATCAGCTGTAAATCAAGACTAGAATCTTTTACCCCAATTACTAATACTGAGCTATCCGCACTGATCAGCTCATCTAAGTCATCAACGTGTTTATTAGATCCAATTCCTACACGTTTACTCAAAGAAGTGATACCTAGTATTATCGAGCCACTGTTAGTTATTTTAAATTCATCCCTTACCTTTGTGTGCCGTTATCAAACCACTGATTAAAAAAGCCAATCTTGACCCTTCTGTGATATGTAATTATAGACTAATTTCAAATCTACCGTTTCTCTCCAAAATTTTGGAAAAAGCCGTCTATCAGCAGCTCTGTAGTTACCTCCAAAGGAATGGTATTTATGAAACATTTCAGTCTAGCTTCAGGCCCCATCATCGTACTGAAACAGCATTGTACTAAATGATTTATTAATGTCCTCAGATAATGGATGTGTTTCTTTTCTTGTTCTGTTGGATTTAAGTGCAGCACTTGACACTATAGATCATGATGTTTTACTAAACAGACTAGAAAATACTATAGGTATTAAGGGACTGGCACTTTCTTGGTTTAAATCCTACTTTACCGACCGGTACCAGTTTGTTCATGTAAATAATCTAAGATCTAAGCTCTCAAAAGTGAAGTATGGCATGCCTCAGGGTTCAGTGCTTGGCCAGCTTTATTCTCTCTGTACATGCTGCCACTAGGCTCAGTTATTCTTAAACATGTCATTAGTTTCCACTGCTATGCAGATGACACACAGCTGTACATATCAGCAAGACCAAATGACAGCCTTACAATCAACAAAATTGAGGACTCTGTAAAGGAAATAAAAGATCAGATGTCATTTAATTTTCTCTTACTTAACTCAGGTAAAACTGAAGTATTATTAGTGGGACCCAAGGCTGTGAGAGACTTGGGTTGGAGGTTGGATACATCTATCCTAAATCTAGATGGCTGTTCAGTATTGCCCAGTCCATCTGTAAAAAAGTTAGGTGTCATATTTGATTCAGATCTCTCCTTTGATGCACACATCACTCGAATTGCTTTCTTTCAATTACGCAATATCGCTAAAGTTAGAAATATCCCCTCTTTTAATGATGCGGAGAAACTCCTGCGTTCATGCATTTATAACCTCAAGGTTGGATTACTGTAACGCTTTACTTACTGGATGCTCAAGTACATATATAAATAAACTTCAATTAGTTCAGAATGCAGCTGCTCGAGTGCTAACATGAACTAGAAAATTTGATCATATTTTACATTTTATTTGAACTATCACTCCAAGACTTATTAGTTTAGATAAATTAGTTTCATTCTTACATTTATCATCTACGCCGCCCAAGGAAGTTGGGTCCCTTTTTGAGTATTTGTCCTCCCAAGGTTTCTTCCTCATAATGCTTAGGGAGATTTTCCTTGCCACTGTCACCCTAGGCTTGCTCAATTTGTGATTGGCTGTAGATATTAGGAGATAATCTAAAATTGTGAAGTTGTTTGAGACAATGCTCCATTGTAAAAAGCGCTATAGAAATAAATCTGAATTGAATTGATTTGATTTGTGGATAATGCAAAAAAAATATAAAAAATAAAAAAAAAAAGCACAGTGTGTCTTACACTGATTTTCTATTTATTGCAGACAGTACGAACCTGTGATATTTCATGTTTTGTCTGGGCAACTTCATTTCATTTGTTATTAAACATCAATTCCTGCATTTCAGGCCTACAAAAAACATGAAAAACTATGATGTGATTTCAAACTTGTGATTATGGTTTGGTACAAAGGCGGTATCCAAAACAAGTTTGTTGTTAGCAGTTTGTCAACAGATATGATTCATGAAAAATAAAAAAATTATTCATGGAATCTGGACAAAGGCAAAGTGCCAAGCCTAAACTGAAGACCCGTGATATCCAATCCCTTAGATGGCAACTGCATCAAGAACCATCATTCATCAACAGCTGACAGAACCACATGGGCAAGGGATTTCTTTGCCAAAGCTTTGTCAAGCGCTATTATATGGAGATACATTCACACATGTCACTTAAAACATCACTGTGCAAAAAAGAAGCCGTATATTAACCATGTCTGTCACATCCACTCGCGCACCTGTGCACCACGCCCACATTCCATCACCTTTCACCGCGTTCATGCACCTTCTCTCCCTTTCTCTCTCCTCCTCCCTTCGATCACCTGCACCTGCCTCTCGTCTCCAGCACGTTCCACCTGCCCTATATATACCGTTTCCTTTCACTTTCATCTCAGCATGTTCGCCTGGCACCTGTACCAACACTTTCTGTACCTGGGCTGAAGCCGTCCATCCCCAGGTCGGCTATCGCCGAGACCATTCAAGGGTCGTCTACCACGGACATTGTCCTATCAGAAACCTTCCAAAGGTCATCTATGTCAGAGACCTCCCAACGGTCCTCTATCTCTGAGACCTATCAAGGATCATCTACCTCAAGACCTTCCAAAGGTCTCTAACAATTCCGAGTTCCTCTAAGTCCGAGTTCGTTCCTAGTCCGTTCAAGTCATCCGAGTTTGAGACCACTCCAGGGTCGTCCAAGACCTTCCCAGGACCATCCGAGTTCAAGACCACTCCAGGGTCATCTGAGACCTTCCCAGACCCATCCGAGTCCGAGACCTTCCAAAGGTTGTCAGTCCCCGTGCCTGCGCTGAGGTCGTCTGCCCCAGTGCCTGTGCCAAGGTCGCCAGCCCCAGTGCCTGCGCCGAGGTTGCCAGCCCCAGTGCCTGCGCCGAGGTCGTCAGTCCCGGTCCCCATGCCAAGGTCTTTCGTCCCGGTCCCTGTGCCGAGGTCATCCCTCCTAGTGGCTGCACCGATGCCACCCATGCCAGTACCTGTTCTAAAGTCCACCACACCGGTCCCGAGGCCTACCGTTCCAGTACCAGAACTTCCAGTCCTTGGGTCCTCTGCTCCAGCAGCTCTCTTGACGTCACCCGTGTCCGCACTTTCCCAGAGGTCATCCACCCTGTCTCCAGATCTGAAGTCGTCCATTTCCGAGCTCCTCACTCTTCCTAACGGTGCTCTCCTTTCAACCGACTTGATCATTTCTCTTATCGTGCGTCTATCCTACAGTAGTCTACCGTACCTAACCTCTCTATCGTGTCCTAGATCTCCAGCCGTATCTCGTCACTAACCTCGTCTACCTCACTATTCTTTTGATCACGCTTCCTATATCTATTCAGCCTGTGGTCATCGCCTACTTACTGTTTCTCTCCGTCCGTTCCTTGTTCGTCTCCTCCTTCCATTCACCTTTCTCTTTGTCAGTATTCCATTTAATCGTGTTTACAAGTTCTGTATTCCGTTCCGCTTTGTAAATAAACACCACCGTCTGAGTTCAGATCCACTCTCCTGCGTGTGCTTCCTCAAACTTGACAGCCGGCGTGACAATGTTCAGAAGCGGCATCAACTTATCTGGGCTCGGAGCCATCTTGGAAGAAGAGAGTACTAGACTGGCCTGTCTGCTAGAAAAATCCGAAAAAAATGACAACAACCCTCTACTGTTGCACACCTTAAGACGTGTTTCCACAAAGAATGGTACAAAATGACAACTGAAACACTTCATAGCTTGGTATCCTCGGTTCCAAAATGTCTTTTAAGTAAGAAGGAATGGCAACATTACAACAAGTGGTAAATGCTTTACCGACAACATTTTTTGGAATGTGTTGCAGGCCTGAAATGCAGGAATTAATGTTTATTAGCAAATGAAACAATGTTGACCAGAAAAAAAAACATGAAATATATCAAGTTCATTTTGTCTGCAGCGAAATAAAGATCAAGATAAGTGTAAGAAACACTGTGTTGTTTTTCTTGTTTTTAAATTAGCATTTTCAAAACTGTCTGAACTTCTTATGACTTGTATGGCCGACTTTTTATAAGGTTCTAAAATGGTTTAAACCCTCCTATGGTTTGACACTTGATTGTCTTCCGCTTCCTTGTCCATTTTCAGCATCCACAGGGCTAGGGATGTAAAATGGATAACTCACATAATGATTTAAATTCTAATTAAGCTCAACCATGGTTATGACACTTATGTATCTGTACCTGTTCAGTTCCTTTATCATTTTTATTATACTTAATTGGCTAAGGCTTCCATTTCATATTTTAGAAAAATAAACATTTTCATCAGAGTACAAAACACAACACACACACAAAACTGGAAGGCTGATGAGGAAATGTGAACTGGCTCAGTGCATACAGATATGTTAGTGAGATTTGATTTCATTGTGTGTGTGTGTGTGTGTGTGTGTGTGTGTGTGTGTGTGTGTGTGTGTGTGTGTAGAGTGTAAGTAAGGTTCTGTTCTATTCTGAGCACAACTTGGATTCTCAGATTCTACAAGATCACATGACTATGTAAGGTCAGATGTTAAACCGAGATATAAAACGTCCACACAGACACCCTAAACCTCTCCAAACACCCCCAAACCACCCTAATACAACCCCAAAGACTTCCACAAAATCACCAAACATCTTCACAGAGAAACAAAACATCTCCAAACTACCCCAAATCACACAAATGTCTTCACAAAACCACTTAAATGTGTTAATTAATAATCACCCCAAACATCTTTGCAAAACCCCCAGTACATCCTCACAAAAATAAAAAAGCAGACAACCCAAAATGCCAGAAAACAACCCCAAACACCACTATGCCAACCCAAACACATTAAAACACCACAAAACTATTAGGAGTCACAGTGACCCTGGCTTGGGACGCTAGAGGCCAGCGTTGGCTCACTATTGCGATGTGAGCATGCTATACGTGATCGCGCATGTGCCAGCCCTGATTTGGCGCCATGTGCGATCACGCCTAGCATGCTCATGCCGCAACGCTCAACGCTGGCTTCTAGCGTCCCAAGCCAGGGTCAGCGTAATGGTCAATAGGGTCAGCAAGTGGTGACAGGTGTTGATGTCGCATCTTTGCACCCCCTTGGCCTTCAAACGGCTGGTTTTTTGAAGCCCTGTTTTTGTTAGGGACAGAGGTAAGCTGGCTATTTGTAGATCACCAGCAATGGGCAGTCAGGAGGCTGCCCGGTAACCGTCAGGGCCTAGTTGTAGTGTAAGGCAAGCTTATAGTAGCACCCACGGTTGCCGACTTACTCACTGTTTTTTGGGTTTGCTTGCTGTGGTGAAGCACGCTCGCCTCTTCCCTCTTGCGCCGTCATCCTCCCTTCTTCTGATTAAGCAGCACAGTGTCCTTTTCAAGTTTCTGGTTTCTGTGACAAGGCGCTCGGGTACATATTTGAGCATGGCCTCAGCGAGGAGGTTAGGGACAAATTGTTCTTTTTTCCGGACCCTTTTTCCCCTGACTGATCTGTACGACCTGGCCAGCTGTGCAGAAACCCGCCTTAAGCAGCTGGCCAGGAGGAGGGCCGGTTTGTCCTTCACCACGACACGTTTGTCCAGTTCACACCAGTCCAGCACTGCCCAGCTCTGAATCTGAGGTCGCCGCACCCTTTAGCTCCGTAACTGAGCAGCTAGCACCACCCAGCTCCGTATCTGAGCTCGCCGTACCCTTTAGCTCCGTAACTGAGCAGCTAGCACTGCCCAGCTCTGTATCTGAGCTCACTGTACCCTTTAGCTCTGTACCTGAGCAGTTAGCGCCACCCAGCTCCGTACCTGAGCTCGCCGTGGCCTTTAGCTCCGTACCTGAGCAGCCAGCACTGCCCAGCTCCGTACCTGAGCTTCCCACGCCTTTTAGCTCCGTACCTGAGCAGCTAGCATCGCCCAGCTCTGTACCTGAGCTTGCTGCACCCTTTACCTCTGTACCTGAGCTTGCTGCACCCTTTACCTCCGTACCTGAGCAGTTAGCACTGCCCAGCTTCGTATCTAAGCTTACCGTGCCCTTTAGCTCTATACCTGAGCAGCTAGCGCTGCCTAGCTCCATACTTGAATATGCTGCACCCCTTAGCTCCATATCTGAGCACGTTAGCTCTGAACCAGAGTCTTTTGCACCACAGTCATTTGCGCCGACACTTGTGCCACGGTCGTTACCGTCAACCCCCGTGCCAAGGTCATTGGCACCTGATCGCCAAGCTAGGTGACTCGCAACATTGGCCTGTTCACATCTAGCACCGTTCCCAAGCTCCCCGGTGCCGAGCTCCGCCCCTGAGCCACCAGCACTGGGCTCTCCCTAAACAAACACTACCAATAACATAAAACCCACCTCAAACACTCCCAGAAACACTCCAACCACTTCAACTAATGCCACAAACACTCCCAGTAACATTCCCAAACTCTCCAAGCAACACCACAAACACTTCAGAAAATACCCCAAACTCTTCAAAGGCCTCATGGTGAGGACTTTAATCCTGCTTTTGTTGTAGAGCGACACACAGCCCCAACTGCTGGTGAGATGGATGAGGCTCTACAGAATCAGGTGCAACATCTGTAGGCAAATGTGCCACAGGACGCCATATAGAACCTGTTTGCCTCTAATACCCAACTGCATCTCATCTTGTATCCAGGCTAGAGGTGGCCCAACAGGGTACTAGAGCCTCCTTTCAATTGTACAGTTGTTTCCAGTAAACTTATCCTTTTGCTCTAATATTGTAAACACATATATCATCATTACATTCACACAAAGTTTAATTTGTTTTTTATCAATTCATTTATTTGTGTCAAGCTGTTTGAACATCTAGAGATAAGTGGTTTATAAGATAAGATAAGAAAGATCTCAGGTGAGGATTCTTGTTATTGGTCAGTAATTAGAGTGATAGTTAAATCTACACCCAAACAAAACATTCCATAAACTCAAACAACCAAACCCATTTATTCATTCATTCATTCATTCGTTTCTTATCCGTTTAATCCTAGCACTCTGAAAATACCCTAAACCATCCAAACTCCCCCAATCCCACACTGAATGTTCCACCAACATGTGAATGTGATGTAACCTTTAACCTCAGATATCAGACACACACTGAGAGTACCAGCTGCTGACATTCCACACCCCCCCCCACAACACACACACTGAGTGAAAGTGGAGTGCTTATGACACAGAAGATTTTCCCTGCATATGAACATATTGCAACTATTCTGATATATAACAATACTCATGTAAATCTAATTAATAAATGATCTAAGCACATCATCAAAGTAGGGTGAATAGTAATGATAATCCCTAGGGTTTACAAGTTTGTGAATTTGTTGTGGTAATTAATATACTGGTTTCTAATTTAATGAAGTTCATAGACAAAAAAAAGGTTTAAATAATTAACATACACAATCTTAATTAATACTGTAAGTATTTCCGTGAACATAACATAGATAATCCAAGGTTCATATATCTTATCTCACACTCCGAGTATCAGTAAATAATAACATCAGTCAGCATGATCTCCAATAATAATGTAATAATTCACCTTTTTAACAGTAACCTCTAGCACTTAGTTCCAAAATACTGTACATGATTTTTAAAAGCACAATCAACATTTGCATAATATATTGCACATGTTGTTCATTATTTCAAATGCATAATGTTAAAGGCCCTACAGTAGAACAACTTTTAGAACAGCAATTACCTTACTATTGATTGAATCAGTTTAAGCTTAAAGTCCAGTCCTGTCACTGGAAGTTCATTGACTGTAGCACAACTTTTGACTAAAGTTTTTGATTTTGTTGACTACATAAAACTACGGGATACCAGAGCATCTGATGAGAAGCCTGAACACTGATCATGATGGACCAATTTACAGACAACACTGTGCCATGTCACCAACTGAGTTTCACAGTGCTGTGTACTATCGACTCATTCAAACTGTTTGCAGAACAGTGGAACCTAGGAATTCGAGATTAATTGGTTCCAGAAGGCCGTTTGAACTCCAATTTGTTCGAAGTTACAATAAAATTTTGCAATAAGAAATCATGTAAATAGGATTAATCCATCCCTTAGCCACAAATGATTGTTTTTTCGCCTATATTCTTATGTAATTAGAAGCATTAAAAGCATGAATAAAGCAAGGGACTGAGTTTTTAATAATGCTGAACTAGCAACAAAAGATCAAGATCACAGAACACTGGGGGTAGAAACAGAATGGAGGAGCTTGAAAAGATTTACAAACTTAATAATGCACCACCACAAAGAACAGAATAGTGTAGTTGATGGTCTTTGCTGTTTCCTGATTGAGAGTGAAAGCTGAACAATAAGAACTGTGACAGAAAGAAATTGTTGATTCATTTGAACTTTGGTATAGGAGAATAGTTAGGAGAGAAAACAAACTGAACAAGTGAAAGGTAAGTTTACTTGATCAATTTGTTTGTTTTGCTATTTGTTCTTTCACTTGAAGATCAGACAATAAAACTAAAGCGCTCTAATTTTGAACAAATCATGAGAGGAATCAACTGACTGAAAACGACCATTTGGGTTAGAGCAGATGAAGGGGCAAGTAAATCTAATCCAGTAAATCATGAAAAAGCCATTGAGAAGCCATGAGAAGAAATTTTGAAATTTGATCTGTGTGGTCACCAGACCTCACAATCAACTTAACAGCATTTAATAATAAGAGGTGCAGCTCAAATTATCAGAACAAGAACCAGACATTTATTCCTACTCCACCAACCTTTACAGTTGGTGTCATCTTAGTCTCCTGTTGTCTACCAAATTCATAATCAGCAGAGAACGTTGATACTGCTCCAGAGGATGCCTACAGTAGTAGACTTGGAGTGGTTAAAAAGGAACTTGGTAGGCAGCTGTGGAATGAGGACAAGCACACAAGCCAAGACAAGAAATTATAGTAGTGTACACTATTTACCCTGATGATACTCCCTTGCATGAAACATGTTTTTACATTATATACAATGATAACAGAAACACATTTGAAACTCAACAATTTAACAGTAGCTGGACAGAAGTAGACATGTTGTTTGTAGATAAGCATAAAACCACGCTTTCGGTCAGTGTCACTGTTGTTGCAGACTCAGCGCAGTGTGTGTTCACACACCAGACAATCCAATGGCAGCTGATAAACTCTTTGTTGTGTAGAATGAACTCTGCACCTCAGGTATCACAGCAACACAGAGGCATAAGTGCAGTGCATTCGGAAAGTCTTTCACTTTTTCGTAATGTTAAAATTTCATTATTTCATGTTGTTTATGCCAAATTCTGACCGGACCATCTGAATATTGAAACAGAAATCGAGACTCATCAGAGCAGGCGATGTTTTCAAATTTTGTTGAGCCCATGCTAATTATAGCCTCAGTTGCCTGTTCGTAGCTGACAGGACTGGCACCAGGTTTGGTCTTCTGCTGCTGTAGCCAATCTGTTTCAGGGTTCGAGGTGTTGTGTGTTCAGAGATGGTTTTCTGCATACCTCCATTGCAACAAGTGGTTATTTGTGTTTCCTTTCTGTCAGCTCTAAAAAGTGTGGTCATTCCCCACTGGCATCCACAAATCATTTTTGCTCAGAAAACTGATTCTCACTGGATATTTTTTCTGTAAACCCTGGAGATGGCTAGTCTAGCACAACCAACCATGCCACATTCAACGTAACTTAAATCTGATGGTCACTTTAAACTTCTACAGGTCATCTTGACCATGTTATATGCTTAAATGCATTGAGTTGCTGCCATGTGATTGCCTGATTAGATAATTTGGTTAAGGAGCAGCTGAACACCTGTGCCTAATAAAATAGCTGATGATTGTATACAACAGGTAAAAATCTGGCTGAGTTACCCAGACAAAAGAATACGGTGTCATTTCTGTTCCAATTCTAGGTTATGCCTTTGTTCACTGATCCACATTACACAACACAAGTTACACAACTCTACTTACACTATCACAGTCCATACTGCTCTTCACGTGTTCCATCAAATAAACAAACCATCGGTTATTTACGTAAAGTTTAGCACCCTTAGATAATCAGTTTAGGACAACCAATTTTTTTTTTCTGTTCCATTTAATTCCACACCAACTGGATTATTTTAGATATCATTTCAGGAAGCATCTTAATACAGACTCAGCACTGACTAAAATGAGTACTGATTGTGGTTGTGGTTCTGGTTCTGTTTGGTTCTGTTGGATTAGAGTGCAGACTGGAAATACTAACCAACAGACTGGAAAACATGAGAAAGTTCTTGTCTGGTTTAGATCCTATTATACAGACAGGAGAGCAATACTGCGTCCAATAACTGTAAAGTGGGGGAATTTCTGGCCTGGTCATCTGACGACCACAATCCTACAGTAGTGCTTGAAAGTTTGTAAACCAAATATTTTTTTATATTTCTGCAAAAATTCAACCTAAAATGTCACCTGATTTTCACAAAAACCTAAAAAAGAAAGCAGTTGATCAAATGAGACAAGAATATGGTGTTTGGTCATATATTTCTTGAGGAAAATGCTCCAAAATTACATACAGTGGGGCAAAAAACCCAGTACCACCCAGGTATGGGTCTGGTTCTGGGATATTGACCAGGGGTGCCCCCGTTGTGTTTATTTGAAGGTCTCAGAAGTTTATTGACTTAGTAGTGGCTAATGTGCAAAAATGTGACATATGTAGGTTGTTTTGATAAAGCTTGCCTACCTTCTTTGCAGTTATGAAACCAAGTCATTTGAGCAAAATATATTATACAGTATAAATGCTTTACATAGAATACTTACAGACACAGTGCATCTCTGAAATTTCCTCTGTAAATGAAGACAGTAATGAAGTGTACACTTACTCCCTGACCTCAGGAGATGTGAGGCTGTTTTTAGCTGCAAAGGTTCAGGAGGGTCAGACCTGCTGCTCCTCTGAAACCCCGAAATATCACTGAGTGAAACCCAACACCCCCTCCTGCACCCACTGAAACTGCTGCTCCTGATACACCCCAACTCCTGTCACATACTCATTTGAATCTAAATTAGACCTGTCTTGTCATTTGATCGAGACAGTATTAGAGGGATAGTGCCATATTGTTCCACACACCAAGCTATGAGGATGAGCTCTGGTTACTGTGTTTGTAGTTTGTCATGTTCTTTCTCTGTCCAGGTGGGCCTCTTACACCTCCAAATAAAATGCTATGGGTGTTTTAAGTGAGTGTTGTATGGGTGTATCATGATACTGTGTGTGGCACAGATATCCTGTACACTGAGTGTAAGTATTTGGATATGTGAGAGTCAAACTGCGACAGGTTTATGATATCGGTGTATTTTATAGTTCCTGATAACACAGCACACTGATAAACACTTAAACCCACTGAACCTTTCATGTAAAATCACACACAGACACACACACACACTTTCAGTTTTCAAGGTTGAACTGACTGTAGATAAGAGTGTGAGAACATATGGTGACTCTACAGTTCCTGAACTGCAGTTAACACAACTGCACAATTTTAACACACAATAGATTCCCTTATAGACCACCGTTGCATAACGTTCACTGGAACCCAACTCTAACCTTCCTGAAAGCATGTCGCATTTAGGTTTTTGCAGAGTTTGGGTAACCTAGATGTATATCCTTTGATTTGGAAATTGTTCACAGATTATTTCATTATTTCTTATGGAAAAATTCCTACCTTGTACCTGTATATTCAAAACTCCACCTCCTTTCAATGATCGCAGAGCAAGATTGTGATGCAGGAGCTTTCTGATTAGGTAGGGATTCGCCTCTCAGACGTGTGCAGGGCCTTGCATGACGTGTACCACCATTACTGTCCCACATCTGCAACATAAAATAAATTCCCTTGTCATTAGTCATGGAATAAAATGAAAGTGGAGGGTAAAAAGACATTTGGAATGGCTTCTACTGTTATTTGTCTGATCATCAATCATTATAGTGGCAGTGGTACAGAGAGTTCCGTGTTATGCTATTTATTAAGAAATCATTAAGGATCCAGTCTTATGCAAACATTTTGGCACTCCTGGTCAAAGAACAGAGACTATTTGGGAATTCAAATTGCACAGATGAGCATGTACCCTGAACAGGAAGGTAGTCCATTACAGGGCTGGTAGGGGTTGTAGTACCACAGATGATCCCCACTGCCCAGCTTCCCCTCATTCAGAAATAGCCAATCTTGCCTGTGTGGGGTTCATATTTTGATCCCTGGGTCTGCACTGGTTTTCTCAGAGTAAGCTAAGTCAAGTCAGCTTTATTTCTATAATGCTTTTGACAAAGGAGAATTGTCTCAAAACAACTTTAGAATTTTATATTACCTTCTACTATCTAAGACCAATCCCAAATTGAGCAAGCCTAGAGCGAGAGTGGCATGGAAAAACTCCCTAAACATTATAAGGAAGAAAACCTTGGGAGAACCAGGACTCAAAAAGGGTCCCTCCTTGGGTGGCTTAGATGATATATCTAAGATTTATACTACGTTATCTAATTATTCAGTTTATAGTAATAGTTTAAATAAACATTAACAGAGAGAATTACATTCAAGAAATATTAACAGAGAGAACCTAAAAATGTGCATATAGGTGTTATTTAGTCCAGTACACAGAGTCATTGTAGGATCTCAGTGGGAAAGTTTTGGTGGCATGGCATGATCAGTCAACCGGAGAAGGGAGAGAGTTACTGCCCTCTGTGGTCTCAGTAACAATGTGGTGGAAAGTGATGGAAGAACAGCAGAGGAAAATGTAATGTAATTACTTATTGTGAAGAGCACAGTCGGTGATGAACTAACAAACACTAAGTGTAAGCAGGTTTGCGCCCTGCGTTAGGTGAACTACCATGTCTAAAGTGTCCCAGTGTGAGTGAGTGAGAGTGTATGTATGTGTGTCCTACTATGGACTGGATGTCTGTCCATGGTTGTTTCCCGAATTATGCCCTGTGCTTCAAGGCTCCTTGTGACCCTTAAATGGATTAGGCAAATATGGCAATGAATGATGATTTAAAGTTTGTGCATCGCTGGTCATATCCAGTATTATTATTATTTAATAATTTCATACCTTATGAGAATGAGAGTGTAAGGTGTAATGCATCATGTGAGTGCAGTGTGTGTGTGTGTGTGTGTGTGTGTGTGTGTGTGTGTGTTATACAGCACTTCACTCAAATTCCTCATGAGTAATGAGATACAGGAACATATTTATATCAAGTTTGTGTCTTGGAGGTGCCTTCTCTCCAGGTTGGGCATCACAGACAGACATGATTCCTACAACAGTAGCCCCTGCCCAGGAAAAGTGGGATGAAAAGATATGGAAAAGTACATGAATTTACATTTCTCTCACTCCTCAGACTTATATTGACATACATGCAAACATGTATACAAGCATGCGCGCAAATGTGCGGACACACAACATGCACGCAGACACTCGTCTCTCACTTCTCACACTTCTGCTAGACACACACACACACACACACACACACACACACACACACACACACACACACACATATAGCCACTCTTCTGTCCCTCTGACTTATTCACAAAAGTTTTTGGACATACCTGCCATACATACAAAAACAAATACACACATGCACTCACGCTCACACTTGCACACCTATACTTTCAACCCTTTTCAAGCACTATTTTTTTCCTTCCTGAAATGCAAATCTAGTTATTACTTTTCTCCAGGTTTCTGCAATTCATTCAAACTGTGTCTTGACCTTGAGAGGTGTGTTATATATAAATTTTTTGTCAATCAGAACCGACTGGATTTGAAGTTTTTAAGAAATTTCAAATGTCTCAGAAATGAATGGTGGAATTTTCAAATTCAAATTCAAATTCTAACTGCCATCCATGATGTCACAATATGCCACTGAGTCATAGAAACACAGCAAACACATGCACAATGCTCACATAGCCCCTCTCCTCTCTCCCTCTCGCTCCACACACTTCTGCTACATACACATACATGCAAACACACACACATACACATATACGCACATACGCAGTCAGTCTCCTCTCTCCCTCTCACTTATTCCCAAAAGTTTTTAGACATGACTGCCATGCTTTGTTTGTTTCTCTATCATTGTGGGAATCTTCCATTGGCATAATGATCACTGTAGCTAAATAATGCTACATCTAATCAGTGGTGGACGAAGCACACAACTTCATTACTTAAGTCAAAATACAGATACTTTTGATCAAATGTTACTTCAATACAAGTGAAAGTTGTACCATCGGATTTTTACTCAAGTTAAAGTACGTTACTGTAATACTCAAGTATTACAGGTAAAAAGTAAATTCTTAGGCCATTGCATTGTTGAAATATTGCCACAACCCTTACAATACTTCATAAACGTGATGTGACCCTATTATATTGAATAGGCTGTCCTTGTCAGTGTTACCTTTGAAAAACAATTAGGAGGACCTTGTAGTTTGAAATGTAGTTTGTTTTATTTAAACGTCACTCTTCAAGGTTACATCAAGAAGAAGAAGTATGAGGAATAACAATATAGTGCTTTTTAATTACTAGTCAAAGAGATAGAGATAGGAAGAGATCAAGGGAGAGGGAGAGAGAGGGAGAGGGAGAGAGAGAGAGAGAGAGAGAGAGAGAGAGAGAGAGAGATAAAAATGTGCTGCTGTATCTCATTACTTGGGGCGTGACGTTGGACGTGGAATTTGAGCGCCGTGCTGTATAGCACACACACACTCATGCACTCCACTATATAACACGCGCACTGTACTCACACACGGCATTACATCTTACACACTCGCTCTTCTGTGGATTACCCACAATCCCCTGTCTAGGAACATGCTGAGGGTGCGCTGTCTGAGAGGAGGGAGCCGAGGAGCCGAGGCGGCTCACTTAATCGGCATCGTGGTCAGTAAAACTCATTTAAGCGATAAAATGTTAGATTTTTATTATTAAACTTTTGATAACTGCACTTACTGTATGGTTGGCAGCCACAGTTATAAGTTAACAATTACAGCTTTTTTATCTTTACACAGATATTAATACTATTTTTACTGAATACAGTATTATACTTTTAATATATTATGTTGTTAGTAAGATCAGTTTAAACTATATCATTATTATTTTTAATTAAACTTAGGTTATCCCTAACGTGTCAGTCACAAGGTCTCGTCATGTCACTAAAACCAGTTTTAACTATAAAATTACAAGATTCTTATCAAACATAATAATAATAACACATTGTACTTTCAGAACATCCAATTATACATACAACATTACTGTTATTAGATGATTAGTAGAAACCTTTTTAACATTTAATTTCATTATCTTTTATTTCCTTTAAGAACCCTAAAAATATCTTTCTTATTACATTAAATATGGTTACTATTATTATGTGGTCAGATTAATCTGTTTTCAAACTAAAGCAACAACATTAATACCATTACATTGCCAGTATTAAGTGGTCAACATTAAATTACATCTTTGTTATTGTTAGATGGTGAGTAAAACCAGTTTTAGCTATAGACATATAAAATTCTTATAAATATAACAGTACAACCAGCATATATTTAACTGTGTCGTATTAAAATTCTACTGTATTGTCTTTCATAATCTGTCTAGTAAAACTTGTTTTATTTATTCAGTCAATTAACATACATCAAAGTATATACTACTGTTACTACTGTACTGAGAAACACTCCCATGTCCAGTGCATTTACAAATTCATTCATTCACTGACCTTTTCATTAATTTGTCCATCTATTTATTTATCCATTGATTTAATCATAAAGTCAGTCAGCTAAGTACTGTATATCTAAACAAATGTGTTCACTTGGTCAATTAATCAGTTCTTTCATTTGTAAATTCACTATTCAAAACATGTTCATTCATTTCGTCTATTCATTATTTTACTTCTTCATTCAGTCAGGTCAGTTCAGCCAGTCAGTTAATTAGGTAAGCATTTCTTTGTTTACTTTATGAATTTATTTTTTTGGCTATACATTTTTATTTTGTATTCATTATGTATGCAAGTCAGATTTTATTATTTATTATTCATTAAATTTTCTGTTCAACTAGTCATTCATACATAACTTTTCACATTCATTCAATTAGTCATTTAGTAATAAAATATATTAATTATGTCATTTACTCAGTCGGGTAAGTATTTCTACATTCATTTATAGCTTTAAAAAGCAATCAGATCTGCTCATTCATTCATCCATTCATTCAGCACATCACTTATTCACACTCTCAAATGTTCAGTTACTGATTCAGTCATTCACCATTTAATGAACCTCTTCATATATAAATCCATTAATTCAGTCAGACAGTAGGCAGTTAGATACAGATGTTTTTATTTATTTATTTATTTATTCAGATTTGTTCATTCATTTATTCAGTTAGACACTCATTTAATCATCATCCCTTTCTTCTATTAGTTGGTACATATATTCAAAATGATTATATGATTTGCTAATTCATTCATATTATAATTTTGAAATAAATATACCCATTGACAAAAAATAAAACACCCAGATAGAAATGTCAGATTGCTGCAGACTTCGGTATGCAGTTACATCGCAGGCAGATATGTAAATGTTTACAGGTGTAGTCTGATTAGACTCTGGGTCTTGCCACAATAAGGTGTAAAAGTGCTTCTCTCGCTGCTCTTTAAAAAGGATCTCAGAGGCTACTTTTTGGGAGTATACCTCTTGGTGAGTGATCGTTTGCTCACAGCCAGGTCTGTAGATCCTCCACACTCATACTTTGCTGTAGCTAGAGTCTCAGGTGGTCCCATAAATGCTTGTTTGGTGAGTAATTGGGTGACCAGGCATGCCAAGGAAGTGCTGCAATCTGGCAGAGACATCCCTGGGAAACACTTGCTGTGTTTGGGCGAGTATTATCCTGCTGAAAAATGGCAGTTGCAACACGTGCCATGACAGGCAACACGTGCCTGCAGGATGTCCTGCACATATCACTGTTAGTGTCACTCATATCACTATTAGGGGTGACCAAAGGGAGAGACGGGGGTGTGTAGTGAAGGTGGCACCTGTGTCTGGATGGTGGACAAGAAACTGTAGGAGCCGCTCGTGCTTGTCAGTGGATTAAATGATCCTCTCTACTGGTGGTCTGTCTTGGCCATCCAGAGCCTGTTAGCCATGTGAATGTGTGCCCCCACAGATGCCCTTCAATGATGCACCCCCCCTCAAAGTCTGTCAACTGGGCATAATGTCTTCAAGTGTGTTGCAAAGGCATGTCTAGCAGTGAACGATCTCTCACCAAAAGGTGTGTGTATATATATATATACACACACCTTTTGATGAGAGATCGTATATATGTTATATATCGTATATATATACTATATATGCATATATATAAGTTTTAAAAGTGAACACATTAAGCAGTTTAACATAGAGTAAGGGAATAAAGGGATGAACGATGAATGACAGCACGAATTATAAACGCAGTTACTGCGCAACGTCAAAATGACTGAATCATTTTTAAATCTTTACATTATGAAGTCTTATATAGAATTGTAATTTTCCTAAAGTTTCATTTATTTATTCATGTGGATGATAATGCTTGACAATGAATGTCTAAAGCAGAACATGTACATGTCGTAATGGACAAATGCATTTCAATATGAATGATGAACATTGACAGTATTGATGTATACTTATTAGTGATGCACGATATATTGGCAGCCGATATATTATTTGCCGATATATGGCCTTTTTTCAGATATCGGCATCTGCCCGATATTAGAATTTTGGCTGATATTGTAACCGATATTTATAATATATTTACATATGAATACTTATAATATATTTACATATGAATACGTCTTTGATTTTTCTTTTGGCTGTTACTCATTAATACTTGGAGCGTCTCAGTCATAAGCTTTCTTATACACTTAATTGTTCTTGTTGCTGCCTGTACCAATACAAGTCTTAAAAAAAAAAAGTTTCCTACCTTTTTAAAGGAAGGTTAAGAAATAAAATGGAATTTAACCATTTTTCCTTTGAGTGAACTGCACATTGTGTTTATAGTAATTGTCAGGTCTGATTGAACTGTTTTATTGTTCATTATTATTTTATTTTATTGCAAAAATGATTTACTCTATTTGAAATGCAGAAAGGTTAAATTATCGGATATTAACATCTGTATCGGCCACAATTATGTGCTAAAAATCGGTTATCGTATCGGCCCAAGAAATTCAATATCGGTTCATCCCTAATACTTATGATAGATGATCAATGTCATTATCTATTTTGGGTGCAGATAAATACAGTGACTTTGTGAATGAATGTGACAGTGTGTGAATTAATGAGTGATTGAAGGAATGTTTACTTTATAGTGCTGTAAAGGTAATATATTATTAAATGTTATTATTTATTTGGTGTGCACATGAATAAAAAGGCTAAGGAAATGGATGAATGAATGAATGTTTACAGTATGCATGTTTATATAGAATAAATGATTTAATATTGGTATTTATTTGGTATGCAGATGGGTCGTACGGTGACCCGTTGGGTTCAAAAGGCGTTTCAGAGCTCGAGCTCCGTAGCAGCAGTGAAGCCTCACTCAGTGGAGGAGACGCTCATCACTGAACCAACGCCCAACGAATGTCCTGTATGTGCTTATAACGAGTGGGACCCACTGGAGGAGGTGATTGTGGGGCGTCCCGATAATGCCCATATCCCCCCGTTTACTGTAGAGGTCAAGGTATAGTATTCATTAATAATTTATTCATTTGTTCACTCACTCACACACTCATGCTGTTTACCTTAACTCTAAATGTCAAGGTGATGTATACATAAATCATCTTTTCATCCATTCATTTACTCACTCACTAAACCCATTTTCTGCAGAGGTCAAGGCAATGTATTAATGAATCATTAGTTCATTCTTTTGCTCACTCACTCATTAATTCACTAACTCACTTGCCCCAGTTTACTGCAGAGGTCAAATTACAGTAATATATTCACAAATCATCAATTCATCCATTAATCCATTCACTCCATCCATTCACTCACACATTACCTACCGTAGAGGTCAAAGCACTGTATTCATAAATAATTCATTCAGTTATTTGCCCAATCATTCACTCACCATATTTACTGTAGTGTATGGTATTTGCAAATTATCCATTTATTTATTCACTTACGCATTCATTTAGTTATTCATTAACCCTATTTACTAAAGTGGTCAAGGCACTGTATCAAAAATTATTATTGTGTGTGTGTATTGTGTGTATGTATTTATGCATTAATTAATTAATTCCCTCACTTTACTTTACAGCTCAATGAACATTATTCACAACCTGTTCTTTCACTCATTCTTTCAGTTTTCCCCAGTTACTGTAGATAGATGTCAAGACATAGTCAGACTGTCTTATCCATTTGATCCTGAACAGGGTTGCAGGAGATCCGGCAGCATAGGGCACAAGGCAGGAACAACCCTATTTAGGGTGCCAATCCATTGTAGGGCATACACACACTCACACACTCATGCACACACTCACACACTAGTGGTACTTTAGAGACACCAATTAACCTAATGTGCAAGTCTTTGGACTGTGGGAGGAAACCTAAGTACCCAGAGTAAACCCACACGAGGAGGACATGCAGACTCCACACAGAAAGGACCCAGACTGCTCCACCTGGGGAGGTAACAGTGCTACCCACCGAGCCACCATGCCGCCCTAGTCACAATCGCAAATTATTAATTCATTTATTCATTAATTCCTTTTCCACTTACAGTACATGATGAAATGCATTATTCTAAAATAATTCACATAGATTTATTGGATATTTAAACGTTTTTAGAAATAAAAAACTGAAAAGTGGGGCGTGCAAAATTATTCGGCCCCTTTATTTTCAGTGCAGCAAACTCACTCCAGAAGTTCAGTGAGGATCTCTGAATGATCCAATGTTGACCTAAATGACTGATGATGATGATAAATAGAATCCACCTGTGTGTAATCAAGTCTCTGTATAAATGCACATGCTCTGTGATAGTCTCAGAGTTCTGTTTAAAGTGCAGAGAGCATCATGAAGACCAAGGAACACACCAGGCAGGTCCGAGATACTGTTGTGGAGAAGCCAGATTTGGATTCAAAAAGATTTCCCAAGCTTTAAACATCTCAAGGAGCACTGTGCAAGCGATCATATTGAAATGGAAGGAGTATCAGACCACTGCAAATCTACCAAGACCCTGCCGTCCCTCTAAACTTTCAGCTCAAACAAGGAGAAGACTGATCAGAGATGCAGCCAAGAGGCCCATGAACACTCTGGATGAACTGCAGAGATTTACAGCTGAGGTGGGAGACTCTGTCCATAGGACAACAATCAGTCATACACTGCACAAATCTGGCCTTTATGGAAGAGTGGCAAGAAAGAAAACCATTTCTCAAAGATATCCATAAAAAAGTCTCGTTTTTAAAGTTTGCCACAAGCCACCTGGGAGACACACCAAACATGTGGAAAAAGGTGCTCTGGTCAGATGAAACCAAAATCGAAACTTTTTTGGCCACAATGCAAAACGTTTATGTTTGGCGTAAAAGCAATATAGCTCATCACCCTGAACACACACCATCCCCACTGTCAAACATGGTGGTGGCAGCATCGTGGTTTGGGCCTGCTCTTCTTCAGCAGGGACAGGGAAGGTGGTTAAAAATTGATGGGAAGATGGATGGAGCCAAATACAAGACCATTCTGGAAGAAAAACCTGTTGGGAGTCTGCAAAAGACCTGAGACTGGGGCTGAGATTTATCTTCCAACAAGACAATGATCCAAAACATAAAGCAAAATCTACAACGGAGTGGTTCACAAATAAACGTATCCAGGTGTTAGAATGGCCAAGTCAAAGTCCAGACTTGAATCCAATCGAGAATCTGTGGAAAGAGCTGAAAACTGCTGTTCACAATCGCTCTCCATCCAACCTCACTGAGCTCGAGCTGTTTTGCAAGGAAGAATGGGCAAAAATTTCAGTCTCTCCATGTGCAAAACTGATAGAGACATACCCCAGCTGTAATCGCAGCAAAAGGTGGCGCTACAAAGTATTAACGCAAGGGGGCTGAATAATTTTGCATGCCCCACTTTTCAGTTTTTTATTTCTAAAAAAAGTTGAAAACATCCAATAAATTTTGTTCCACTTCATCACTTCATCATTGTGTCCCACTTGTTGTTGATTCTTCACAAAAAAATTGCTGAAATGCTGAAATGTGGCAAAAGGTTGAAAAGTTCAAGGGGGCCGAATACTTTTGCAAGGCACTGTATATATATATATATGAATTGTGAAGACATAAATGAGCAGAAGGAATATTTGAATAAATGAATTGTGAATACTAAGAACTATGGAAAATCAATGACTTTCTGAATAAGTGATATATATATATATATATATATATATATATATATATATATATACTTTATTCAAATATTCCTTCTGCTCATTTATGTCTTCATATGTTAACTCATTCATTCATATCAACACATTCACTTATTCTGTTAAATGTAGAGGTCAGGGTATAAGACCAGCAAATTATTTATTTACTTCTTGACATATTCACTCTTTCATACATTAATTTAGCTTTTCATTCAGTCATTCTTAGTGCTGTATAGGCAAAGACACTTTATTCACTTATTCATTTACTTATTTTATTTACTGTATAAGGCCATCAAGGTGGCCTCACATCTCCAGAAACCCCTGGTTCAATTCCTGTCCTGTATACTGCCTGCGTGGTGTTTGTATGTTCTCCCCATGTCTATGTGGGTTTCCTCACTCATTCTAAAGACATGTTAGATCAAGTGGCATTTCTAATGTTCCCTAGTATGACTGTACGTGTGGTTTTGTGTGTGCAGGCTAACACGTACGAGAAGTACTGGTCATTCTATCAGCAGTTCGGGGGACAAACATTCCCTAGAGAACATCTGAAGAAAGCCATCACTGAGATTGAGGAGATGTGCAACATCCTGCGCCATGAGGGGGTTACAGTCCGGAGACCAGAACCCATTGACTGGTCCATCGAGTACAAGACCCCCGACTTTAAATCCACAGGTCAGAATAAAAACAGAACTAGCACGCCCTGAACAACCAAAATACACAATGCACAGTTTTGCAGTGTTTAGCACTGTCACCTCACAACTCCAGAGATCCCAGCGGAAAACTGCCTGTGTGGAGTTTGCATGTTCTCTAATTGTCTCTGTGGGTTTCCTGTGGGTTCTGTGGTTTCTTCCCACATTCCAAACACATGCATTATACCAGTTGGTGTCTCTACAGTGTCCCATTATTAATGAGTAAATGTGTGCAAGTGCAGTCAGATGGACTGGTGCCCTGCCATGGGGTGGTTCCTGCCTTGCGCTCTGTGTTGCCAGTTAGGAACTAAACTAATAAAAGATTTTTGAGGTGGAGTCAAAGTCGAAATCCCACTGAGATCCTGTGGCAGGACCTTAAACATGTTCATGCTCCAATGGCTGAACTCAAATTTGTGTGTGACAAATACTCAAAAATAGTATTGGTAAACGTGTGTGTGTGTGTGTGTGTGTGTGTGCAGGGTTGTATGCTGCCATGCCGAGGGACATCCTGCTCGTTGTCGGGAACGAGATCATAGAGGCACCAATGGCGTGGAGAGCTCGCTTCTTTGAGTACCGTGCCTACAGACCTTTAATTAAAGAGTACTTCAGACGAGGAGCAAAGTGGACCACTGCACCCAAACCTACCATGGCTGATGATCTGTACGATCAGGTGGGAATGTACCCCCTCTGTACCCTTCATACACCATCTGTAACCCCATATACAATCTATACCGACATACCCCCTCAATACCCCCATATCCCATACTCCTTCATACCCTTAATACCCCCTCTATACCCTCCATACACCTTCATATCCTCCACACCCTACAAATCACCTTCATAACCCCTTAATAGCCCTCCAAAGGGTTACACCTACTTCATACCTCTTCGTTAACCCCTCCATATGCCCTCCATGCCCCCTGTGTACCCCCATACCCTCATACATCTTTATATTCCCCACATACCCTCTGTATGCCCCTACATGCCACCTCTATACCCCATACTGCCTCTAAATTCCTAAATACCCCTTGTAAACCCTCTCTATACCGCATATACCCCCTTACTTGTAACTAATTGAGTTGTTAGTGTTTTATTATATTTTTTAATCACTGACCTCTAAATCAAACTCTCTCTTCTCACTTCCACCTGAAAATCCTTCCGTCCTCAGTTTGTACCTCACTATGAGTTGTACCAAGGTCATATATTGTCTTCAGAAGCTCCTACAAGACAGCATTGCCTAGCAACACCTACCCTTGCTTTCACCCCGGTTCAACGGTGCTGTGCAGTCCATCAAAATATCTCATGACGTTCCTCAATATTCACTGAACAAATGAGTGAATGAAAATCCTGTATATCACAACATTAATATTTCAGTTCATCCACTGCATCCGGTGAATCAGGTGTGGTTTGGACTGTGTTCTACATCTACACAACATGTAAAGTAACAAAACAGTATAACACAGTTACTGTACTGTACTAATTAATGCAGACTTTTATTATAATAGTGTTAAATGAGAGCAAGCAGGATCTCACTTTTTACTATTCAAATTAATCCAAAAAAAAGCAGTGAGGCAGATTATTTGCAAAAAAAAAAATCTCACCAAGAAGGAGTTGTTGGAATCGAATGAAACTGTATATGTATGAATGTAATGGTGATATATGTAAGTGATTACGACATTAGTGTAAAAGGATAACTTTACTGGGTAAATCGTTACAATTGAAAAGAGGCTCTAATACCCTTTTAGGCCGCCTCTAGCCTTAATACAAGATGAAATACGGTTGGGTATTGGAGGCAGACAGGTTTAGTATGGTATCCTGTGGCACATTTGAACACGGATGTTGCAGCTGGGCTTGTAGATCCTGCACACTCGTAGGCTGCTGAAGCTGGTGTCCCAGCTGGTCTCATAAATTCTTGATTGGCAATAAATCTGGCAACCAGGCAGGCCAAGGAAGTGTTGCAATATCTTGGAGACATTCCTGGGAAACCTTTACTGTGTGTGGGTGAGCATTATCCTGCAGAAAAATTGCAGTTGGAAACCCTGCCATGACAGGCAACACATGGCCGCTTTATGTTCTGCACATATTGCTGATCTGTTAGTGTCCTTTGTATCACTACTAGGAGTGACTGACTGTCATATGCAATGGCTCCACAGATCATCACACCAGCAGTTGGTTATAATTCTCCTCAGACATTAACGTGAACTGATGTTGATTGGATGGATATTAAATAGCACATACCTGTATTTATTTTAGCTCTGTATGGGACTTTTAAAACCAGGACTGTGACAGTGTATTCATCTTACTGTATAACAGTAGAAAAATCTGACAGTTTTAACTAGTGAAGACAGATGTGCCTTCACTTCTTTAACTGCTTCTTCATGAAACCTGCAACTTTCTTTTGAAAATCCAAAAGACCCAAAAGATTTTCTTTAGGTTACTGAGGTTAAGGTTAGGGCTAGAGTTGGGTGACACATTAATTAGGTATAGTAATTAATGTATAGTAATCAATTAATAGTAGAAAATAAAAATAAAGTCCTCACAATAGAAAGAATAGAAAGACTATTGTGTGTGTTCATGTGTGTGTAGGACTACCCCATCCGTACAGTCGCAGACAGACATAAACTGGCTGCACAGGGGAAGTTTGTGACTACAGAGTTCGAGCCATGTTTTGATGCTGCTGATTTTATCCGAGCTGGAACTGATCTGTTTGTACAGAGGAGCCAGGTAACACCTTCATCTTTAAACATATGGAATATCTTTTGATTACTTCAAACAAAACACTACTTCTGAAAGTAAACGCTGATTATCACAGGTGACTAATTACATGGGAATCGAGTGGATGAGGCGTCACCTAGCGCCCACCTATAAGGTGCACGTCATCTCTTTTGAAGATCCAAACCCCATGCACATTGATGCCACTTTCAACATCATTGGACCCGGACTGGTGTTGTCCAATCCAGACCGGCCATGCAAACAGGTGAGCTCCCTTCACCCTTTACACAGATACACTACAGGTAAGCCCTGCCCCATCTCAGGTCAGATGTTAATACTTGAAAGGATGAGGTAGTTGTTTTACATAATCCAGATCAATTACCATGGTGTCTGAGCGCTGTGAAAATCAAAGTAAAATAAAATAAAGTAAAGTAAATTAAAACAACTATGACACACAGCCATTCCCACACTGCATTCAAATGACAGTTGTTTCTCCATTGAGTAGAATGAATGTGCAATACACATCCAGGGACGCATGGGCATTGATGAGTGTCTGTTAGTTCTGTGTCAGGGATTCAAAGATGATTTTACACTCAGGCTGTGTTGTTCACTAGAAGCAGTTTGAGTAACTAAGGTACTATGCGATTAGAGAACTAGAGTATTAGACAACGAAGGAGCTATGAAACTCAAGAACAGGGGACCTAAGGACCTATCTAGCGATCTATCTATCTATCTCACACACACACACACACACACACACACACACACACACACACACACAAGCACAAAACCCCAGGGCCGGAGGTAAGTACAAAGTGTGTTTACTGACAATGAGAACAGAGGGGAACAACGGTGCACACCAGGGAAACTAAGAACTACCAAACAATACAAACACCCACCAACAAAATAACAAAGGAAGACACGGCTAACACAGACACAATACTTAGATACACAAACAACAAGCTAACAAACAGTGCTAAGCAAACTGACAATCACATCAACAGGCTAACGCTAACAAACAAGACAATACCAAATGGGGCTAACAACGGAGGGGATATCAATAAGATAAAGCTAAACATATAACAAGTTACTAGAGACAACATGAGGCAACATCAGAAAACAGTGACAAGAGTACACTAAACAGACCAGGAGAGAAAAACCATGCAGGAAGACAATCGGGAGCCAAGGGCCATTTCTCAATATGCGTACCTTTCTGTACTTGTGTTCTTGTGAAAGGTCATCAGTCGCAGCCCAAGTACTGTTTCATTTCTAAGTTTGTATCTAACCAAGTACGCTCCAAATCCCCGGATGTGTTTTTGCTCCACCCATATTATCAAGGATGCATCGGAGCAGACTTGTGTGTACTTGGACAGCGAAATATCCCACAATGCATTGCCATCTCGGTAATGACGGCTGACAGGACTCTCAACTGGATGTATAATTTTCAAGATAATACTGTTATTGTGTCATGCAATGAAGTTAAAATAATATATCAGTTATTATTATAACCAAAGTGGAAGCTCGCACTGTAGTGGCAAGCGAGGCTCATGTAACTAGAAGGTATGAATGCTCAAACCGTGGCAAAAATAAAGATCTCACTACAAAGGATCCCACTACAAAGGAACCCTGTTACGGTCTTTCCCTAAATATCGCACTATGAAATACCAATACTAATGCCAAGACGAGAGGCACCGCCCTCAAACGGCTTTAAATATCCAGAAGAACAGGTGCATCTCATCAGCCATAATCAGCGCTGATCTTGCTGGATGCTGTTGGCGCATGCTTGCCAGGGCGCATGCTTGCCGTCTAAATCCCAGCACTTTTTCCACACCACCGCTGCCCTCTAGTGTCGGGCCCGAGAGCAGAGTCGGCGAGGCGATGCCCGAGAGCAGAGTTGCTTGACAGCAGAGACGAGGCGGCGATGCTTGACAGCAGAGACGAGGCGGCGATGCTTGACAGCAGAGACGAGGCGACGATGCTTGACAGCAGAGACGAGGCGACGGTGCTTGACAGCAGAGACGAGGCGGCGTGTGCCTGCAGAGCGGAGTCGACGACGTGTGCCTGCAGAGCGGAGTCGACGACGTGTGCCTGCAGAGCGGAGTCGACGACGTGTGCCTGCAGAGCGGAGTCGTGGACGACGTGAGGCTGCCGAGCGGAGTCGTGGACGACGTGAGGCTGCCGAGCGGAGTCGTGGACGACGTGATGCTTGAGAGCAGTGTCGTGGACGACGTGATGCTTGAGAGCAGTGTCGTGGACGACGTGATGCTTGAGAGAGCAGTGTCGTGGACGACGTGATGCTTGAGAGCAGTGTCGTGGACGACGTGATGCTTGAGAGCAGTGTCGTGGACGACGTGATGCTTGAGAGCAGTGTCGTGGACGACGTGATGCTTGAGAGCAGTGTCGTGGACGACGTGATGCTTGAGAGCAGTGTCGTGGACGACGTGATGCTTGAGAGCAGAGTCGTGGACGACGTGATGCTTGAGAGCAGAGTCGTGGACGACGTGATGCTTGAGAGCAGAGTCGTGGACGACGTGATGCTTGAGAGCAGAGTCGTGGACGACGTGATGCTTGAGAGCAGAGTCGTGGGCGACGTATGCTTGAGAGCAGAGCCGTGGACGGGATGCTGGAGAGGCAGAGAGCCGTGGACGGGGGTGCTGGAGAGCAGAGCCGTGGACGGGGTGCTGGAGAGCAGAGCCGTGGACGGGATGCTGGAGAGCAGAGTCGTAGACGGGATGCTGGAGAGCAGAGCCGTGGACGGGATGCTGGGAGAGCAGAGCCGTGGACGGGAATGCTTCTCCCTGGGAGAAAGACAGTCACTGAATCAGTTTCCGTGGAGGAGACGTTCTCGGGACGAATCTCTGTCGAGGATGCGGCCTTTAGAAAGGCCTCTGTCGACCTGGATGCAGCACTGGGAGTGCAGACGCCCTGGGGGCAGCCACCGGAACTGCAGACGCCCTGGGGGCAGCCACCGGAAACCGCAGATGCCCTGGGGGCAGCCACCGGAACCGCAGACGCCCTGGGGGCAGCCACTGAAAACTGCAGACGACCGGGACGCGAGAGTGGGCATGAGCGAGAGTGATGTGACCGTCCGCGTCGCAAATGAACGTGGTGCAGGTGTAGGCGTCGAGGAAGCTGACTGAGCAATACCACTATCGAGAACTAGAGGTTTTCGGCGGCGAGATTAGAGCGATCAGAGATACGAGTATCGAGAACTAGGGGTTCTAAGGCGAGATTAGAATGTTTAGAGATACGAGTACCGAGAACTAGGGGTTCTGAGGCGAGATTAGAACGATTAGAAAATACGAGTATCGAGAACTAGGGTTCTGGCACAAAACAAGAGCGACTAAGAATGTATTCACCGGAAGGCAGATCGCGTTGGCGCTTGGTTAGGGCGGTCGATGGTATCGGGGCTGGTGGTGAGCTGGGGATCCAGCACTTTACCAGCTAAAGCAGGCCAGACAGGGCGACAACGGCTTCGAACCTGTGTGCTTCGATTCCCGTTGACACCCGTCAAGTCAAGTCAGATTTATTTATATAGCGCTTTTTACAATGGAGCATTGTCTCAAAGCAACTTTACAGGTTTAGATTATCTCCTAATAACTAACGTCCACAATCTCAAATTGAGCAAGCCTAGGGCCGACAGTGGCAAGGAAAAACTCCCTAGTTCTAGGAGAAGAAACCTCTTGGGAGGGAACCAAGGACTCAAAAAGGGGACCCAACCTCCTTGGGGCGGCGTAGATGATAAATCTAAGAGCGCGGAACTAAAGTCATGGAAGTCATGGCCGATAATAAAATGTGAATTATGCACAGTGGAGCTCCATCAGATTGTACATCATGTGTAGGGCCGAAACTGCCGGAAACACAGCTCGGAGAGAAAACAGAAAATGCAATTAGTTATTGATTAGAGCACAGTGTTTATTAACAATCACTGATGCCATGTCAATCACTGATGCCAAGTGTAGCATGAGACCCCGGCAGCATTAGCTATAGCAGCATAGCTAAAAGCTAGAAAGAGGAGAACTGGTAGGAAAACACAGCCAAGCTGGGGATCAGCATGAGACATTGGCAACCCGGACGAGCGGCGAAACGCAAACCCAAACCTGTGGCCATTCGATGCCCGTGACACCCCGTGGGGAGCAAAAAAGCAAACTCTAACAAGTCTAACAGCTGCCCCACGGTTCCAACCCGGAGCATTGGGCACAGCTGAGTTGCCCATGTAAGGGCTTCACCAGTCAGGTGAAGTACCACCAGCGACACCCTGGCATACTCGGTATCAAACGGGAACAAAACAAAACACTGCCTGCACCGTTCAATGAACGGCCGGCAGGAGGCAGGATCGCCATTGAAATGGCCAAGGGGAAAAGAGAAAGATCAATGGGACCTGCCGTCTCCATAGTGGCGGTTCAAACTGTAACGCCTGGTGGCGAGGAGGAACGAGGAGCGAAGGAGACGAACGCAGGTGTGGAAAAGGGGGAATTTATTAACAAAAGGCAACAGAAAGCAAACACAGCGAACGGAAAACGACGAGGACCGAAAACAGGTGCACAACGAAATGAGGACGAGGCCTGGAAACGGGCGAGTTGAAACAGAAACCAAAATGGGTAGGGAAACATAAATAACACAGGAGACGCAAAACGGGTGGAAAACAAAGGAACCCGGAAATGAACGAAACAGACTATATCTTAACGTGAGAGGCGCAGCGGAACGCGAGGACGAGCAGTGCTGCGCGACGGAACGCGACGGAGTACAAGTGTTGTGCCTTTATAGGTCATCCCACGGCTGAACGCAATCGCCTTGGGACGACCCGATTGGTCCGCCTTCCAGTGCGCGCTGCCGTGGCGCGTGACATGCGGTCACCAGAGGGAACTGCATGCTTCCTAATAAAAGAACTATGTAACTAGAGAATTAAGAACAAGCTCAAGGGAACTACAGAACTGATGAACTATGGAAGTAGAGAACCATAGAACTGATGAACAAGTGAACTAAGGAACTAGTAGCTAAAATAGAGATGGACAGAACTACTGAAGTAGAGAGCTATCGTATTTCATTACATTGTATTTACATGCTGCATAGTATCAGTGATATCAGTCCTTTACATCTTGTTGGTTCTCTCTTACTCTCTGTACACAATGTGCATATTTCACAATGTGCATATTTCAAAAGAACAACAGTACATGTACCTGTGGGAAGTAGCTATGGTTTGTACATGAAGTCGTTAGATTTGCTGCTACATGATTTTTTGACAATAACTCAATAAAGGGGTCTGAAAAGTCACTAAATCTAGCTACAAAATCCTTAACTTTGCAACATGCTTTGGCCATGGGCATCCAGAATCCAGCACGAAACTGAAACGAAAAAGGAACACAGCCTTCCTCCCTCACAGTAGTCTAGACAGCTGTAATCATATAAAAAATAACAGGAGAAAACACATTACACTGTTAATATGCGAAGTCACAAGGATGCTGTGAGCAGGAATTATTGGTGGGGATATTTTACCTACTCCAAACTTTGAGGGGAACATGTCAACCCCACCCCCAAAACTATGTCTATGTCACCAGATACTAGCTAACTAGTAAAGATCAATATAAGAAAATACTAGGAACTTGGTGTCATGGGGGGCCCAGGGGGCGCACCGTTAAAAATAAAGAAATAAGGGTTTTGGGACCCAAGTGCAGTTAGCTCCAGTTGGTAGTGATAACTGAAATAAAACCAAAATGAGAAAAAATTAATTATCTCGACGATCCAAATGACTAGAGAAACTAAACAAAAGAAGCTGCACGCCGTAAGCATAGAGATCTGTTATCCACAGCACACTCACGGCGTGCCTCCGATTGCGCAACAAGCGCTTCGGGCCTGCGCATGCGCAGCGCGCGAAACCCGATCAGAGCTTCCGCGAACCAGCGGCTCAAACGCAGCCACGGGAGCGTACCACGGTCGCGGGGAATGAAGAGGACATGGTCATACACACAGTGTCCCCTTCGATCGCGATCGGGGACTTAAAACACCCGATCGCGGCGAGAGGGGGGGTGACGGCGTGAGGAAGGACGGCGGGAGCGAGGCTCAGAGCTGCAAGTGCAGCTCGGTGAAAGTAAAATAATAAACAAACAAAAATGGGTTGAGGAGGTGGCGCACAGTGGGGCGCCAACAGACCGGAATGGCCCCGAAATAGGGGCTGAAGAGGAGGGCGGCGCGCGTGAGAGCCGGTCCAATGCCCCGACAGGCCCTGGCAAACAACCAGGCTTACTCAAGGGCAGAGCTCAAGGGCTCAGAGACCAATCCTTGCAGCTGAGACACGAGGGTCGAAGCCAGCGATCGCAGTGCAGGAGTAGGTCTTTCAGACTGAGGCACAGGGGTCGGCAGCAACGACCGGTGTGCCGTATGCCCCTGCGTGGAGCCCGAATGCTCAGACGCGGGGCTCATGGGCGCAGCGGGTTCCTGCACGGGGCCAGGCAGCAGCAAAAAACCCAGCGTGGGGGTACCGACAGCCCAGGTACAGGGTCAATGGGCGCGGCAAGCACTGGAACGGAGCGTAGTTGCTCAGGTTTGCAGCTAGGCGGCACTATGTGCCCAGGTACGGGGTCAATGGGCGCGGCGAGCACTGGAACTGAGTGTAGTTGCTCAGGTTTGCAGCTAGGTGGCACTATGTGCCCAGATACAGGGTCAATGTGTGCGGCGAGCATGGGAACGGAGCGTAGTGGCTCAAGTTCGCAGCTAGGCGGAGCTATGTGCCCAAGTACGGGGTCAACGGGCGCGGCAAGCTCAGGAACGGAGCGTAGTGGCTCAGGTTCGCGGCTGGGTGGCGCTATGTGCCCAAGTACGGGGTCAACGGGTGCGGCGAGCTCGGGAACGGAGCGTAGTTGCTCAGGTTCGCAGCTAGAGGGTGCCAAACACTCAAGCAGGGGGTCTAACTGCCCAGGTGCAGAGTTAAGATGCACGGCAAGCCCAGGTTCAGGACTGGGAGGCGCTGGCTGCTCAGCTTCTGAAATTAACAGCCCAGCGCACTCATGAACGGGGCTTACAGGTGCAAATAGCTTCTTTAATAGGGCCGATCCGGCCGAGATTTGGTCCAATAAAACAGACAGTCTCGAGGCGGGCTGGACCTCCGTGACCTTAATGGACCTCCCCCTGGACCTGAGGAGCCGAAATTCGGCCTCAATGGCCAGATCATACAGCTCATCAATCGAGGAAGGCAGTTTGAGTCGATCAAGCTCGGCCTGCACTTCCTCGTTGAGAGCAAGGGAGAAGAGGGTCATTAAGCCCTGGTCATTAAACCCGGAGGGGCCGGCTAGGGCACTGAATTCCCCCACGAACTCCGACACTGACCTGGGACCCTGTTTAAGATCAAAGATCCCAGGGGATCTCGGAGGCTTGACCCGTGGCCAATGGGTCGCTTCATTGCGGGGCGTGCGGGCAGAGGCGGGGTCAAACCCAAGTTCCCAGTCACCTGCTGCAGCAGGTGGCAAAGGGTGAGATCGGGGAGGGCATCGACGCCGTCCACGTCGGGGACTAGGTGCCTCTACTGGTTCGGGGAGCGAAAAAAGGGCCATCCCCAAACTGAGGCAGCTTGGAGGGCCACCAAAGGCTAGCCGGGAACCGGGGAGTGAGATCCGCCGGGAGCGGTGAATGGGGACCTCCATGCTGGAGGTCCAGGAGCTAACGCTGGGTCCCTGTATTGGGCGCTGCATTCTCTCACGGGTGGTCCAGGGTGCAGTTAGCTCCAGTTGGTAGTGATAACTGAAATAAAACCAAAATGAGAAAAAATAAATGATCTCGAAGATCTAAATAACTAGAGAAACTAAATAAAAGAAGCTGCAAGCGTAAGCGTAGAGATCTGTTATCCACAACACGCTCACGGAGTGCATCCGATTGCGCAACAAGCGCCACGGGAGCGTACCATGGTCGCGGGGAATGAAAAGGACATGGTCATACACACAGTGTCCCCTTCGATCGCGATCGGGGACTTAAAACACCCGATCGCGGCGAGAGGGGGGGTGACGGCGTGAGAAAGGACGGTGGGAGCGAGGCTCAGAGCTGCAAGTGCAGCTCGGTGAAAGTAAAATAATAAACAAACAAAAACGCTGACCCTACCCTATCTAGGACCCTACCGTTACCAAACTGCCTCTTGGCAGTCCACGTCTGGAGGTCTTGATACCCCCAGGACGATACCTGTGTCCCTCAAAAACAAATGAAACTGAAAAGAGATGAAAAAGCCGTCAGATTAAGGCAGGCAGCAGCGAGCGCGCCTGTGTGCTTCAGATGCCGGGTGCCTTCGTGAAGCTCGAGGGTGCGCATGAGAGCGCAGAGCAAATAGTGATGCAGCGCCAATGAGCCAGCCACCAAGGTGCTCTTATATGGGGTGAGCAGCAGGTGTCACCAATAAATAACAAATAAGCCCGGGAAAAGCTGATACAAGCGCCGCTGCTGCTGCTCAAGATGCCAAACCGGGTGCCTTCGTGAAGCTCGAGAGTGCGCATGAGAGCGCAGAGCAAATAGTGATGCAGCGCCAATGAGCCAGCCACCAAGGTGCTCTTATATGGGGTGAGCAGCAGGTGTCACCAATAAATAACAAATAAGCTCGGGAAAGGCTGATACAAGCGCCGCTGCCGCTGCTGCTGCTCAAGACGCCAAACCGGGTCCACTACTGGCCACTAGTGGCCAGTCAGCAGCCCCTGACACTTGGAGCCAAAGAGAGATTGAAGGACTGCATGTGAGAGAATTGAAGTAGATATAGCCTAAACATATTTTTCCAAAATATTTCTGAATTCTTCTTACTAAATGATCTTGAAAGTTGTCGATCAAACCAGGAGCGGAGCTAAACACAAAACTGACTTCTCATAAGAAATGACTGAATGATTTAATGATCTCATAAGAATGATTTAACTTGTTTTGATGTTCTGTGGCTACAACAGATGATTAATACAAGATTAATTTATTCCTGTTATTTCAGATTGAGATGTTTAAGAAGGCCGGATGGACTGTGGTGCATCCACCTACACCTTTAATTCCAGATGGTAAGTCAGCAAATACATAACTGATATAAGTGGAATTGTGTATATAGGGATATAATAATAGATAAAGGCATAAAATATTCTACATATTTACACAATTTACAATATTTACACAATTGAAATGTTAACATTGTGTAGTAAATAATGTTAAATTATATAATTGCATATAACAATGCTGCAAAAAAACTGCAAAGTTAGAATGCTTTAAAAAATAGAAGTGTTAGTAGTCAATTAAAAAAGTGCAAAATGAATGAACAAAAGAGAAATCTAAATCAAATCACTCGCACACTATTTTTGAAGGAACTTAGCAGGGAGGTTGTTCCAAACATCTTGGAGAACTAACCACAGATCTTCTGTGGATGTAGGCTTGGTCAAATCCTTCTGTCTCTTCATGTAATCCCAGACTGAAGCTGTTGAGATCAGGGCTCTCTGGGGTAGCTCTTAATGACACAGGCTGTATGTTTGGTGTCATTGTCCTACTGCAGAATAAATTTGAAGCCAGTCAGATGCCTCCCTGATGGCACTGCATGATGGATAATACAGTGGTGCTTGAAAGTTTGTGAACTCTTTAGAATTTTCTATATTTCTGCAGAAAAATGACCTAAAATATCATCAGATTTTTACACAAGTCCTACAAGTAGATAAAGAGAACCCAGTTAAACAAATGAGACAAAAATATTATACTTGATCATTTACTTATTGAGGAAAATGATCCAATATTACATATTAGTGAGTGGCAAAAGTATGTGAACCTTTGCTTTCAGTATCTGCTGTGACCCCCCCTGTGCAGCAATAACTGCAACTAAATGTTTCTTTTAACTGTTGATCAGTCCTGCACACCGGCTTGGAGGAATTTTAGCCCATTCCTCTGTACAGAACAGCTTCAACTCTGGGATGTTGGTGGGTTTCCTCACATTAACTGCTTTCTTCAGCTCCTTCTACAACATTTAGATTGGATTAATGTCAGGACTTTGACTTGGCCATTCCAAAACATGACCTTTTTACCCATTTTTGGTAGACCGACTTGTGTGTTTAGGGTCGTTGTCTTGCTGCATGACCCACCTTCTCTTGAGATTCAGTTCATGGAAAGATCTCCTGGCATTTTCCTTTAGAATTCTGTGATATAATTCAGAATTCATTGTTCCATCAATGATGGCAAGCCGTCCTGGCCCAGATGCAGCTAAACAGACCCAAACCATGATACTACCACCACCATCTTTCACATATGGGATAAGGTTCTTATAATGGAATGAAGTGTTTTTCTTTCTCCAAACATAACACTTCTTTTAAACCAAAAAGTTCTATTTTGGTCTCATGCATCCACAAAACATTCTTCCAATAGCCTTCTGGCTTGTCCACGTGATCTTTAGCAAACTGCAGACAAGCAGCAATGTTGTTTTTGGAGAGCAGTGGCTTTCTGCTTTTAACCCTGCCATTCTGATGGTGGACTCATGAACATTAACATTAGCCAATGTGAGAGAGGTTACCCTGCTTAGAAGTTACCCTGATTTCCTTTGTGACCTTTCCAACTATTACACGCCTTGCTCGTGGAGTGATCTTTGCTGGACGACCACTCCTGGGGAGGGTAACAGTGGTCTTGAATTTCCTCAATTTGTACACAATCTGTCTGACTGTGGATTGGTGGAGTCTAAACACTTTAGAGATGGTTTTATAACCTTTTCCAGCCTGATGAGCATCAACAACTCTTTTTCTGAGGTCCTCAGAAATCTCCTTTGTTCGTGCCATGATACACTTCCACAAACATGTATTGTGAATGTTACGGGTTCGCCAAGGTGGTATAAAGCAAACCCTAAAAGAAAGGGGTTTTAGGACCCAATTGCAGTTAGCTCCAGATGGATTTAGTGAACCAAAATAATGATTTAAATATACTCAAAAAGAAAATGTGTGCTAAATAATGAACGCTGTGCCAACGATGGCATAGCGTGGAATCGAACCCTGAACGACAGCGTCGGGGTTCATGACCCACAGCGGGACTCACGTGACATGTATACAAAATGGGTGTATAACAGTGACTGAAAACCTCCGCCTAGCGTGAGCTCGAAACAGAGAGAATAGTGAATGGATAGATTTAAGCACGTTCGCCACTAATGGTGCTTAAATCAGGGAGTGTGTGGCGAACGTGAAAGAAATCGCTCAGATAGGAAAAAAGGAGCGATCGCCTTCTCTCTCTCTCACAGAGACTGCGCATGCGCCCAACCGGCAGCTCGGGAGAAAGAGAAAGCGATGACGCGCTGTGACGTAAGGCTCGCGGGCTCCCGAAGATGCAAGGCGAGCCACGGTTGTACGCATGACAAGGACGCGGAAAAGCGAACCGGGGCTGAAAAAGCGACACAACGTTCCAAATAAATGCAGCGCGAGCGGGGCACCTGCCTTCTACTCAAGCGAGGGGAACATAAACACAATTAAAGAAGCGGGAACGGCGATGGGATAAGAGGGAGGTGCTCCAGCCGCCGCAGCTCCGGCGAGGCCGTGATGCAGCGTAGGGGATGCGAACAAAGGATCCTTACCCTGCTCTAGCGTCTAATGCCCTAGCGGTTACCATCTGGCTTCCCAGCCGTACCATTACTGTTTCTCTTCGAAGAAACAGCTACCATTATCCGTAACAAGGCCAATACCGGCGAGCGTCCGCTGCAGCACGTCTGAGCCGGGTGAGGGCTCTGATGGGCGATGGTACCCCCATCACGGGTGATGGTGTGACACCGACTGAACTCAGGACGGACCTTATATGCCTGAGTCAGCAGGTGTTGTCCATAATGCAATCAAGCAGCTTAATGGGATTTTCACGTGATCACACAATAATGCGATCGCACAGCCTTAATCATGCAATGCGCGATCGCGTTCACTGTCAGGGTCTCAACCTAATTAAAAGTAAGCCAACGCTACCCCCTAGCGTCGGGAACAGGTAAGACCCATAACAGTGAAGAGCAGACTTTGATTCATGTCTGTTCTTTAAATAAAATTTCAAACTAACTGCTAATCCTAGAGGTTCACATACTTTTGCGACTCACTAATATGTAATATTGAATCATTTTCCACCATAAAAAATGGCCAAGTATAATATTTGTCTCATTTGTTTAACTTGGTTCTCTTTATCTAATTGTAGGACTTGTGTGAAAATCTGATGATGTTTTAGGTCATATTTATGCAGAAATATTGAAAATTCTAAAGGGTTCACAAACTTTCAAGCACCACTGTATCTGCATGTATTTATCAGCATGGAGGACACCATTAATCATGACCAATCCCCAACTCCATTTGCTGAAATGCAGTCCCAAACTTGCAAGGAACCTCCTCCATGCTTCACTGCTGCCTGCAGACACTCATTAAGACCCTTGGGTGAGCAAACCGCCTTCTGTTACAACCAAATATTTCAAATTTTGTCTCATCACTCCAGAGCACCTGCTGACATTTTCTGAACCCCAGTTTGTTACGGTTCGCCATATTAAAAGGCTGGCAAACCATACAAAGTAAAAGAAAAAGGGATTTTTAGGAACCAAATACAATTAGCTCCAGATGGAGAAGGTGAAGCAAAATATAAATAAAACAAAAGCAACAAAATATATACTGCTAAAAAAAGTAAAGGGAACACTTGGAGTTATAATGTGTTGTTTAAGTGTTCCCTTTATTTTTTTGAGCAGTATATAAATAGAAAGTGAAATAAACCAATAAAGAAAACAACCTCAGCTGCTGAGGATCAAACGGCCGCACCGCTTATCAAGGAGTTAACCGAATGTGCCACTCAACCACTGAAGAAAAACCAAATAGAAACGCACGCTGTAAGCGTACTGCGCCCCTATTCAACAGTACGCTTACGACATGGCTCCGCTACGCAAATGACATATGGTCCGTGCATGCACAGAGCATCGGAAGTCCGAGCGGGAACTCCTTAAAAGCACTAGAAGGAATGTGGCTCGGACGCGGGAAGGAAAAGGACGAGAATAAGAATCAGCTTAGCGTCCCTTTCTGAGCTCGATCGCGAGGGGAACGTTTATCCCTCGATCGCGAAGGAGAAAGAAGGGGTGACGGCGCGAGAGGGAGAAGGCGGGGCGAGTCTCGCAAAAGCAAGCAAGCCCAAAAAAAGACAGCCAAAGAAGAACCGACATGCTGGAAGAGCTTATCCTACACTGGCTTCAAAGGCGTTACGTACCGGACAGCCTGCCGACTGCCCCCGACTGGCGATCTACAAATCGCCAGTCTACCTTTGTCCCTAACTAGGGCTGCCACGATTAGTCGACTAGTCACGATTATGTCGACTATTAAAATCGTCGACGACTAATTTAATAGTCGATGCGTCGTTTTTATTTTTTATTTTTTTAAACTTTGTTTTTCTCTCCAAACTGCTGCGGCACCGTCCACTGCCACATCTGCCTTTCTTTTTTTGACACACATGCGCAGTAGGTTTTTTGTAGACGGGGTAGAAGTGATGTCACACGAAGATTATACCGGAGGCTCTGGTATCATGTTACGGTAACGGAGCTCCAACTGTGGGATAAATTTTACGAAAACGGAAAGAGAAGTGTGCAATGCAATATCGCCAAGGCGAACTTGCCTTCCACGGCAGCACAATGCGATGCACGAGCACTGGAAAAAGGAAGCATGTTGTGGATGATTATGAACAATGATGAGAGGGGGACCGTCATTCGCGGTACGGCAAAAAGGCTAGTAGCTGATTACAATAGCGTAACAGAGAGTTAACTGCTACTTACTCCCTATTGATAGCTGTAACGTTAACAGTAGCGATGACGATTTGATTCATAGCTAGCCACACATATTTCATGGATTTTCTGTAACGTTATAACAGTGATGTGTTTGAATAGGAACGCTAATGTTTTCTAACGTACGTTTCAGTGCTAAAAAAGGTACGTTCTTTTCATGTACGGCTTTGGTACAATTTTGTTATATTTGAGTCAGTGAGACCAAAACTTTATTTTTGTGAATAATTCCTTAGTTGCAGGTACCTACCTCATTTGATTTAAATGCAGCTATGTTTGATGCCAGAGACAAATGAAGGAAAGAAAACCCTAAAAAAAAATAAAGGTATTTATTTTTGTGTTGTTTAAGCCAGTGCCTTATCCTTATTTCACTCAGTTGTTTACACTTTATGCTACACAGTTAAATAATTGTTTGTTGCAACAAGCTGCATATTTCATTAAAGGTTTAATGAACTATTATCTTAATTGTCTGTATTTTTAGTTAGCTAATGTTTAGGTGTATGTTTTATATTCAATTAGCGTATGATCCGATTAGTCGACTAATCGAAAATAATAATCGGTGATTAGTCGACTATAAAAATAATCGTTTGTGGCAGCCCTATCCCTAACCAAAAAACAGCGTTCAAAAATAAAACAATAGCCGTGTGTGGCTGATGCAGAATGCGAAGATGCGACACTGTGTGAGCCCAAAGGTGTGCTTAAATAGGCTCACCAACAGGTGTCTCCATTTACATGCGTTGGCGCCAAATAGGGCTGGCGCATGTGCGATCGCGCTGTGCGTGCTCACGCCGCCATATGGAGTCAATGCTGGCCTGTAGCGTCCCAAGCGTGACTCCTAATACGGTTCCTATGTTTTTGTGCATAGTTGAGTTGTTTCGCCTTGTTTCCACACCTACGGTCCTCAGTGTTACCTGTTTCTTAGGGCTTCTTCAAAAGAGCTTGAACAGTACATCTTGAAACCCCAGTCTGCTTTGAAATATTTGCCTGGGATAGACCTTGCTGATGCAGTATAACTTCCTTGTGTCTTGTTTCTGTACCTAGTCATGGTGTATGACTTGTAACATGAAATTGTTGTCCATAACCTCACCTTTGTTTCTGTTGCTCACCCAGTTTAAGCCTCCTACACAGTTTCTGTTTCAGTTAATGACTGTTTCAACCTACATAACAAAATGATGATCATTATCACCTGTTTGGTATAATTGGTTAATCACCTGACTAATCCTACAAAATCCCTGATTGTGTGCAAGTGCACCTAGAAGAATTGATGCTGTTTTGAAGACAAAGGGTTATCGCACAAAATCTTGATTGATGTAGATTTCTCTATTGTTCATTCACTTTGCATTTTGTTAACTGACAAAAACAGAGAACTGTCACTCACTGGATATTTTCATACAATCTTCTGTAAACCCTAGACATGGCTGTGTGTGAAAATCCGAGTAGTTCAGCAGTTTCTCTAATACTCAGAACCAGGCCATCAAGCACCAACCACCTTGCCATATTCAAAGTTATTCTAATCAACTTTCTTCCCCATTCTGATGCTCAGTTTTAACTTTATCAGGCCATCTTGATCGTGTCTACATTAGCTGATTAGATATTTTCATTAACAAACAGTTGTATAAGTGTACCTAATAAAGTGTCTGGTGAGTATATACAGTATACTGCTCAAAAAAATAAAGGGAACACTTGCAGTTATATTGTGTTGTTTAAGTGTTCCCTTTATTTTTTTGAGCAGTATATATAAAATGTACATAATTGGCAATAATGTAGATGTGTAAAATATAATTCTGTAAGATACCTGTAAGTAATTACACTACAATTTTGTATAACATCATTCACTATAATGGTATAAATTGAATAAAATTTAACTTTATATAACGTTTATGTTATATAAGAGTCTATGTTTATATAATGTATATAACATTAAGCTGTATGTAATTTTAACAGATCACCCCCTTTGGATGTCCTCTAAATGGTTGTCCATGAACGTGTTGATGCTGGATGAGAAACGTGTGATGGTGGACGCTAATGAGGTGACCATCCAGAAAATGTTTGAGAGTCTTGGTAAGAAAAACAAAAAGAAATTTTATTTATTTATTTTTCCAAAGTGTAGGTCTTTGTCACAATGTGTGTTGTTATAACAGGTATAAAGACGATTAAGGTGAGTATTCGTCATGCTAACTCCCTGGGTGGGGGTTTCCACTGCTGGACTACGGATGTCCGGCGCAGAGGAAGCCTGCAGTCCTACTTTCACTGAAGCTGCTGGAACATCGGCAGTTACATATTGAGTTCATGTTCACACAGCCATAGAAATTCAGGAAAATGGCCCATATCATAAAAAATAAAATTTGTATTTTATTTTATATGGAAACAGATTAACGTCACTGTTTCCACACTCAATCGTTTAGACCTGATAATTATAATGTGTTTATTTTTAGTTCCTTGCTGTGCATGGGCTTTTGCAGAACTCAATACTTAGTAGTGACTGCATTTCTGACAGAGAAAGACCACCCTGCCATCCCATAATGCCCAGGGAAGTTCTGCTCTCAGCATACCAAGACAACAAAACATGGCCAGGAAACTTATGTTACTACCTCCTTTTCACAAATTCTTAACGATCAGTTCTATGATAGATTTTGTACCTTTTCTAAGTAGTAGTATTTTGTTAAACTTACTAACCTTTTTTTAAAAAACAAACCATTGAGGACTGTGTCAGTGCAGCAGGCCACCAGTGCCACAAACGAACCAGTATATTGTCTTAGAGCGTTTTATCAATTTCTGCTTGGTAAAATCCACCTTTCACTGTGTACACTTGAATAAAATTGGTTAGATGAGGGTTGATTCTTACCCGAAATGCATTTCTTTAGTTTAACTACGTTTTAAAATAGTACATAAAGATGTTTAGATTGGGTTTTTGTCCTCTGACTTCAATACATTGACACTGAAACGAACTAATAGCACATCAGCAATCTTATATTACTGTATGTTTGAAATTAAATCGTATTTGGTTTTATCAGCATATTATTACAGTCGATTTTTAAAGATCTTTTAAGAATTTTTAAGGATTACAACAGTACCGTAGCCAGCCACCAGAGGGAGACGCAGTGCTACAAAATCTTTATTCGTTTTGATGCCCCTTTGCTTGGCTAAACGTTTTTAAAGAGTAAACTCGAGGCACGTTTTTTCAAATTTTAATTTGTCTATTAATATAGCTTTAAGATGTTTGTTCGATGATTTGAAACAAACTCACTTACTGTTTTTATAGGTTATTTCCTATTTCGAGCACATTACTATCACAGTGTTCATGATAATAATTAATAACAAGAGACTTAAATAACTAACCCAGTAAACCAAAACGAGTCATTTTATGACAGAAAGGTAAACTGAAAACAACCAAGTACAATTACTGATGGTAGGTTGTAATAATAATTTTTATAAATGTTTCCCACTGGTGTACAGCGCAGCAGCACTGAGGCGAATCCTCACAGATCCAAAATGTAAATATACTATATGTATTTGTTAAATACGGTTTTCATGCATTTTATCGGCCTCTCTTTGTACTTTGTTCCCCATCCTGTATTCTATATTTGTAAAGGAGTGTATGATTAGGTGCTGGAGGAACATCCTGTGCCTGCATTGTCTTCTTTTGACAGCAGAACTCTGTGCTGCTTCGCTGCTCTTCACATTTCACGTATTATTTGGGAACATTTTAGCTGCTGCTGTTTAACTACTCTGGGCCTTTTGAAGTTAGAGTGGTGTGTGGTGTGTGCCAGGTCAAAATATGGTCATTAAAAAACATAAATGTCTAGGCCTCAATATTCGTGCATGATGTGAAAAAGAAAAGTTGTTAAAATAAACTTAACGTGAATTTGAAATGTGTGGTAGTGTCTTGTTGTTTTGGGTTAATCATTAATGGGTGGGAAAAAATAAACAACCACACACTCTCTCTCTCTCTCTCTCTCTCTCTCTCACACACACACACACACACACAAGCAGTGCAAGGTAAAACACAAAAATGCAAAAATCAATTTGACAGAAAAAGATATTTTAGTTAAACAATGAGAGCCAGTGTGCACAACAACAACAACAATAATGGTAATAATAATCATGACCATCATCAATATTTTGCAATAATTAATATAAAAGTAATAAAAAATAAAGACATCAAATATATAATAATGATAACTATTAATATGTATTAATTATATATAAAAAAGTAATACATGTAAATAATAATTCAATGAGAATAATATAAGAACAAGAACACAATAATAATAATAAAAAAATATTAATTATATTAAATTATAATAAATAATATATTTATTCATTCATTTTCATATTCACTTAATCCTGGTCAAGGTCCCAGAATAACTGCTGCCTACCCGGAGTAAACTCATGCAGACATGAGAACATGCAGACTCCATTCAGGTGGAGTCCGAGATCAGGATCAAACCAGGAACGCTGGAGCTGTGAGGCAACCCCGCTAATCGCTACACCACCATGCCACCCCATAATAATACAGCGGTACCTCGGTTCTCGTCGTTAATTCGTTCCAGAAGGCTTGTCGAGAACTGAAAGCGACGGGTACCTAGCAAATTTTATGTAAATTGAATTAACCTGTTCCAGACCCCCAGAAAATCCACACTATATAAGGCATTATATGCATTAATGGAGTTGTATTGTATAACAGCTCCCTGGTTTATGACGGAGATATGTTCTGACAAATCCATTATAAGTTAAATGTATCATGAACTGGGAAGTTTAATGAGTGTTTGGTAGAGCGGTCTATACTGTATAATAGTGGAGATATGGAAAGGATATGATGATAAGTAATGATAAGTAAGTTCATGTTTAAAACACTTCCATTAACCTGCAGTTAGCCAAAATCATTAACACAAAGCTTATTTTATAATAAAGTGTTGAATTATCTCATATAATTTAGTGAGTAATGGATTGAAAATGAAAAGTAAAAGTACTTACTCTATTGATGAACTCCGGGCGATAGCATTCAATTCCCGTTTTGCTTCCAGCTGATTCTTATAAACTAACCTTTTTAAGACTTATGGAGATTTATTTGCAGTATGAATATAGTACTGTAGATGTAATAATAAAGAAAAACAGTAGAGATCTTATCTGAGGGCTATTATGAACCTGAATCACTGTGTACTGAATTGTGAATCATGAATTTTGAAATGAGTTTCAGTTGAAATGAGTCGCGTGTCTCAACGCATACAAGTTTAAGCAAGTGTGCCGAAGGGGGGAGCAAACGACGAGAACCGAGACTAATTTTTCTAGTCAAAATGGGTCAAGAACCGAATTTGACGAGTTCCGAGGTGGTCAAGAACTGAGATACCACTGTATATAATTTTTATTAACTATAGTAATAAGAACATACATTTTAAAATAATGCAAAAACATTGAAGTTAATACAGTGGGGGGAAAAAAAGTATTCAGTCAGCCACTGATTGTGCAAGTTCTCCTACTTAGAAAAATGAGAGAGGTCTGTAATTTTCATCATAAGTACACTTCAACTACGAGAGACAAAATGAGAAGAAAAAAATCCACAAAATCACATTGTAGGATTTTTAAAGAATTTAATTATAAATCATGGTGAAAAATAAGTATTTGGTCACCCACAAACAAGCAAGATTTCTGACTCTCACAGACCTGTAACGCCTTCTTTAAGAAGCTCTTCTGTCCTCCACTCGTTACCTGTATTTATGACACCTCATTGGTACCTCATCTGTATAAAAGACACCTGTCCACAGCCTCAAACAGTCAGACTCCAAACTCAACCATGGCCAAGACCAAAGAGCTGTCGAAGGACACCAGGAAGAAAACTGTAGACCTGCACCAGGCTGGGAAGAGTGAATGTCCAGGCCCATCTGAAGTTTGCCAGAGAGCATATGAATGATCCAGAAGAGGATTGGGAGAATATCATGTGGTCAGATGAAACCAAAATAGAAGTTTTTGGTTAAAGCTCAACTCGCAGTGTTTAAGCCAAAACCTCCTTCCATCAGTGAGAGCACTGAAGATGGAACATGGCTGGGTCTTCCAGCATGACAATGATCCCAAACACACCACTCAGGTAATGAAGGAGTGGCTCCGTAAAAAGCATTTCAAGGTCCTGGAGTGGCCTAGCCAGTCTCCAGACCTCAACCTCATAGAAAATGTGTGGAGGGAGTTGAAAGTTCATGCTGCCCCAAAACATCACTGCTCTAAATGAGATCTGCATGGAGGAATGGGCCAGCTTCAGAAGAAATACCAGCTACAGTGTGTGCAAACCTGGTGAAGACTTACAGGAAACGTTTGACCTCTGTCATTGTCAACAAAGGATATGCTACAAAGTATTGAGCTGAACCAAATTTATTGACCAAATACTTATTTTCCACCATGATTTACAATTAAATTCTTTAAAAATCCTACAATGTGATTTCGTGGATTTTTTTTCTTCTCATTTTGTCTCTCATAGTTGAAGTGTAGTTATGAGGAAAATTACAGACCTCTCTCATTTTTCTAAGTAGGAGAACTTGCACAATCAGTGGCAGACTAAATACTTTTTTGCCCTACTGTATATCTGTATAATGGCGTTCAGGTGGTGCAGAGGTCCAGTCTGCTAGCCCATCACCGCATTGACCTAGATCTGATTCCAGGCTGTATGTTCCAGCCTGTGTCTAGGGGAGAGAGGCTGTTCAGTATTCTCCAGATAGACACTGGATCTTGATGAGGAAAAAGTGGAAATAAAAAGTGAAAAGAAAGTGTAGTCTCAGTCTTTACTTAAGTGCTGTGTGTAACAGTAACTATCTAGTCGTCATTTGAAGACAGCAAGAGACTCAGCAATCTGGACATCCAGTGTTAGCTCATTACACTACAAGGGTGCAGTACAAAGAAACATCTTGACACTCATCTTCCTTTAGTCTTCAGTGTCCTGTCTAGTCATGCTTGAGAGTTAACGGGTACAAGGAACTGCTCTGTTTGATCAAAGCATTTAGGTAGGGGCTGCTATTTTTTTTATTTGCAAATACGTATACAATTAGTAACTGTAGCTCCTCTGATACTATGTAGAGAGTGTTAGTCCCCCACACCAGGACCATGCCTTGCAAGACGTTACTTGGGTGATGGAGTACTCTTATGGTACTGTTTGTTGTTGGGGCCACGTTGTAATTCACCTACTTTGTTGCTGCATTGTGTAGGGCTAACAGTCAGAAACATTGTATTTAATGTGTGTTGGTCCTCTAGGCTCCTTCATTTCAGTTTCTGACTGTGAGACCTTTGGTTACATATTGGTGTACAGCTTTACCTAGTAAACCATTAAACTTAGTATCACTGCTGCATCTGACCCACTCACTCAAGATCAACACTCACCATGTAAGAGCTGCTGATGTGTTGAGGATGGTCCATCATCACCCAAAGCCATCAGAACCAGGTTGGGCTGTTGTGTACAATGTACAAGGTCACAAACCTTCCATAGTGTATATTGCTACATTTCAACACTTTGCAAATGTTTTTTCCCCCAAAAATGGCATCCATTAGAGCAGTGGTTTCCAACCTTTTTTCCTTGGAGCATCCCCTTCGAGTATCTAAAAAAAGCTGCTGGGATTACCCAGCCCACACACACACACACACACACACACACACACACACACACACACACAGGCTTTAGAGGCTAAACAATATACTGCCAAGACTAGCATGTCTAGTGTTTTTGTTCAACCAGTTTTACCAGCGAGAAAATGTGATTTCAACAGCTAAATCATCACCAGACCAGCAATGACCAGCATTACCAAACTTAGACCAACTTGATGGTCTTGATGGTTGACCAGCACCCAAAACATAACATATGCTGGATTTGCTGTTGTTTTTAACAGGGGTATTTAATCACGATGAATTATGTTGTGTCTTTTGTTTCTGATGATGTTGTTAATAAATGGTGTTACTCTGAGCAACACTGAGCTTATTCAGAGTTGGTTATGCTTTTGTGCGTGGTGTTGATAGAGCAGATAGAAATGAAGATAAGTTACGTACAGTATGTAAGACATAAAATGATCTCATGATAAAAAAATTACATGGAAACAACGTTAGATTCTGCAGCGTCAGATCTACAGGAGTAACTGGATCAGCATTGCAAGTTTGGAAAACTGGAGACAGCTGAGTTAAGGAGCATTAACTTGTAAATGATTGTATAGTTTGATTTTATCCTTAATGTAGTTATTACTTTGTTTATTTAGCTAGCTTACATACAGTTTTAAAGTGGATCTTATTTTTTACAACAGATTTTAGGGTGCAGTGTTTTATAGTGTAAACAATGTTGATCAGGTCATATTTTTTGCAGAAAAACAAAATACTAAACAGTAAACACATGGTAACATTTTATAGATTTCACATGAAGACAAAATAAAAAACAAACTATATGTTATTATAGTGCTATTTCGTCTTATTTGTATTTTAAATTTTCATGATTTAAATAAGATCATGATAAACATGTTTGTCTCACTATTTGTTAACAGAATGAACTCCTAAAATTTGCACGATGTGCTTAGTTTAATTTGTCTACCAATATGCATATTATTATTACTATGATAATTATGTGTGAAACTGTCTTATAGTCAGAGATGCTGTAGATCTTTACAGAGCAAACCATCACTCACATTCAGAATCTAATCAGAGCTCAGAGCTGAACGGCGCAAGTTCAGAACCTTATTAATAACACCACTAATTAAAGCTATTGCTCATGGGACTTAAACTCACAGCCTTCTGGTCAGTAGGACAGGGCCTTAAAGTGATAGTTCCATGTGGAGAGTTGTGTGGCCTTCCAAGATTTCTTGAGGTTTTGTTATAACCTTAAAAAGCAAATTATTGCTTTTTGACACTGTACATAACACTGATATCTATGAACAATGCTGTATAAAATAGTAGAATAATGATGTTAATGATTTAATTTAATACAATGCTCAAAAAAATAAAGGGAACACTTAAACAACACAATATAACTCCAAGTAAATTAAACTTCTGTGAAATCAAACTGTCCACTTAGGAAGCAACACTGATTGACAATCAATTTCACATGCTGTCGTGCAAATAGAATAGACAACTATTAGGATCCGCTCGCCACATCTCGGGACGGGTCGCCAGCAGGGGTCAAAAGGCGACTGACCCCCCCCCGGTCCTCGCTTTTCCTGAACCGGAGCTTCTTTTTGTCGTCGAGGTAGACGCGTCAGACATAGGCATAGGGGCAGTCCTGTCCCAGCGCACCAGGCCGAGCCTTAAGCTCCACCCGTGTGCCTACTTCTCCCGTCGGTTGTCCCCGGCAGAGCGTAATTACCCCACCGGGGACCGGGAGTTGCTGGCCATCAAGTTGGCCCTAGACGAGTGGCGGCATTGGCTGGAGGGCGCCAAGCACCCCTTCTTGGTCTGGACAGACCACAAAAACCTGGCCTACATCAGGCAGGCCAAACGGCTGAACGCTCGTCAAGCACGGTGGTCTTGCTTTTTCGAGCGCTTCGACTTCATCCTGTCCTATCGGCCAGGTTCAAAAAACGTCAAACCCGACGCACTGTCCAGGCAGTGGGATCCGCCCGAGTCGGACTCCGCCCCTCATCCGATCATCCCGGCCCCCGTGTGGTCGCGTCGCTCACGTGGGCTGTCGACAAAGCTGTCGCCAATGCCCTTCTCCGCGAGCCTGACCCTGGCAATGGCCCCCTGGGCAGAACCTATGTCCCCGCCTCTGCCCGGCCCCAGGTCTTGGAGTGGGGTCACTCTTCACGCCTCGCTTGCCACCCCGGGGGGACCTGAACCTACCAGTTCCTCCGCCGACGCTTCTGGTGGCCGGGCATGCTCGCAGAGATTAAGCACTTCGTTGCTGCCTGCGAGGTCTGCGCCGGACCCGAACTCCGCGGTCCCGTCCGGTCGGCCTCCTCCACCCTCTCCCCGTTCCCACGCGCCCTTGGTCCCACGTCTCCATGGACTTTATTACCGGGCTGCCCCCATCCAAGGGCATGACCGTCGTCCTGGTCATCGTGGACAGATTCTCCAAGGCCTGCAAGTTCCTGGCCCTGCCCAAGCTGCCCTCGGCCAGGGAGACGGCGGATCTTCTCCTGCAGCATGTCGCCCGTGTCCATGGGTTCCCCAGAGACGTGGTCTCGGACCGTGGGCCCCAATTTGCCAGCCGGTTTTGGAAGGCTTTCTGTCGGCACATTGGGGCCGGGGCCAGTCTGTCCTCGGGCTTTCACCCCGAGTCCAACGGCCAGGCGGAACTGCTCAACCAGGAACTCTCCTGTATGCTGAGGTGCCTCACGAGGGACTGTCCGGCCACCTGGGCGGAACAGCTGCCATGGGCCAAGATGGCGCACAACACCCTGTGGCATTCGGCCCTGGGCATGTCCCCCTTTGAGGCCCAGTTTGGCTTTCCGCCTCCTCTCTTCCCCGATCAGGAGGCAGAGGTCGGAGTCCAGTCCGCCAAACGGCTTGTCGACCGCTGTAAGAGGACCTGGTCTAAGGTCAGGTCCTCCCTCCAGCGCAGTCAGGAGGCCATGTGTCGTCAAGCCAATCGCAGACACACGCCCGCCATCTCCTTCCGTCCTGGCCAGAGGGTGTGGTTGTCCACGCGGGACCTCCCCCTCAAGGGTCCTTCCGGGAAGCTGGCGCCCAAGTACATCGGGCCGTTCAAAATCAGCCGGCGGATCAACCCGGTTTCCTATCGGCTGGAGTTGCCCCCTTCCATCAGGGTGCACCCCACCTTTCATGTGTCGTGCCTCAGGCCCTTCCTTTGTGGGGGGACGGCCCCGGCCGACCCGCCCCCTGGCCCGCGCATGATCCGGGGCTCCCCGGATTATACGGTTCGCCGGTTGCTGGATGAGCGCCGGGTTCAGGGCAGCACCCAATTCCTGGTCGACTGGGAGGGGTATGGTCCTGAGGAACGGTCCTGGGTCCCGGCTCGCCGCATCCTGGATCCGGAACTAGTTCGGCAGTTCCGGAGGGACCGCGCCGCCGGTCTCGGGGCGTCGGGAGCCGCCCCTGGGGGGGGGGGTCCTATTAGGGTCCGCTCGCCACACCTCAGGACGGGTCGCCAGCAGGGGCGCACCACCCGTCCCGGGACTAGCATCCCGGTCCCCCCGAATCTGCGTCGCGGCAGGGCCCAAATTCCAAAAAATTCCTGCTTTCGCCGCAAAAACCCATTCCAATTGCTATTCGCAACACCTGAATCCCTGCCTATATAAATCGGTCCTAAGCGGCCCTCGCCGTCGCAACCACCCCTCGCAGACAAACACTTGTTTTCGACTCCTGTTGCTCCCAGATGCCGCTTTCGCCGGCCACCACAACGTGTCCCGCTCCAACTTTCGCACCCAGAGCTATCGCCACTAACCTGGTTCTCCTCCGGTCGGACCGCGGTTCCTTCCAGGGCCAGAAGGTAGCTCGCTCTTTGAAGACAGCAAGCAGAGTAAAGCCGCAAGGTTTGAGGTACGGCAGGGCATTAGTTCGGCAGCGTAGGTTTAGCTCCGCGGTCGTCCGTGCTTCCGTTAGCCTAGCTCGCCTCTGCTTCAAGCGCCGCTCTTTAGTTCTCCCTCGGCGGCGGTGCAGCCTTCCCCCGCTTTCTCCTCGCCATGTTTACCGTCCCTGTCGTTAAGGGATTTCCTCCCCCGCTCTCCAGAGCTTTGAGTGTCGCTTTTCGGCGGCTTTTGCACTTTCGGCCGGGCGTTGCATCTCGATATCCAGCCGGTCTCCACGCCGCCTTCTGTGGCGCATGCGCGTCGTTTCCCCTGCTCGCGCAGGCATCCCTCCTCCTCTGCCGGCTGCCGGCCACACACACACACACACGCTGAGTTCAGCGCCAGGCTGCGCGCTCCGCTTCCAGCACGCTTCACATGCACACACACACTCACACACACGCTGAGTTCAGCGTCAGGCTGCGCGCTCCACTTCCAGCGTGCTTGGCACTTCAAGCTGGTAATTCCCAGCTTCACGGGGCTTATTCCTCGTGCCTTTTTGTTAAACGTTCTCTCCTTTTTTTCTGGTGTACTCCTTATTCTGAGCCCGCCGTGGACGGCGCTTGTTTTTGTCGTTCCCTTTTCTTTGTCCTTCTGTGGGAGTTCATTGCACCTGTGTCCTACCCTTCCTTTCCTTTTTTCCCCCTAGGGTCCGATTCCGAAACTAACACACAGTGGAAATTATTGCCAATTCAGCAAGACACACACTCAAAAAGGGGTGGTGCTGCAGGTTGGGACCACAGAAACACGTCTCAGTACCCTATGCTTTCTTTTCTTGGCTGATGTTTTTTGGTCACTTTTGAATGTTGGTGGTGCTTTCCACACTCGTGGTAGCATGAGACGGACTCTACAAAATACAAACCCACACAAGTTGGCTCAGGTAGTGCAAGCTCATCCTTGATGGCACATTCAATGCGAGCTAGTGGCAAGAAGGTTTGCTGTGTCTGTCCAGCGTAGTGTCCCCAGAGGCTGGAGGCGCACCAGGACACAGGTCAGTACACCAGGAGATGTGGAGGACGCCGTAGGAGGGCAACAACCCAGCAGCAGGACCGCTACCTCCACCTTTGTGCAAGGAGGAACAGGAGGAGCACTGCCAGAGCCCTGCAAAATGTCCTCCAGCAGGCCACAAATGTGCATGTGTCTGCACAAACAGTTAGAAACCGACTCCATGAGAATGGTATGAGGACCTGACGTCCACAGATGGGGGTTGTGCTCACAGCCCAACACCGTGCAGGACGCTTGGCATTTGCCAGAGAACACCAAGTTGGCAAATTCGCCACACTGGCACCCCGTGCTCTTCACAGATTGAAAGCAGGTTCACACTGAGCACATGTGACAGATGTGACAGAGTCTGGAGAGCGATCTGCTGCCTGCAACATCCTTCTGCATGACCGGTTTGGCAGTGGGTCAGTAATGGTGTGGGGTGGAATTACTTTGGAGGGCCGCACAGCCCTCCATGTGCTCACCAGAGGTATCCTGACTGCCATTAGGTACCGAGATGAAATCCTCAGACCCCTTGTGAGACCATATGTTGGTGCGGTTGACCCTGGATTTTGGAGAGTGTCTGAGTGTCATTCAACTTTGTACAGAACAAAGTATTCAATGAGAATATTTCATTCATTCAGATCTAGGATGTGTTATTTGAGTGTTCAGTTTATTTTTTTGAGCAGTGTATATGATTGCTGTATGTTTATTTTTTACTATGACCTGCATGTTTCAATAATTCGATCATTACATTACTTAGGTCTCTATTTATGTTATGTGGTGGTCCAGGGAGGAGCAGACGATATACAGGTTCCAACAAATAAACAGTTTATTAACAACTAAAGAGTCCCCAGAAGGCAGACAAGCCGAGATAATGATACCCAAGCGAAGAAGGATAACCAATAATGATCATGTAAATAATCAACACAATGGTCAATAACAAAGTAATATTACGAAGCTAGTGGTAGCGACCGGATATAACGGAGCACTAACTAGGCTAGGGTTAGCAGCTAGGCTAAAGAAGCTAGCGTAACAAACATCATACCGAAGGCCATGAGCCAGGAACATAAGAGCACGGATGCAGTCACAGGCAGGAGAGCACAACGCGGCTGCAGCCACACACAAAGGGGGCAGACTAGGCTGCAAATGCAAAGGACTGGAGGCGGACAGAACCACAACAAAATGATATCCGGCGGGCCAGGCTGCAATAAAAACTAGTCCAGCTGGTGGAACCGCCGCAACAAAAGGTAGTCCAATAGTGGAGGAGAAAGAGCAAGGTACGCCAACTGTCCCAGCACAGCGCTGCAGAGTAACAATGCAAAGCAACTGGGAAAGAGCAGCGCTTAAATAGGGATCCCTCCAGTCTGCCAGCGGTTAGCCATAATCCATTAGCCAAATGAGTTCCAGGTGGGGCCGCGGCCATGTTCCCTGTGCATGGGATTGTGGGCGGTGTAGTCCCCAGTCGCCCACGGAGACAAAATCCCGCTCAGGCTCGGAACATAACAGTACCCCCCCCCTCGCAAGGAGTCCGTCCGCGGGCTCCAAACTCCCTCCACAGGGCATACCACCTTGTCAGGAGGCTTGCGCTCAGGGCGGAGCCCAGTAGGATCCAGGTGGTGGTGCACCTGGGTGGTGGTAGGCCGGACGGAGGGTCCGGGACATCGGTCCCTTAGGGGTCCCAGGAACGGACGTGAAGGTGATCATCCTCGGGAGGAGGTATGACATTGGGGCGTCCCCAGTCAGCAAAGGGGTCCTCTGGACAATCTCAAGGCAGAGCAGAGAGCACTGAACGACCTCGGGAAGGGCCCCACTGGGACGGATGACCTCGGCACTGGCACTGACGGCTGCGCTTCTGGGTCAGCACCATCTCAGGGCCCCAAGTGCTTCAAAAAAATGGTCGTAGGTCCCTGACTCAAATTGAGCCATACCTTTTGTGGCCCAGTCCAAGTCCCGGCCGGTGAGCAGAAGTCCCACAAAGGCCAACCGGTTACTTTTCACGGGCTTTGCATTCCGCGAAAAAGTGCTGGAATTTATTGTGGTCCTCGTTAAATTTGTCCAGCAGGCATGGGGGTTCTGCGGGGCTGGAATCCTGTGCATGTTTGGTGGGAGCATTATGTTATATAGTGGTCCAGGGAAGAACAGACGATATGCAGGTTTCAACAAACAAACAGTTTATTAACAACTAAAGAGTAGCCAGAAGGCAGACAAGCCGAGATAATGATAACCAAGCGAAGAAGGATAACCAATAATGATCATGTAAATAATCAACACAATAGTCAATAATAAAGTGATAATAATAATAATAAGGGTGATGATAATAATAATAATGATAATAATAACAATAATAATAATAACAGTAATAATACACAACTAAGGAAAGACACAGTGAAGCCAAACATGAGGGGGACAAGGGAAAATCTAACGCCGGTTGCGAGGGAACGAAGGGGGGCGAAGGTAGCAAGGCTAGTGGTGGCAACCGGATGAAAAAGGGCAACGAGGCTAGTGGTAGCAACCGGATATAAAGGAGTGCTAACGAGGCTAGCAGCAGCCACGGGAGAGAGTGTAGCGCCAACAAGGCAACCGTATATAACGGAGCGCTAATGAGGCTAGCGGTATCAACTGGAGAGAGTGGGGCGCTATCGAAGCCAGCAGTAGCGACTGGATATGACGGAGTGCTTACGCGACTAGCGGTTGCAACAGGAGAGAGTGGGGCGCTAACAAGAGTAGCGGTAGCGACCGGATATAACGGACCGCTAACGTGGCTACCGGTAGCAACAGGAGAGAGTGGGGCGTTAATGAGGCTAGCGGTAGTGACCGGATGTAACAGAGCGCTAACGAGGCTAGGGTTAGCAGCTAGGCTAAAGGAGCTAGCACAACAAACATCATACTGAAGGTCGTGAGCCGGAAACATAAGAGCACGGGCAAGGTACGCCAACTGTTCCAGCACAGCGCTGCAGAGTAACAATGTCAATGCTCCCGCAAAGCATATGGGAAAGAGCAGCACTTAAAGATGGATCCCTCCAGCTGCCAGGGGTTAGCCATAATCCATTAGCACAAATGAGTTCTAGGTGGGGCCGCAGCCATGTTCCCTGCGCACGGGATTGTGGGCAGTGTAGTCCCCAGTCACCCACGGAGGCAAAATCCCGCTCAGGCTCGGAAAATAACAATTTAAAAATATATCACTATTTTCATTTTTAGATACCAACCATTTAAAACATTATTTCAATATTTCACTTTGTTATATGTTTACTTGTTTATCTGTATAAAATTGGGATAATATTATTTGTTTATCTATGAATATTATGTTATTATACACTTGCAATCAAAAATATTCAACATCTATACTTTTAAAATGTACCATGGTGATATGTACAGAATTGAATGAAAATACACACAAAAACGTCTTAGTAAACAAGTCATATTTATTGTTCCATAAAAGCATTTTTGATAGAATAACTTGACATATTTTTAGTTTAAATGGAAAACATCTAGTTCTCTTAAAATGTGTCCATGTACATCATTACTCAACCCCCAACCTTAATACATGGTGGAGCATCCTTTTGTCTTGATAACCTCTAATATGCGATTCAGTGCTGGCAAGCTTCTGACACCTCTCTCGTCAACTCTTTGCCCATTGTTATGGTATAAAAGGCTCCAGCTCATTAAGATTATATGCTGCAAGTGCTTTCTTTAAAACCACTAAATAATGTTATGAGATTTAAATTTGGAGACTGAGAAGGGCACTCCAGCACATTTGAGAACTGATCCCTTAACCAAGTTTTGGTTGACTTGGAAGTGTGCTTCTGATGATTGTCTTTCTGGAGAGTCCAATTATCACCAAGGTTTAAGTTCACCACAGACTGCATAACATTCCTGCTCAAAGTGCCTTGGTATTTCTGTGAAATCATGGTGCCGGTCATACGGTCAAAACTCACACTTTCTGCAGCACAGAAACATCCCCACATCATCATTGACCCACGTTCATGCTTGACATTGGTGAATGTATTATTTTGGTCATAAGCCTCACCTTTCTTGTGCCAGACAAACTGCTAAACCATGTAGCCAAACTGTTCCAGTTTTGTATTGTCAACATAGATCTGTTTCCCAGAATTCTGCAGACCCATCCAAATTCCTTCTGGCATATTCCAGTTGACCCTTCCAGCATGTTTGCTGCTGTGCCTAAGTTTTGTACTTCTGTACTCCCAGGCGTGTCTCTATGAATGTTCAGTGTCTTCTAATCTATCTTCTAATACCCATTGCCCTTTTGGTGCAATTATATAATCTCTTATTTTTGCTTTTGTGACAGCTCCTTAGCCTTATCCATGGTTCCAACACACTTTGAATACATCTCTGGGTGGTGTTTATATAAACACATCATATCTGAAGTAAAAAGGGTTGTTTTTGACTTCCCAATGGGTTATTCACATTTTAACCAAACTTCAGGTGAAAGGGACTAGCAGTTTGGTAGGTTTTAAAATCAGCAATATTATAATAGCCGTTGAATAAATGTGACATTGAAGTATTAACAAAATATCCTGCTACCCTAAAATGCTAAATCATTCATTTTCATTTGCTTTATCATTCAACTAATAAAGCAATATCTAGCTTAAACACTTAAAGGTATAAATACAATATATTAGTTACAGTATAATTTTCTTTGCTTGTATTTCTGATTGCAAATATATACAGTTTTTTATATACAGACCATTTTAGAGCAATGCTCTAGAACACAGGCTGCAGTTAGCTTAGCAGCTATGCTAGTAGATCATCAATAGAATAAGTGCTGCTTTCACTTTCCACTTTCAATCCATTACTCAGTAAATTACATGAGATTTTTCAACGCTTTATTATAAAAAAAATGTGTTAATGTGTTGATGACTTTGGCCAACTTTAGGTTAATGAAAGTGTTTTAAACATGTGTTTTAATTTACTTATCATTACTTGTCATGCTATCCTTTCCATATCTCAGCTATTATACACTATAAACTGCTCTACTAAACTCCTCAGTTCATGATGCATTTGAATGTTTTGTCCTAACATATCCCCTTTGTAAATCAGGGAGCACCTGCACAATACAACTCCATTAATGGATATAATGCATTATACAGTGTGGATTTTCTGGGGTTTATGGGGAATTCATTCAATTTACATGATTCCTTATTGGAAAAAAATTTGCTTGGTACTCGTCTTTTTCGGTTCTCGACAAGCCTTCTGGAACAAATTAACGACGAGAATGGAGGTACCACTGAATATTGTTATTATATTTTTGTATCCAAATAATTTAAATAATTGTATTTGTATTAATTTTATTTATTTATCTGTAACTATTGTACATTTATTTTTTCTATAAATATTATGTCAATAATGTTAATAATGTTAATGTTAAAAATTTTTCTTAGAAAAAGGATTTTTACTGTATTAATCTCTTAATGTTTTGTGTGTGTGTGTGTGTGTGTGTGTGTGTGTGTGTGGGTGTGTGTGTGTGTGTGTGTGTGTGTTGTAGCGTCGTTACAGTGGAAGAAGGGACCACCCAAGAACCTTCACTCAAAGCAGGTACACAACACAGCATAGATATTTACCAGCCCTGACAAGGGCTCTATAATGATCTGTGCTTGGTGACTCGGGCAATGAGACACAGCTCACACTGCTCGGCTCACACACCATTGTGGTAGCACAAGCACATAAGAAATAACACATCAATTAAACACATCAGACACAGCCATGAGCGTTATTAAACATTAATGACACTGCCCACATTATTCACTCAACTTACTCAGCACATACATGTACAATAATTCCCCAGGTCTGCGTGACCATCGAACCGCACTGCGTGCTGGGACTTAAGCCACGCCTACCCCTGGGATTCACAAACATTACAATATATTAGTTACAGTATAATTAGATATATACTAATTATTAAACATTAGTGCTAACCAGAGAGTAGCCGGGGAGTGAAGGGCAATGTGATGGTGCTCCTAACAGGAATTCTTGGAGGTGATGGGTGATGGCCATACCACATTTAACAACTGCTGGAGGAGAGTCAGGAGCTACAGGTGGCAAAATAAGAGCCACAGGTGGCAACTTGGGCTGAGCTCAAGGCACAGGTGATGAGGAGCCTGGAGGTGGTGGTGATGAGTCAGGGGCTGCTGAGCATCAGGAGAGTTGGGGACCACTGGGGTAGCATCAGGAGAGATGGGGCCTGCTGGGGAGGTGTCAGGAGAGACAGAAGCCGTCGAATTTGTAGCCTCGGTGTTCTCAGATGACGAACCTGGAACATCAGGGGCCTCACATGTCCCTCTCTGGGCAAACACTGTGGAGACTGTGTGGAGTATGTCCACTATGGCCTGTACAGGCTGCTCAGCTGCTGAACATATAGCAAGTATCAGGGGTCACTCTTTGGCCACAAGTGGCCAGTATTTGACCCCATATGGTGGCATGAGCGCTGGCAGTGCAATCACACGTGCGTCAGCTTTCCCGGGCATTTCACATGCAATTGGCGACACCTGTTGTTGAGCCTATATAAACACATTTCTGGGCTCACACGGTGTCGAACCATTCTCTACCGCGAGAGAGAGCACTGTCATGCCCGGCTGCTCGACGCACCTGTGCGCATCACGGCACTTTACTGAGACGGCGTTCACTGTCTCTTTCATTTTCCTTTGTTTATTTTTGTGTTTAGGGACATTGGTACGTCTGGAGGCAACAAGGTCTCCAGACGGGAGCTATTAGGAGATAGCCCAGGTAAAGTAGGGCCCTAGTTTTAGTGTAGGGACAGCATTTTGTTTACTTTTACTGGGCTTCTCCGGCTGTTTTGAGCCTCGCCCCCGCCATCTCCGCTCTCACGCCATGGCCCCCCTTTCTCGCAATCGGGGAAACCTTTATTATCCCCACGATCGCACTTTGAAGAGGACGCAGAGCTCCCTAGCCTCGTCCTCTTCACTCTCCAAGTCTGTGTCACACACCTGCAGGCACTTGTCTTTATTATTTGTGTGGCAAGCGCTCGCGGAAGCTTCGCTCGGGTTTCTGTGCTCTGCGCATGCGCAGACCCAATACGCCATTGGTGCAGCGGAGGCACGCCACAAGCGTACTTTGAATAGCGGTGTTGTACGCTTACGGTGTGGATATTCTTTACTTATTATTTTTTGATATCCTTTATTGTTTTCTTTTGTGTCTTTTTGTTATTTATATTTTGGTTTACCACTACCATCTGGAGCTGGAACTGCACTTGGGTCCCAAACCCGTTTATTCTTTTGTTTTCATGGTTCGCCTTTTTGTTAATATGGCAAATCATAACAGAATGGTGTGACCAAACAGGGGACCCAGCTTTAGCTCCTACACCTCCAGCTTGGAGGTTCCCAGTCACCGCAAGCGGCGAGTTACTTTACCCGGCTCTTGCTTGGCCTATGCGGGCCATCTGGCGACTTTACTCAGATCCAGCATGCTGTGTCCTGGCATCCTGCCCCCGCCCCATATTGCCCAGCCCCCGTGGTCTCAAGCGGTGGTCTAGACCCCAACCATGGCTCATCTGCATGGTGATACAGTTGGAACCGTTGGATGAGCCGATAATGCCACCTAGCATAGCCATCTGTGACACACAGCTGCTCAGCCCCAGGTCACATGAGCTCCCTCATATACTGGAGCTCACACAGGAGTCCTGGCCAGTCACTGCTTATATTGCGGCTTTTTGTAAACTGGCCGTGGAGTCAGGTTTTGGCGACCTAGAGCTAAAGGACATTTTTGAGTGCAGTTTGCATGATAACATCCGTGAGGAATTATTCTTTCTCCCAGACCCTTTGTCCTTAACTGATCTGTACGTCCTGGCCATCCGTGCAGATGCCAGGAGAAGGGCCGGTTTCGCTCTCGCCCCCGCACCTCCTGCTCATTTGCCCTTTAGCCCCATACTTGAGCAGCCAGTGCAACCCAGCTCAGTACCTGAGCACTTAAGCCCCTTTCAAGAGCACGCAACGCTCGTAAGCTCTATAACTGAGCATTTAGTACCGTCTAGCTCTGAACTTGGGCCAGCTGTGCTCGTAAGCTCTGCATTTGAGTAGTTTAGCTCCATGCCTGAGCATTTAGTGCCGACTAGCTCTGACCCTGGGCTTGCTGCGCTCGTAAGCTCTATATTCGGGCTCACCGTGCTTGTTAGCTCTGCATCTGAGCATTTAGCATTGCCAAGCCCCATTCAAAAGCACATCGCACTCATAAGCTCTATAACTGGACATTTAGTGCTGCCTAATTCTGAACTTTGGACGGCCGCGCTTGTAAGCTCCGCACCTGGGCAGTTTAGCCCCGTGCCTGAGCATTTAGTGCCACCTAGCTCTAACCCTGGGCTCGCCGTGCTCGTAAGCTCTATATCCGGGCTTGCAGTGCTCGTAAGCTCCACATATGAGCAGTTTATATCCATGCCTGAGCATTTAGCGCCACCTAGCCCCGTACAAGAGCTCGCCGCGGCCGTAAGCTCTGCATCTGAGCAGTTTAGCTCCATGCCTGAGCATTTAGCGCCGCCTAGCCCCATACAAGAACTCGCTGCGCTCGTAAGCTCCGCATATGAGCAGTTTAGATCCATGTCTGAGCATTTAGTGCAACCTAGCCCCATACAAGAGCTTGCTGCGCCCATAAACTTTGCATCTGAGCAGTTTAGCTCCATGTCTAAGCGTTTAGCGCCGCCTAGCTTTGACCCTGGGCTCGCCGCACTCATAAGCTCTGTTCCTGAGCTTGCCGTGCCCGTTGGCCCTGTACTTGGGCACTTGCCACTGCCTAGCTCCGAACTTTAGCAATCACGCTCAATAATTGAGCATTTAGCGCTGCCAAGCTCTGACCCTGGGCTCACCGCACTCGTAAGCTCTGTTCCTGAGCCCGCCATGCCTGTTGGCCCTGTACTTGGGCACTTGTCGGGCGCTAGCTCCAAACCTGAGCAATTAAGCTCTGTTCCCGAGCTCGCTGCGCCCATTAGCCCCGTACTTGGGCACATAGCATTGCCTAGCTCCAAACCTGAGCAATTAAGCTCCATACCTGTGCTCACCGTGCCCATTAGTCCCGTATTCAGGCATTTAGCGCCACCCAGCAATTCCTGTGTCATGGCCATTGGCGTTGGCTCCCGCGCCAGTGTCGCCTTTGCTGACCCCGGTGCTGGGGTTGTTGGCATCCGTTCGCCTGACCAGGCAACTTGCACCAACCTTTTTTCTGCTCCTTGGTGGGCCTGGATCCACCACTGAGCCGCTAGCACTGAGTTCCCCCCTTGAGCCACCAGCGCCGAGCTCCACCCTTGAGCCACCAGCGCCAAGCTCCGCCCCTAAGCCGCCAGCGCCAGCCGGTCAGGACGGGCCTCGAGCCCCTACCAAGCCTCGGGAATTGGCAGTACCGCCCTCCCCTTCAGCACCTATGTCAGGTCCACTCTAGCCTACCGGTGCCGCTTGTGCTTCACACGCACAACTCTGAGCGGGTGAGACAGGCTAGGGGAGGGGTTTGTTGTGCTTAGGGGCATGCCCTTGGGGGGGTACTATCAGGGGTCACTCTTTGGCCACTAATGGCCAGTATTTGACCCCATACGGTGGCGTGAGCACCAGTAGCGCGATCACGCGTGCGTCAGCTTTCCCGGGCATTTCACGTGCAATTAGAGGCAACTGTTGTTGAGCCTATATAAACACACTTCTGGGCTCACATGGTGTTGCACCATTCTCTACCGCGAGAGGGAGCACTGTCATGCCCGGCTGCTCGACACACTTGCGCGCATCACGGCACTTTACTGAGACGGCGTTCACTGTCCCTTTCATTTTCCTTTGTTTATTTTTGTGTTTAGGGACATTGGTATGTTTGGAGGCGCCAAGGTCTCCAGACGGGGGCTATTAAGATATAGCCCAGGTAAGGTAGGGCCCTTGTTTTAGTGTAGGGACAGCTTTTTGTTTACCTTTATGTTTACCGGGCTTCTCCGGCTGTTTTGAGCCTCGCCCCTGCCGTCTCCGCTCTCACGCCATCCCCCCCTCTCCTCGTGATCGGGGAAATCTTTATTATCCCCACGTTCACACTTTGAAGAGGACGCGTCCTCATCCTCTTCACTCCCCGCGTCCTGCAGGCGCTTGTCTTTATTATTTGTGTGGTACGTGCTCGCGGAAGCTCCGCTCGGGTTTCTGTGCTCTGCACATGTGCAGACCCGATACGCCGTTGGCGCAGCGGAGGCACGCCGTAAGTGTACAACACCACTATTCAAACTACGCTTATGGCAAGCCTCCGCTGCGCCAATGGCGTATCGGGTCTGCACATGCGCAGAGGATATTCTTTATTTATTATTTTTTTATATCCTTTATCGTTTTCTTTTGTTTCTTTTCGTTATTTATATTTCGGTTTACCACTGCCATCTGGAGCTAACTGCACTTGGGTCCCAAACCCATTTATTCTTTTGTTTTCTTGGTTCACCGTTTTGTTAATATGGCGAATTATAACAGCAAGGCAGTGTGATGTCACCACAGCCAACATTGTGGCAAACTGGGGTCCCAGTACCTCCTGATGAGCTTTAGCCACAGTTTCTGTCCCCAGAATGGAGCTGATGGGCACTGGCATGAATGTGGAGCTAGTGGCGAATGCAGGGCTCATCTTCCTATGCATCTAGGCATCACAGAAGAGATGGCTGGATTCAGATGTAAGTGGTTAACGTTCTATATTTCTGTATAAAAATGACCTAAAACATTATCAGATTTTCACACAAGTCCTAAAAGTAGATAAAGAGAACCTAGTTAAACAAATGAGACAAAAATATTATACTTGGTCATTTATTTCTTGAGGAAAATGATCCAATATTACATATAAGTGAGTGGCAAAAGTATATGAACCTTGTGAACTGTAACTTTCCTCTAACTGTTGATCAGTCCTGCACAACGACTTGGAGGAATTTTAGCCCATTCCTCCGTACAGTTCTTCAACTCTGGGATGTTGATGGGTTTCCTCACATTAACTGCTCGGTTCCTGTCCTTCAACAACATTTCAATTGGATTAAGGTCAGGACTTTGACTTGATCTTCCCAAGACATTAACTTTATTTTTCTTTAACCATTCTTTCGTAGAATGACTTGTGTGCTTAGGGTCGTTGTCTTGCTGCATGACCCACCTTCTCTTGAGATTTGGTTCATGGACAGATGTCGTGACATTTTTCTTTATACTTCTCTGATATAATTCAGAATTCTGGCTGTCTTGACCCAGATTCAGCAAAAAACAAGCCCAAACCATGATACTACCACCACCATGTTTCACAGATGGGATAAGGTTCAGGTCCTTCCACAACATTTTGATTGGATTAAGATCAGGACTTTGACTTGGCCATTCTGAAACATTAACTTTATTCTTCGGTAACCATTTTTTGGTAGAAAGACTTACTTGCTTAGGGTTGTTGTCTTTCTGCATCATCCACCTTCTCTTGAGATTCAGTTCATGTACAGATGTTCTGACATTTTCCTTTGGAATTCTCTGATATAATTCAGAATTCATTGTTCCATCAATGATGGAAAGCCATCTTGGCCCACATGCAGCAAAACAGGCCCAAACCATGATACTACCACCACCATGTTTCACAGATGGGATAATTGTTCTTATCCCATCTTCTTATGTTCTTATGCTGGAATGCAGTGCTTTTCTTTAAATAATAATAATAATAATAATAATAATAAGAAGAAGAAGAAGAAGAAGAAGAATATTTTTTAAATAATATTGTTTAAAATAATAATAAGTTTCATTTATGTAGCACATTTCACAAAACCCAAGAATGTTTTACAACAAGAATAACATAAATCAAATATAATTTACATAAATAAGTGTCACACAGTTTAAGACAAGCAGATACATCAAACAATAACAGAAGAGGAAAATAGAAAAGTTTTTAGAAGAGATTTAAATTCCAGGATAATTGAAGCAGACATAACAGACAAAGGAAGAGGGTTCCAGAGGTGCCACAGCTCCTTTGGTTAGTGTAAGAATCCTAGCAGCAGAGTTTAAACCACGAAGTTCTATTTTGGTGTCATCCATGCAAAAAATATTTTTCCAATAGCCTTCTGGCTTGACCACGTGATCTTTAGCAAATTGCAGATGAGCAGCAATGTTCTTTTTGGAGAGCAGTGGCGTTCTTCTTGCAACCCTGCCATGCACACCATTGTTGTTTAGTGTTCTTCTGATGGTGGACTCATGAACTTTAGCATTAGTCAATGTGAGAGAAGCCTTCAGTTGCTTAGAAGTTCCCCTGGGGTCCTTTGTGACCTCACCAAGTATTACATGCCTTGCTCTTGGAGTGATCTTTGTTGGTCGACCACTCCCTGGGGGTACAAATGGTCTTGAATTTCTTCCATTTGTACAAAATCTGTCTGACTGTGGATTGGTGGAGTCCAAACTCTTTAGAGATGGTTTTAAAACCTCTTCCAGCATGATGAACATCAACAACTCTTTGTCTGAGGTCCTCAGAAATCTCCTTTGTTTGTGCCATGATACACTTCCACAAACATGTGTTGTGAAGAGCAGACTTTGATACAGGGTGCCCACTCAATTGTCATCCCATTGATTGAAAAACACCTGACTCTAATTTCACTTTCAAATTAACTGCTAATCCTAGAGGTTCACATACTTTTTCCACTCACTCATATGTAATATTGGATCATTTTTCTCAATAAATGATATAACAGTCTAACCTCGTTATCTCCCCTACATCTGCTTCATGGCAATTTTTGGCAACGAGGTGACAATAAACAAGACAGTCGTACCTGATGCTGACATAATGTGTTTTACTGAACAGCCCGCGTGGTCACACAATCACAATCACAGTTACTTTGTACATAAATATGTATGTACATGTACAGTTGCTTTTCATTACTGTAAATTTGAAAAATAGTCAGTGATTGATGATTGTTTTTGTGGCATAAGCAGAGTGAACTAGGGAGTTTTTCCTTGCCACTGTCGCCCTAGGCTTGCTCAATTTGGGATTGGACGTAGTTATTAGGAGATAATCTAAACTTGTAAAGTTGCTTTGAGACAATGCTCCATTGTAAAAAGCGCTATATAAATAAATCTGACTTGACTTGACTTGAGCAGGATCAAGATTTGTCGCCAAAGTGAGCTGCCAGCAGAGGGGAGATCTGGGAAAAATATATTAGATTAAATGGGTAGAATATCATTGCTGACTAGATGTTTGTCACATTTCAAGATTGTTGAGGGTTCTTTGAGATAAAGTGCATAGTGCAATCACAGGTGACGAGAGATGAGTTTAGTGAGAGATTAGTATATATATATATATATATATATATATATATATATATATATATATATATATATAGCCAGTGGCTCTCCATTTTATATATAGACTCAGCCTTTCGTGGATACTGCTTTTGTAACAAACTCACACGACCATTTCATTTTTGAAATCACATCATCATTTTTTTTTTTACCTCATTTCTAGCTCTAAACTGCCCTGTTCCATTTTTTTTGGAATGTGTCATAGGCCTGAAATGCAGGAATGGATGATTATTAGCAAATTAAATGAAGTCGACCAGAAGAGACAAAATATCTTCATACACATTTTCAGTATCTTCATACTGTCTGCAATGATATAAAAGTCAAAGTAAGGAACACTGCAGGTTTTTTATTTGCATTTTCCATGTTGTTCCAACTGTTTCTGATTTTGGGTTGTACAAAGTGCTTGTGTATTGTAAGTGGAGGTGATTAAATGGAATGAAATGGAGTGTAGAAACAAGGAGGTGGTCATAATAAAGTGATTGGACAGTGCAATTGTCTATTTCTTTATAAATATGATATTTAACAGTTTATTTGTTATTTGATATTATAGATTATATCATTTTCAATAAATTATTTGGATAAATTGTTATATTTCATCAATTTTTAAATTAAACATCTGTGCTAATATTACTGCTAATCCTTTTATTTATTCATATTTTATTTTAGATTTTTACCCAATAAACATTAATACGCATAACATTTTACATCTTATTTATTGTTTTATATTGTGTTTCATATAATATTTGTATATGCATGTATTCTATGTGTATTTATTTAATAATATTTGATGTTTGTTTCAGCGTTGATATTAGAGATAATATTTATTCTGAATATATACCACGTTAAATCCCTTTCTTTTCTCTGAGTGTTGTTTTAAATAATTTAATTCTCTATAGTTTTTAATTTAAATTCCTTCCCCTTCCCTTTGCCAATTACGTAATTTCAAAGCTCGCGCCTCGGGAAGGCCCCGCCCCGTTTGTCAGAGACCCTTTGTAATTGGTGCTCAGCGGTTGATTTGCATTGACGTCAGTAGAGGCTGTAGGTCAGTCCTCGCGCGTGCTTTTATTGGATATGCTGCTGTCAAGCGTCGCTGAAGGAGACGAGGAGCCGAGCAGCACCATGATTCTTCTCGGGATTTCTCCACATTTTCCGTCCGCATATCGCCGCTTCTCTCTCTAACAGCTGCATCCGGACGCAGCGAGACCCGCGCGTTTCGATCCGGGGGCTGAAGGGCGCACATCGGGGGCTTTTGAGAGCTTTAAGGACGCTGAGTTGTTTCTCTCACGGATAATCTGACAGACTGAGGAACATCAGTGTGTGTGTGTGTGTGTGTGTGTGTGTGTGTGTGTGTGTGTGTGTGAGTGAGTGAGTGTGTGTGTGTGTGTGTGTGAGAGAGAGAGAGAGAGAGAGAGAGAGAGAGTGTGTGTGTGTGTGTGTGTGTGTGTGTTTGCGCGCGCGTGCGTGAGTGAGAGAGAGAAAGAGAGAGGGAGAGAGAGAGAGGAGGAACCGAGGCCGCGCGCTGCTCCTGCGGCTCTCCTCCGGGTCTCCTCCTGGTCTCTTCTCACAGATTTCGGTACATTTTCAGCTGTGTATCTGTAGGAGCGCTCGGTGTCGATGTTGAAGGAGTAATGGCAGTGTGAACGGGATTAACGTGCAGCAGGAATGCAGAGGGATCTGTTCTGATTTAAGGGTTGAGTAAACGCCAAAAACGGGGCCAAAACATGGTTCAAAGCACGGACTGAACCGAATCGAACCGCAGCTCATCTCAGGAGAGAAGCAGGTTCAGTGTTCATGGAGCTGTGTGTACTGTGATCTGATGTGAAAGAGCCAGAGGAAATCTGTTTCCTGGTCCTGGGGTGGGGGGAAGCCTACAGGGATTTTTTTTTTGGTGTTTTTATTCATGCTATGATTCTCATGCCTTCAAATGGGGAGATAAAAGAAAAGAAGCGAAGAAGGAGGCGGAGGAGAGGATAATCCAGGGGTGCAAGAAGATCATCAGGTGGAGACAGGCCTTGGTTGAGTTTGGGCAAACAAGATCAAGTGGCGATCAGGCCTAGTCTAGATTTTTAGATCTGATAATACCAGGGCCAAACAAGACTTGTTAGAGAACTGAATAAACCAGGTTTCAGAGAATGTGATGGCCTGGATGACTTGAAGCAGTATAATCTAAGTGTTGTAGTTGTAGGACTTGAGGTCAGTCTGAAGGTCTAAAACCCGGACCTTAGCGGATAACCAAGGAGCCCATGTTGTAGGTGGAGAACCCGTGGACGCCGGTTTGGAGAACATTAAGCGAACTGGAAGAAGCCGCCGCTGGAGTGAAGCATGGGCTGTGCTTCCAGTATCCATATTTCGGATCGGGTGGTGTATCACAGTGGTAAAGAGTCAGAGGATTGCCCCCCACACTCCCCCCCACAGGGCAACAATACCCAGAACTGCCCCATCAAGGCCTCTGACTACAAGGTGAGTCTACAAACTGATCTGATATTCTGTCCTACATATAATTTCTTGATCGTGGGTTCTACAGTACTGGCAGTTCTACATATTGACCATACACATTTGGAATTATTGGACAGTGCAAAATAAGAGTCTTGAAATTTGTTTTCTCTCTACCTAGGCATTTTATGATCATCATGATTTTTTTAAATCAATACTGAAATTACAAATTCATCTGGAATTAAAACTTTCAAGTTGAGGTTGAAATTTGTCCATTGAAATTTTAACTGCGGGTTTTCTGATCAAGCTCCAGGGAACTCCTCAAAGAACTCAGAGCACAAGTGTAAGGGTGCCCTGGATGGGACATTAGTCCATCACTGAGCTTACGTGGGTCGTCTTTGCAGTTACGAATGAGGATCTCCAAATCGTGCCTGTGTAACGCCCGATAGTGTCCGAAGGGATGATTGCCAGGACTCGATCCTGTGTCCCTGTGGTTTTGGGCTTGTGTATTAGATGGCTTCACCACCCGAATGCCAGTAAACAATAATGGTATTAAAACAAAGCTTTGTACCAAAGTAATCAGCTGCCAGATAAATCATGATCATAAAATCTTTGATTCACAGCAAAGCTGTAGAACTAGTGTTTCCCATAATGCATTGTGAATGATGTCACTTTGATTCCTTCCACTTTGTGCTGTCATTGTTTACTAGTGTGTTAGGACATGTGATGATCAAGTGTAACAGGCGTTTTACAACTGAGGCGGTTTAGAATGTGAGCTGGCTCTTGTTACCTCTGTTTCCATGGTAACACATTGTATGTAGCTTAGTCAGGATTTCACAGAGACTTGGCCAGTTATACGTGGTGTGTTCTAAGGGAGCGTATACAGGCTTGTGCAAAGGTTTTGACATCCCAGCTTGAATGACTTCTTTAAATAAATCAGTAACGAGATGCTTACTTTGTAATAAAAAACATTAGCGGACGTGGAAGCGTTCGCACAACTTTTGTTCATACATTCAGAAACATTTTGCATGAATGTTGTACAAATGTTACTATATACAACAATTACACACTACACTGTATACAATAATTACAAACTACACTATATACATTAATTGCACACTAAATTATATATAATAATTACACGCTACATTATATACACTAATTACAAACTACACTGTATACAATAATTTACACGCTACACTACATACAATAATTACACACTACATTATATACAATTAGTTACACACTAAATATATACAATAATTTACACACTACACTGTATACAATACTTACACGCTACATTATTATACAAACAATTACACTACACTGTATACAATAATTACACGCTACATCATATACAACAATTACACACTACACTGTATATAATTTACACACTACATTTATATACAATTAATTACACACTACATTATATACAACAATTACGCACTACACTGTAATACAATTACACACTGACCTTATATACAATAATTACACACTACACTGTTTACAATTATTACAGACCATACATTATATACAATAATTACACGCTACATTATATACAATAATTACACCCACTGTTTATACAATAATTACACGCTAACATCATATACAACAATTACACACTACACTGTATATAATTACCACACTACATTTATATACAATAATTTACACACTACATTATATACAACAATCAGCAACTACACTGTATACAATTACACACTACCTTATATACAATAATTACACACTACACGGTAATACAATAATTTACACACTACATTATATTACAATAGTTACACACTAAATTAATAGACAATAATTACACACCATACCACGGTGTACAATACTTACACGCTACATTATAGCGACAACAATTACACTTACACTGTATACAATAATTCCACCATTCATTATAGAACAATAATGACACACTACACTGTTATACAATTACACACTACGACATTTATATTACAATAATTACACACTACATTTTATATACAACAAGTACGCACTACACTGTATACAATTACACACTACCTTATATACAATAATTTACACACTACACACTGTATACAATAATTACAGACTACATTATATACAATAATTACACACCACCCACTGTATGCAATAATTACACTGCTACATTTATATACAGTACAATAATTACATGCTACATTATATAACAACAATTACACACTACACTGTATACAATTACACCACTACATTATAATACAATAATTACACACTACACTGTATACAATAAATTAGACACTACATTATATGACATTAATTACACACCACACTGGGAGACAATAATTACACACCACACTGTATACAATAATTACACACTACATTATATTAACAATATTACACACCACACGGTATACAATAATTACTCACTACGACATATATACAATAATTACAACTACATTATAATACAATAATTACACACTACACTGTAATACAATAATTACACGCTACCATTATATACAATAATTACAATGCTATATTATATATGATAATCACACCTGGTTTTCTACACTATTACAATAATTTTAAAACACTACATGATATACAATAATTACACACTACACTCTATACAATAATTACACACAACTACGCTGTATTAGTCCACGTGGCTTGTCCACGTGATCTTTAGCAAACTGCAGACGCGCAGCAATGTTCTTTTTGGAGAGCAAAGGCTTTTCTCCTTTAAAACAAAACCTGCCATGCCGACCACCATTGTGTTCAGTGTTCTTCTGAGGTGGATTCACTGAACACTAAAACATTAGCCCGATGTGAGAGAGACCTTCAGTTGGTTTAACTTGATATTGTGTGACATTAGTTTTGTGTGTATCGTGTGTGTGATCTTTTGTTAACCCTTGCCATGCCACAACCATTGTTGTTCAGTGTTTGCTTCTGATGGTGGATTGGCCATGAACACTAACATTAGCCGATGTGAGAGAGACCTTCAGTTTGCTTAGAAGTTACCCTGGGGTCCTTTGTGACCTCGCCAACTATTCATGCCTGCTCTTGGAGTGATCTTTGTTTGGTCTCGACCACTCCTGGGGAGGATAACAATGGTCTTGAATTTCCTCCATTTGTACACAATTTGTCTGACTGTGGATTGGTGGAGTCCAAACTCTTTAGAGATGGTTTTGTAACCTTTTCCAGCCTGATGAGCATCAACAACTTTTTTTCTGAAGTCCTCAGAAATCTCCTTTGTTCGTGCCATGATACACTTCTACAAACGTGTGTTGTGAAGAGCAGACTTTGATAGATCCCTGTTCTTTAAATAAAACAGGGTGCCCACTCACACCAGATTATCATACCATTGATTGAAAAGACCTGACTCTAATTTCACCTTCAAATTAACTGCTAATCCTAGAGGTTCACATACTTTTGCCACTCACTAATATGTAATATTGGACCATTTTCCCTCAATAAATAAATGAGCAAGTATAATATTTCTGTCTCATTTGTTTAACTGGGTTCTCTTTATTTACTTTTAGGACTTGTGTGAAAATCCGATGATGCTTTAGGTCATATTTATGTAGAAATATAGAAAATTCTGAAGGGTTCACAAACTTTTAAGCACCATTGTATGCTGCACTTTTGCACAACTTTTGCCTCATACTTAAAAACATGTTCTAAACATGTTTCACGTTACCGCGTTACAAATGTCACTATGTACAATAGGTACATATTACACTATATACAGTAATTACACACTAATTACTTTGCACACAAAATTATGTTCAGCAATTACACACTACACTAGTGTTTTCTCTCTGCACTATATACAATAATTACACACACTACACTGTATAGAGTAATAACGTACACTACAGTACATACTATAATTACACACATTATGCTGCATACAATAATCACACATGCTATGCTGCATAGAGTAATTACACATGCGTTGCTGCAGTATTTAACTGTACACACCCCACTATATAAAACTACACTTTGTAGTACTAATTCACCTCTTTCATACTAATGTTTCAGGACATCTAATTAGCTTGCATGTGATAATGAAGTGTAACAGCTGGTTTACAACTGAGGTGGTTTAGAACGTGAGCAGGCTCTTGCTACCTCTGTTTCCATGGTAAAAGAGTGTAAGTAGCTTAGTCAGGATTTCAAAGGGTTTTGGGCAATTATATGTGGTTTCTTCTACGGGAACGTATACAGTCTTGTGCAAATGTTTTCCTTCCAAGTTGAAGGACATGTTTAAATAAACCACTAACAAAAACACTAGAAGATGCTGAAGCTTTCGCACACCTTTTGCTTCATACTTTCAAGAAATGTTTTAAAAATGCTCTACATTAATCCTTTACAAATGTCACTATATACAATAATTGCACGTTACAATATGTACAATAATTACACACACTACACTTTACACAATAATTACACTATATGTAATACACTTATTGCCAAAAAAAAACAAAACGGACCAAGAAGGTGAAGGTAAGGATAATATATGTAAGTGATTACATTATTAGAGCAAAAGAATAAGTTTATTGTGGAATACTGTACAATTGAAAGAAGACTCTAGTACCTTGTTAGCCTGGATACAAGATCAGATACAGTTGGGCATGGAGGAATACAGGTTCCGTATGGTATCCTGTGGCATAATTGCCCACAGATGTTGCAGCTGGGCCTGTAGATCCTGCACACTCGTAGGTTGCCGAAGCTGGCGTCCCAACTGGTCTCATAAATGCTAGATTGGCAATAATGAGGTACACTACCTAAAAGTAGCCTTTTTGTGAAGTAGTACAGGAAGCATTTTTACGCCCACTTGTGGCAAGACCCAGTGTCTAATCAGACCACACCTATAATCATTTACATATCTGCCTGAGACAAAACTGTGTGCTGAGTTTTGCAGCAATCCAACATTTCTATCTGGGTGCGTTAGTCTAATTACACACACTACACTGTATACAATAATTACACATTCTACATCATATACAATAATTACACACACTACACTGTATACAGCGATTACACACTACACTATAGTCAATATAGGTATGAGCCATTTACTGTCCGCATTACGTTCTGTGCAACAGGACATTGTAGCGTAGTCTTGCAAGGCTGCTGCAATGCAAATGTGAAGAGTATCTTCACAAGAAAGCTATATGCAAATTATACGTGAATGCATCACAGATAGCGCATGAAAACAAAACAGTTATGCATATGCTAAACCTTGTTTAACTGACAATAAAGGTAGTTGCAGTAATGTATTGCTATGAGCCGGTCTAGGAGAACACTGTAACACTTAAGAGAATACTACGATGAACCTAATACTCTTGTTTGACGGAAGCCAAAAATGCATTAATTGACAGAATTACGAAAGAAGATCAGCCAGATGAAACAGAGCGGCATACTTACAGTGCCATTTACAGCTTGATACAAATACATACTGGAATGTCATGCACACAAACATGAGTAACTTGCACAAAAAAGTATCTAAATTACAGATGCACCAATTGCAATTTCCTTTTTAACGTATGACCGGCCGATTCCAAATTTGTCAAATTTGGCTGATCTTCTTTCTGTTTAAGAATTATAAATGACAGCATACGGAAACATTTTTGTTTAACTTTTCTTTTAATGTAAACTTCCTCTCTTACGGTGCGCCAGAGGGCGGCGCACTATCGCTTCTCATACCTGGTTGTTAGCGCTACACGCTACGGCTGTCGGTATCTCCTCCCGGTTTTCCCGGCTTAGGGCAATAAGGTACGACTAGTCCTGCAAAGAGGGCTAGCCGAGTAGAGTCAAGAGGCTCGAGGTGACCTGCTAGGGCCGTAGATAGGAAGGGACAGATTATCGCTACTGACCTCTCTATCCTGCCTCCCCTCGCTCGGTCACTCCCGTTCCCTCAGCGGTTCTCCGGTACTATCCCACAGTTACGCTACTCGGCCTTCGGGACCACGCTCCACTCCATCCCTCGGAGGTTGAGTCCTTTCTCCTCCGCCGTGCCGTATTCCGCCCGCCTCCGCCCGCCTCTGTGTGTGGGAAGCCACCTCGGAGCTCCCTTCCCGACTCGCGGAGACCTGGCGTGTGTGCATGCGCACTTCGGCTTTCTCCGGCGGTCGTCAGGCTTCCCCGGCTTAGACGCTTTAAGCGTCGACTTCCTTTTGTCCTTTTATTTCGTTTTCCTTAGCCTTCTTGTACGCACCGTTGGCGCAAGCGTTACAAAGCTTTACTCCTTCTTTCCAATACCCTTTACGCCTGTTAACGGCACCTTAATCCAATTTTTGAGTCGGCTAAGCGCGGCCCTTCTGTTTGTTCTTATCCCTATCTGTCCTCTTCCCCTCACTACCCCTTGTGGCCAAGTGATGAAGTGGTAACACGTTTGCCCTTCATACCCGTGATCCTCGGATCGAATCCCAACCTCAGCTTTCACCCTACACCTCCCCAGCGTTGGGGGCGTTCTCACCGTTACTGTGCGTGTTCTTTATTTACACCATGGTTTTTTGCCGTTGGACTTCCCCAGGGGCCCTTCTATTTTATATTGCTGGTTATTATTTATTCCTTCTGCACTTGGGTCCTTTCTCCCTCTATCTTCCCGGCCAGTCGTGTTTTTTCCTGGCCGATTCGTAACATCCTCATTGCTAAAGTAAGATAGCAGGGGTTGCTGGCTTGTGCCTGTCGCTGCACTAACGCTGTGCTTACTTCAACCACTTTGCCTTTGAAAGCTTTGTCAAATTCTGCATTTTCAGTGGGGCGATGCTGTTTTAAAGGTCTTATTAAATGTGTTGGCCTCTTTTTGCTATGCATGTGCAGTGTTGAAAACGGCACACCCTGAAGAACTTCCATTCAACAATATGCAGTAATTACACGCACTTGACTATGTACAGTTATTCCACACACTACTCTATATGCAATACGCACTACATTACATACACATTCTACATGTATACTATACACTCCTCGACCACTTCATTAGGTATATTTTGCTTTTCAGAACTGCCTTAATTCTTCATGGCATAGATTCAACAAGGCGCTGGAACCATTCCTCAGAGATTTTGGTCCATATTGACATGATAGCATCACACAGTTGCAGTCGTCTGGAAAATGGTACACTGGTCATAAAGGGGTGGACAAGGTCAGCATCAATACTCAAGTAGGCTGTGGCATTTAAATGATGGTCAGTTGGTATTGAGTGGTATTGTAACAAGAAAATATCTCCCACATCATTACACCACCACCACCACCACCACCCTGAAGGCAGGATGGATCCTTGCTTTCTTGTTGTTTATGCCAAATTCTGACTCTACCATCAGAATGTTGCAGCAGAAATCGAGACTCGTGAGACCAGGCAACATTTTTCCGGGTTTCAGTTGTCCAGTTGTAAAATTGTCCAAAGCATTTTGGCTGTGTGTGAAAATCCCAGTTGATCAGCAGTTTCTAAAGTACGCAGACCAATGATTAGCCACTCTAAATTGCCCCATGACTAGCTTGTTGATGTAACTTTGTATCTGTTGTGAATATAATATTGTCGTGAATATTGATGCTGATGCGATGTTAAATAAAAAACAACACAAACAAACACATGCTACACTGTTTACAATAAATGCAGACAATGCTATATATAAATTAACCAAACAGACTGGACTATATACAATAAATACACACCTTTTGATAATTCCAATAGTTAGAAACACTGTACTGTATGCAATATTACTCGTGCTACGTACATCATGTTAGTGCTGTGCTAAAAAATCATTCCAGCAATATATCATGATATTTATTTTCATAATATGCTACATTGATGTTCAGCTCAAAATATCGATTTTTCTGGAAGAAGAAAAAACACATTTTAAATGGCATGTTAACTACTATCTCTAGTGTAGATGTCACTGTAGATGTCACAATACAGTGTTTGGACTCCACAGAGTTTGTCCACAGAATTTTCAGTGTGATGGGATGTATTATATCGACTCAGATTGTACACCATAACTTGTGTTTCAGCTGTTTTTATATTTTTATCTATCTGTATTCCTGTCTAAAAAAGGGGCTCACTGCAGAAAACGTTTGACAACCACTGCTGTAGACGATAATGACACGCCACACTGCATTCAATAATTACACACTTCCCTATATACAATAATTTTTCATATTATATGCAGTAATTACACACTCTATATCAAACAATTACACGATATACAATAGTTACATACACAACACTATGTACAGTACTATACACACTACATTATATACAATAATTAGACATTACATACAGTGATTACACACTGCACCGTATACAATATTCTTATACCATGTTGACCTTATCCTAAACTGTCCTAATACCAGTCTGAGATTGAGCTGATTCTGATTCCAATTTTAACCTGTACTTATTCTATATTAATCTCATTATGAGCTTATTCTGACCCAGTACGGAGTTCACACTGACCCATAATAATTCCACTTTTACCCAGTTCTGATCCCATACTACTAGTCCTAACTGCCTTTTTATCCCACACTTTACTAACTCCATATTAGTATTGAGCACATTCTGATCTTATTCATGTGTTGCTTTCGTATTTGCATAACATTCTCATTGTGACCAAATGCTGATCTTACACTGACCCCATATTTTCCCGTGCTTATCCAGTCCTTATTCCATTTTAACCCCATTTTGACACATTGTGACCCCATTCTGAACCCATACTGACATGAGTCTGTTTTCATTCTGACCCCATAATGATTACCTACTGCCATAGTCCTGACCCGTTCTGATCCTAGTCTGGCCCAGTATTGATTTCCTCCTGATCCCATAATAATTTAGTTTTGTCTCAGTACTGATCCCAGACTGACCCCATACTTTCCCATACTTATACCATACTTTCCCCATTTTGACCCCATTCTGACTCCATACTTGGTCCGTCCTAACAGCTTTCTGATTATTGTTTTGTACTGAGCCCATTCTTATCTATCCTCATCCAATCACATTTTGGCAGATTGTGACCACATTCTATTCCCATACCACTCCAATATTGATTTCATACTGATTCTATAGCAATCTTATTCAGACCCTATATTGATCCCACACTGACCACACTGAGTTATTCCATACTGACCCAATTCAGACCCTTTTCTATTCCAATACTGTCCTGACACTAATTCTTACAAAATGCTGTATTAGGATCAGTTTATTATAACATGATATCACACTCATTATATTAATACACAGAGGCCTCAACAGGTGTGTGTGTGTGTGTGTGTTTGTGTGTGTTTGTGTGTTTACTGTAATTAGTATAATGATGTGTAATGATCTGTAGAGAAACTGTGTGTAAATGTTTCCATGTATCATTAGTGTTCCCATAGGCTACTGTGTGTGTGTCACAGTTGATTTAGTGCATATAAATAACTCTACAGTGCTTGATCTGCATATGTAAATACAGTCTTTTGCAAAACTTTTACCACCCATCCACAAGTTACTTTCAAGGTTAATTGACTCCAAACGAAAATAAGTTACAGAGCCTCTGCAGGAACAGTGCATACATGCATACATATCAATGCATACCTATTAAAACATATTATTAATAAGAAGGCAGTATTTACCATGTGTGGATGATCCACTTTCAGTCTCAGAACTTTATTAACTTGTTAAAGGTTAATTAAAATGTGCATGCCACTAGGGAAACAGCTGTGAAAGCCCAGTTCATGAAAGCTGGCAGGGTCACTGAAAAAAGTCACAGAAACACGTCACGTCAGGATTTAGGACCTGCATGTTTTTACTCAGTACGAGAGAAAACTTGCACTAGGAGGAAATCCAGTTGAACGAACCTTGATACAGATTCTTCAAGGGTTTTACGTGGAAATAAAAAAAACCGACAACTTTTTAACTATGCATTTTCCTGGTCAGGATTGTGGGGTGTCTGGCACTTATTCCAGGAGAACACCGCGCACAACTGTAAGCGTGTCCTGGACAGGATGCTGGTCCATCTAAGAGCCAGCAGGAGTCAAGGCGATGATGCCTGCTTTCCTCGGATATATTTAGTCATGCCTGCTTGCAACGCCCCTTTTAACCCCACTGTTGTGTCTGTGGTTGTGCTGCGGTACTGGGGAAACATCCGGAGTATCCCGGAATTCATAGGGTCCAGGTGAAAGCATACTCTTGATGGAACGTCAGTTCATCACTCATGGCATGAACTTTGTAGCTGTTGTAGCATCGGGGGACACTCTCCCATCCAGCCTGCAATCCCTGAGACATAATCATGTGTCTGATGTGTCTCTGATGCCCTTTATGCGATACTATAGTGTAACGAGTATGGACTAAATAGCCAAAATACTGCAGTGTTTCCCAATTGTTGATTTATTTAATATCAACATTGGCCACCACACATAGGTTTTCTATCTATTTAACTATGTAAGATAAAATCTTACTCTAAAATTTAACTGTAAAACTGTGTGCAGTAAATTGATTCGCTCAGCCCCTTGTTACCTCTCTCTCTCTCACACACACACACACACACACACACACACACACACACACACACACACACACACACACACACACACATATATATATATATATATATATACACACACACATACAAATTTTTTAATGAGAAACTCTTATATGTCTTTAGCGCAGTTTAGTGCCTATTTGTATTTTATTGTATTTTTTCAGAAGGGAGCAGGGAACTGAAAGGTGCATTTAACTCTGGTGCGCTGCCTTGGAAATGCGCAGTTTCTGTTTCTCTGTTTCTTTGGTGTGTCGGCTTGCTACCACAAATAGAAACCTTTCCGCAATTGTCCCACGATCTACGCACGGGTCTCACGCTGTGGAGTGCAGATTCAGCACGCCTAATTCACCTGAGTGGTGCTTATATGGAGGAAACACATATGTTTAATAAAACTTTCTGCACCAGAGGCTGCGCTGTTATGCGTGTCATTAAGTGCTACAACAGCTAATGTATCAGGAAAGGTAACATATGGTAGGTTCATTACTGTTAATTACACTCATCGACAAAAAAATAACATATCCAGATAGAAATGTCGGATTCATTCAAAACTCGGCATGCAGTTACGTCTCAGGCAGATATGTAAATGATTACAGTTGTTAGACAGGTGGACAGATATTAGACACTGGGTCTTTTTGCAAGAGGATGTTAAAGTGCTTTCCCTGCTGCCCTGTAAAAAGGCTCCCATATTCTACTTTTGGGTAGTGTACCTCTTGGCGAGAGGTTGTTGACTGCTAGACATGCCTCTGCAATGCATCCATTAAGTGTCCTGTCATTGAAAGCCAGCCTTCATTTGCAGTGGTGTTCTAAATGAGAAAGCTGGACTGTTATGGACTCAAACTGTATCGTCTTTAGTGATGAATCCGGGTTCTGTTTGGGATCTGGCTGTCGCTTTAGATTATGGATTCCTTGTGGCTAGCTCTTCAATCCTGCTTTTTCTTTGGAGTGGCACACACTGCCCCAACTGCTGGTGTAATAGAAGAGGATCTACAGGCCCAGAGGCAAATTTGCCACAGGATACCATACAGAACCTGTTTGCCTCCAATGGCCAACCGTATATCATCTTGTATCCAGGCTAGAGTTTGCCTAGCAGTTTTCCTCTTTTCAGTTGTACGGTTTTGCCTGATAATCTTATCACTCTAATATTGTTATCACTTATATATAATAATTACATTCATATGTAGAAAGCTTCATTCGGTTCCAGCAACTCATTCTTGGTGAGTTTTTTTTTTTAATCAATGAGTGTATAAGGATAATAACCTTAACAAATTATGGATGTATCTGTGAAGGAAAGAGGTTATGTGGCGAGTGGCGACCTGTACTGAGTGTGCTAATGAAGGACTGAGAGCCTTTCCAACTGACATTACAATGAGTTTCACAATCGGGTTGTATCTACGTATACTTTGGCTACGTATTTTATTGCATTGACACGTATGACACAAATGAGAGCTGATCTGATGTAAAAAGCTAAGGAAGTCGCACTGCTTATATGTTGTACTACCATAAAGCTACTGTTAAAGCGTATTACCAGTCTAACTGTCAACAACAGGTAACATAATTTCTGCTTGGACTCAGGAGAACGCTTTGGTTTGCAGCTGCTGTGATTTCTGCAGTGGTTGGCGCTGTGGGAAATTTGTGGGAAAGTGTGGCCACTCATCTTGAGTTAAAACAACCCACCTGCATTCGGCTATACAAGTGGAAGAGAGAGAGGTTCTGCTGCATGGTAATATCTTGTTGGGTTTTAAATGGAGGTTGACGTTTAGTATAATGTAACAGAAATAAACCAGTGTGCAAGGTTTACCAGCTGTTCCAGTGACACCGACAACATCCGTACAAATGAACCACAAAGTTAAGTTATAATGTTTAGGAATGCCCAAAGCCTCTATCATTTCCTTAAATACTGCTGCTGTTGGTTGGTGTGTGGAATTATTGTTTATAGTAAAAGTGTTTATATAGTTTATTGTTTACAGTAAAAGTGGTCAGAGCGAGTAATCCACCTCGTTGGTATGTGTACTAACATAACCCATTCTGATCTGATTGTCCTGATACACCGCGGTGTTTTACTAGAAGCAATAGGTCATATGATATGTGCGAGGAGACGCGTGAGCTTCTGAGATCAAACCCAAAGCACTTTAAAGAGAATGATACGCTTTGTCTGAAGGCCACAGAACACACGCACACACAGACTTTGCACGCACCGCACATACTTCGTGTGTATTAAGATCGGAGCCGTTGTTATTACAGCTTTTAACACAAATTTATTCATTCAAATGTTTATTTATTCATTCATTTTTACATTAGTATTACAACCTCAAATCAGAAAAAGTTGGGACAGTATGAAAAATGGAAATAAAAAATAAATACAGTGTCAATGTCAAAGATAAAGCAAATAAGAAAATGAATGAATGTTTCTTGTATTTTATCGCAGACAGTATGAACCCATAGAATTTTCATGTTTTGTCTGGTCAGCTTTGTTTAATTTTTTAATATACATCCATTCCTCCATTTCAGGCCTGCAACACATTCAAAAAGAAAAAGTTGTGTAATGTTGCCAGTTCTTCTAACAGTTCTTTTTCAACACTTAAAAGATGTGTTGGCACCGAGGATACCATGCAGTGAAGTGTTTCAGATGTTACTTTGTCCCATTCTTCATGCAAACATCTTCAGTTGTGCAACAGTTTGGGGTCGTTGTTGTCAGATTATTTTATTTTATTTATTCTCCACACATTCTGTGTTCGGGACAGGCCAGCGTAGTACACGTACACTCTTCTTTTGCAGCCATGCCTTTATAATGGGTGCGCTGTGTGGTTTTGTCTTGTGCAAAATGCATGGATGACCCTGGAAAAGATGTCTTAAAGGCAGCATTTGTTGCTCTAAGATCTCAGTGTACTTTTTCTCATACCGTGACAGAGCCTGGCTTTTGGACTTGTAGCTGATAACAGTCTGGATGGTCCTTTTTCTCTTTGGTCCAGAGCACACGGCGTCCATTTCTTTCCAAAAAGATCTGAAATACTGATTGGCCTGAGCACAATGTATGTTTTCACTGTGTGATGGTCCATCCCAGATGCCATTGAGTCCAGAGAAGTCGACGCTGCTTCTGGACATGGTTAAGATGAGGTTTCTGTTTTGCACAGTAAAGTTTGAAGTGGCATTTGTGAATGTAACTTCATATTGTAGTACTTGATAAAGGATTGCCAATGTAATCCCTTGCTCATGTGGTTCTATCAGCTATTGATGACGGTTTTTGCTTGATGATAGTGCATCTTGGTTCTTGATGCAGTGCCGTCAGAGGGATCAAAGATCACGCTTCTTCAGTTTAGGCTTGAGCCCTTGCCTTTTACATGCTAAAATTTCTCCAGATACCATTAATTGCTTAATGGTATTATGCACTGTAGAGGAAGAAATATGCAAACTATTATAACAGCCCTAAATTGCCCTGTCCCAACTTTTTTGGAAAGTGTTGCAGGGCTGAAATGCAGGAATGGATCTTGGGGTCTGCAATGAAATAAAAGTCAAAGGTAAATGTAAAACGCACTGATTTTTTTATATTTGCATTTTCCATACTGTCCCAACTTTTTCTGATTTGCCGTTGTATGAGTTGTAGTATATTGATGATAACTAATAATTGAAATACTAAAAATATATCATTTTTATGCATCCTTTTTTAGGTTAAAACTTTATACAGGCATTGATGTTATTTATTTTTGCGTTCATACATATGTATTTAATTTTAATAGCATTATTTATTGTATATACGTGTTTGTATAATGTTTATTTATTGTACCATATTAAAATACACAGTTTTTAATATAGTGCTTTCATTTATTTGAGTATTTCCTATAAGGTAGTTAATGAATTAATAATATAAATGTAGTAGTTGCCGACATAATTATTAGGGTTTACTAATTACTAATTAAATAATCATTTTTAAATAATCATTTAATTTGACTGTGATAGCCTAGTGGTTAAGATACTGGACTATGGACCAGAAGGTCCAGGGTAAAATCACACCTCTGGCAAGCTGTCACTGTTGTGTTCTTGAGCAAGACCCTTAACCCACAATTGCTTGGATTATAAGACTGTATCTCTGAATAAGATGTTTGAATAAGACTAGATATATATGTAAATTAATTCAGTAATGAATGAATGAATGAATGAATGAATGAATGGTTTACTGTCATTGCATGTTAAATACAACGAAATTTGCTGTGCAACTCTGAGAAACAATCACGTACAGAGTCATGTACACTAAGCAACAATCACACACTGACATCCAATAAAAATATAAAGACATATTTAAAAGTATAAAGGTGCTACAAGAATATAAAAAATATAATACATAATAATACATAGTTGCGAAATATATGTATATCTATTACTTAAATGTAATTTAGAGTTTAATTTAGAGTAATTTAAGAGTAATTTAGACCAGTCCAATTTAAGTTTGAAACAAATTGACAGCTCTACTGCGCAATATGACAATCTGTAACAGCAAAACCTCATATTGCTTGAGATACAATACCCAGGTCCTTACCACTGGGCCACTGGGGTTGCACAAACATGGGGTCTTGCACGCATAAAATCCTGTTGGATGACGTGGATGTTTTATGTGTGTGAGACCCCATGTTTGGGAAAACCAGAGAGCTGGCGAACAGAAGAATGCTGATCTGCACTGATTAAGAAACAGTTATAGTCAAAAAGTCTTTACAGTTAATCAGTTGAATCTGAAAATATGACTGAACCTAACTTAAGTGCATTTTTTCAGCTGTTATTGGCACCACTGAACGTAGCACTGAATATCTCCTCCATAGAGTAAGTGAAGTACAGAGCAACACAGTGTCTCCGCAACTTCCAGATTCAAGGTTCTGTCCTATAGGAATACTGAATCTATACATTCACATACTGATGAATCTCCACTGGTTCATACCCTCCATGTGTGTGTGCGTGTGTGTGTGTGTGTGTGTGTGTGTGTGTGTGTGTTTACAGTGTGGAGTCAAGGGCGTGACTCCATCTGGGCGGCCCTGTCTGTGTGATAAGGCTCGAGTACAAGGACTGACGATGGCGTTCTTAGTCTGCAACCACATTCCTCTTTGTGTGTGTGTGTGTGTGTGTGTGAGAGAGAGAGAGAGAGAGAGAGAGAGGGTGAGGGAGATAGAGAGAAGAGAAAGAGCATGTGTGCAAGTTGGGAACGGGCCGTTTGTTGCTTATTGTTACCATTACATTCGGCTCCCTGTGTGTGTGTGTGTGTGTGTGTGTAGGGGACAGGCTGTGGCCTCCTCAGAACAGACTGTGGTTTATCTAGCCTTGGCTCACAGCTCTGTTCCTGCACACACGCGCACACAGACACCAGGGTTATTATAGTTGCATACGTTTAAGTTTTTGGTTTGAGATTCAGTTCAGTTTTGAGCACGAGTAACATTTAGTTGTATTTTAGTCGATTTTGTCGCAGTTGCTTTGAAAGTAACGCGATCCAGCAAAATGAACAGCAAACTTTGGGGAGCTTGGGCGGTACAGGGTAAATCCACTAGCCCACCACTGTGGTGATCCTGGTTATAACTTTCTGGTTGGGTCGGATATCTCACATACACATCATTTTCCATATTTGAGGCAGGGTCAGACATAGAAGTGTCTTTCCTCTGGCGCTACAACAGCGACCCCTTCCAAGCCCTGAGTTATGCCCTATCTAGGGTACGTGTTCTGTCTGCTCCTTGTGAGTTCTGAGCTTCACCTTAACAATGGTGTTTAGTATAATCACAGTTAAAATGTAACCGTTTTAGGGAGAATTGGATCCTATAGCAGTTGTTTTTCATGTTTTTGAAAGCTGTGGAAGTCATTTTTTATTTCAGTTAATGTTCATATTTGCTTTTATCAGGTGGGACGGATGCACACGTGGTTAGTGTGTTGCTGACCAGCTCCAGAGATCCCCTGTTCATTCCTGACCTAAGACTAGTATTGGGCCTCCAGTCAGTATCACGAATAATTGAACAATTTGATCTCGATTACGATTAATGAACAATTATTTTGCCTTTGTTTTGTTGTTGCTGCTTTATGCTGTCATAGTTCACTGACAAGGTTTGTACTGTAAATATGTAACTTTTAAAACTGGGATATTTGGAGTGCAGTGGATATCACTGGGATTTTAAAATAACTAAATTAAATAAGGAAACACACAGATTACTATTTAAGGTTACTTATTGAATATTTCAACCTATTGGAATCCTTGGTTTTTTAGTGTGATATATCGGTTATTTCTGTCCATCTTTTTGAATCTTTTTCATATTGTGTAGCATTTGTAAACATACAGTGGTCAACATATTAAGAAAATTGATAAAATGTATTAACAGAATAAAAAAAGCATAATCGACATTACATCGGTTAATGTTTCTGAATGACGATTTCGTTTAATTTTTGATTAATTGCAAAACCCTACATCAGGCTCTGCCTGTCTGGACTTTGTATGTCCTCCCCGTATCTGTGTGGGTTTACTGCGGGTACTCCCTTTTCCCACATTCCAAAATCATGCATTAGGCCAATTTGTTGCACTAAATTGTCGTAAATGGCCATTGATGCTGATGTGACGTTAAAACAAATAATTGGTTTTGGTTAATTATAGTAATAACCCTGTTGAGTGCTTGTGTGTAAAAAAATAGAGATATTTTTGAGGGTTTATATTTGCGCATTACTTGGCGCTTACAGTTATACGAGTACAGCAGCTATGTTGAAATGTAACACGTGCGCATAGTTTACATGCTAACATTGTATTTATGAGTTGACGGATCAGCTATTCTGCACCAGTGATCCTTATGATACAGGGCTTCCTTTTCACTCTTGTGCTGTGCCTCCAAATCAAACACAAAGATCATAATAAAGTATCAGCCTTATCTGAGCAGCCCAAACAGACGAAGAGTGCACTGGTGGTGAATCTTCCACTGGTCGTTACAGAGACTAACCAGAACCTCTGTTAGAGGTTAAAGCTGGTGTATGTAGAAATTAGAGATGCATCTTACTCATAAGACAACCAGGACCACGTGACGTTAGTGTAGTGTAACGTTACACGATTGGCCATGTCTCATTAGTTTACTGATTAGGTGTATTTCCCTCTCCAACAGCTTGTACTGTACGCCCACGCCCAGACCAACCAACAGCCGGTGGAGTTTTATCAATGTTCTATCCATGTTGGGTTGCTAGAGTTTGTACGGATGCTGTAACAGTTGGTAAATGTTGAGCTTTGGTTTATTCCCGTTATAGTAAACTTATCCTCAACCACCAATTAAAACTCATTGAGATATAAACATGCAGCAGAACCATGCAATTAATGGAGCCTTGAATATTCAGATCAGAACCATAGTTACAGCCGTACTGTAATGTAGGAGCACAGAAGCAATAACCACAGACCCAGCCACCACCCTGAGAAGCACCAAGACTTGGGAACCCACCCCTGGCAAAGGGAACACCGACAAGGAAACCACTTGTCACTGGAAACCTCGCAAGTGGTGGTATATGGACCGGAGAAGCTAAGCATTAGGAATCCACACTCTTCTCACAATCACTCAACTTTAGCTGACGATTATTTGTCATATAAATAATCGCTATTAACGATTTAATCGACTGTAATCGAACGCAATTAATGAAATACAAGCCTGAAGTGACAGAAACGCCATCTTGCTTACTAGCCATGTTTGATTGATGTCTGAGCAGCTAATACTGATGCACTGCATATGCGTGCACTCAAAAACTCACACTAATGCCTACAAATATACAAAAATAAAAATGCAAAGCATGATAAAAGTGAAAAAAAAAATCAGCAAAAATTCCATAATAAGTTCCAAAAATATAGAACTAACTGCACAGCTAACAAATATACCAACATCATTCAGCGCTGCCCTCTAAACATTTTACAGAACCAAGTTAGAAGTTCAAACTGTTTTTGTGTTTGTTAACCCCTTTACGTTTCAATGAATGCAAATACTGCTTTTTTAATTCAAACTTGATTGCCTCAACCCAGTACACCCAATTAACATTCTGATGGTTACAGAAATCTACCAACTGTGAAAAATTACTGTATTCCTACATAATTGCGATAATATTAGTTAATTGTATCTTCAGTAATTGCGTTTAGACGATTATGTAATAACTGTGACAGACCTACGTACTCTACTGACGTACATTCTGGTTCACATCCAATCTCTGGCGAGGTGAGGTTTGTCTCTTGGATTCAGAAGACTGTCTAATGTGAGGTCTTATGGAATTTTAGGTCCCAATGGTTGAATCGTGGTCAGCATAAGTCGAGGTGGTACTCTAGGTTAGCTTCTCTGGGGGTTGAATTTCAGAGGCTCCTGTGTCCCTGGATGTGGGGTCTGGCTCTGTGGTTGACCAGGGCTGCACCCACTTTACAGTGCAGAAACTTTTTTGACCTTACTGATGAACTAACACAGAATTCATAGTTCATTTAAAATCAGTTTGTTACAAAGTACATAAAGAATGCAAAGATCAAAACATTAACATTATTAGAAATGTGCTTGTGTGCTTTATGTGTGAAAATTCAGTGGTCATTATGTAATTCAATATTTTCTAGCAATAATTATTATTTATTAAAATTAGCCAAATAGAATGAAGGATGTGAATGTGAACACGCACTTTTACATAAATTGTTAGATGAAACTTGTCCACGTGTTTATGATGAACACTATAATCTACATTACTACATGGCACTAATCTTTGCTAAAAGTTAGCTAAAAGGGATTTAGGTGTGACAAAGTAGATTTTAAAGAGCCATCTGGTTCTGTTTCAGAAATTGTGTGTGTGTGTGTGTGTGTGTGTGTGTGAGAGAGAGAGAGAGAGAGAGAGAGAGAGAGAGAGAGAGAAAGAGAGAAAGAGAGAAATAGAGAGAGAGAGAGAGAGAGAGAGAGAGAGAGAGAGAGAGAATTATTATTAGCTTTTCCTCTTCCTGTAGACTCTTACATCCCGGACCTCTAGTAACACCGGTTATGTCTGAAATCTCACGCTCCAGAAAACTTCTGCAATTCAGGAGCAGCATGGCTTTGGCATTATCCTTAGAGGCTAATCTTAAGCCTTGTCACAAACCAATTTTAGCACATCCTATAGTAAGTGGTAATGGACAGATAGGCACTGCCACTTTTGTATTGAGTTGTATGTGATTTGAGACCTAGGATTTGAGACCTTTGAGATCATCAGGTTTCATAGTTGTGATGAAATAGTGACTGGATGTTTGAAGGTTTTTGTGTGTGTGTGTGTGTGTGTGTGTGTGTGTGTGTGTGTGGGCATGTTTATATTACATTGTGGGGATAGAAAGATCTGACATTTTAGTGACCTTGTTCAGGTTAACGGCTTTTTTTACAGAAACTTCAACTTTCTTTTGAAAAACCAAGTGTCAAAAGATTTGCTTTAGGTAATTGAGGTTAAGATTAGAGGTAGGTGTAACATTAATTAGCTATAGTAATCATTATATCAATGGACGGTCCCCACAGTGATAGCAAACAAGATTGTGTGTGTGTGTACCTTGTCTTCCTATACTGGAGAGGACCAAATGTTCTCACAGTGAATGCAAAACCTGGCAATTTTGAGCTGTTTTGCTGGTCCTCACTTATTTAATTGCTGCTTTATCAAAAATGGCAACTTTTATTTGAAAAACCAAAAGAGCCAAAATATTTGCTTTAGGTTACTGCAGGTAAAGTTAGATGTAGGTGTAGATATGTCATTAATTACCTACAGTAATTGTATGTCGATGGAAAGTTCTCATAAGGATAGTGAGACAAACGTGTGTGTATTTAAAGTTAAAAACAAGGAAACAGTACGTCAGTGTTCACACTTACTCTGATGCAACTCACCCTAGCACTGACCCTGAATCCAACTTAGTCTTACTCTAAATCAAATTCAGTCTGACTCAGCTCACTCAATCTGAGTCAACGCTCCCTGAATCTGGCTGAATGAACTTAACCTAGATTGAATTCTGAAACAGACTCTGACTCTGAGCCAACTCACTCTAAATGCGGCTCTGAATTAGACAAACCATGGCACTGACACTGAATCAAGCGTAATCTGACACCTGAGTCAGGTTTTCCAGTTTCTGACTAAGTAAAATGAACGTATTCTAAATGAATTAAAATGAACTAAACTTACCCTTAACTTGAAAAAAAAAATAGTAATAATAATACTTTTAATAATTGCTGCTTCTGAATGAAGACTCACTTTATACTTGACACTAAATCAAGACTTTAAACCTGAATTATGATTCTGAAACAACTCACTTTGACATGGAATTAGACTCAACCTGCCCCTTAGCTGTAAAGTCAATCTCATGATAAAACTAAATCAGATTTTCCCTGAACATGTATCTGAATCAAACTCACCCAGGTCCCCACCCTAAATCAGACTTTTCTCAGATACTAAATCAAGCACACCATGAGAACCATGGGAACTAGGAAACAAACTCACTCTGACCTTGACTCTAAATTTGACTTACCCTGAATGTGACTCATTGGCACGGTGGTGCTGCAGTTAGCGCGTCGCCTCAGAGCTGCAGAGTCTCCGGTTCAATCCTGACCTCAGACTCTGCCTGTGTGGAGTTTGTATGTTCTCCCCATGTCTGTGTGGGTTTATTCTGGGTACACTGGTTTTCACCCACATTCCAAATACATGCATGTTAGGTTAATTGGTCTTTCTAAAGTGCTCATACTGTGTGAGTGTGAATCAGTGACTGAGTGTTTGTGCCCTATGACGGATTGGCCCTTTCTAGGGTTGTTCCTGCCTCGCGACCCTGATCAGTATTCAGCAGGTAAGAAAATGAATGAATGATTTTGACCCTGAATCAATTCATCCAGCCATATAATACAATTTTATAATAATGCCTGTACATGAAAATGAAATGTTCATAGGTCTGATCATACAGACACTTTATTAACATTTTAAAACTGTTTTATAAACAAGACATCGTGACTATACCAGAATTCACTTCTCCGTGACTCTCAAAACAAATTCTTTCTGATTCTATTCGTTCATTGATCTTCATACCCGCAAGTTCATGGTTGCAGGGGAGACGGGGCCTAATGGTCAACAGCGGTCAACCAACCCTAGACAGGTTGTCAAACAATTGCAGGGCACACATACCCAGACTCTCTCACTCACTGTAGAGAACAGCTGATCTAACGCATGTCTTTGTAGAAACTCAGGCAGACACGAGGAGAGCATGCAAACTCCACACAAGTGGTGACTGGGCCGGGAATTGAACCTAGGATCTTTGAAGCTGTGAGGTGTATCACCCTTCCTAAATCCAGTGCTGTGCATAATTTGTACTTTCTTCTTTAAACCCTGTGTGTGTGTGTGTGTGTGTGTGTGTGTGTGTGTGTGTGTGTGTGTGTGTGTGTGTGTGCGCGCGCGCGCACGTGTGTGTATATATGTGTATGTGGTTTCCTGAAGCTTCCACGCGTATCATCATGAGACAGCATGTGATGCTTTACCCTGGAGCCACTTTTGTAATCTAATCAGTTTAAAAACACTATATCAATAATAATAGTAATAGTAATAATAATACTTTTAATAACACTTTTAATAATTTTATTACAACCTCAAATTAGAAAAAATTGGGACAGTATAGAAAATGCATTTAGTTTGCATTTACTTTTGACTTTTATTTCATTCCAGTAGTATAAAGCTGAGATATTTCATGTTTTGTCTGGTCAACTTCATTTCATTTGTTAATACACATCCATTCCTGCATTTCAGGCCTGCAACACATTACAAACAAGTTAGGACAGTAAAGCATTTACCTTTTTGTAGTGTTGCCATTCCTTCTCACAACATTTATAAGATGTTTTGAGACTGAGGATACCATCCAATGAAGTGTTTCAAGTGTTATTTTATCCCTTTCTTCGTTGTTGTTGTCACATTTTTTATTTCAAAATTCTCAATACATTCTCTGTTTGAGACAGGTCAGTCCAGTACCCCTACCCTCTTCTTCCGCAGCCATGCCTTTGCAATGTGTGCAGCATGTGGTTTTGCTTTGTCTTGCTGAAAACTGCATGGATGTCCCTGGAAAAGATGACGTCTGTTGCTCTAAAATCTCAGTGTTTTTACCTGCATTAATGCTGCATCATAGAAGTCTAAATTACCTTTGCCAAGGGCACTGACCCAATCCCATACCATGACATAACCTGGCTTTTGGACTTGTTGCTGATAACAGTCTAGATGGGTTTTTTCATTTTTGGTCCAGAGCACACAGCGTCCATTTTTTCCAAAAAAGGAACTGGAATACTGATTCATCTGACCACAGTACACATTTCCACTATGTGATGGTCCATCCTAGATGCCTCCAAGCCCAGAGAAGTCAATGCCGTTTCTGGACATGGTTAACATGAGGATTCTTTTTTTGCACAGTAATGTTTTAAGTGGCATTTGTGAATGTAACTCCTTATTGTAGTGCTTGATAAAGGTTTGCCGAAATAATCTCTTGCTTAAGTGGTCCTATCAGCTATTGATGAAAGACGGTTTTTGATGCAGTGCCATCAGAGGGATCGATAATCACAGGTGTTCAGCTTAAGCTTGTGCTCTTGGCCTTCATGCACTGAAATTCCTTCCGATTCCTTGAATCGTTTAGTGATATTATGCACTGTAGTAGGAGAAATATGCAAATCCCTGCCAATCTTTTTTTGATGAACATTGTTTTTAAACATTTCACTGTTTTTCTCATGCATTTGTTGACAAACTAGAGATCTTCTGCCAATCTTTGCAGAAGATCTCTTCAAAGACTCAACCTTTCATGGACACTGCTTTTCTACCAAATCATGATTACAATCACCTGTTGGCATCACCTGTTTGAAATCACATCACTATTTAGATTTTTTTAATTCATTACTAGCTCTAAATTGCGCCCGTCCTAACTTTTTTTTGGAATGTGTTGCAGGCCTGAAATGCAGGAATGGATGTTTATTAACAAGTGAAATGAATATGACGAGACAAACGTACTGTCTGCAATGAAATAAAAATCAAAGTAAATGTAAGAAACGCATGCATTTTTCAAACTGTCCCGACTTTTTTGGATTTGGGGTTGCAGCATTTTTTTTTATATTAAATATAATAATTAACAGGTGAAGTCACTTGGTTTGTAGGGTTTAACGTCTGTAAACCCTAGACATAGCCTATCAGAAATAGAAGGGAGCTTCATCAGTTTTGTAGTGCTTATGCTCAGTAAGGCTGCACTGGATGATGTTAAAGCTTGATTTGGAACACAGCCTGGCAAACAGTGTTTAATGGCGTTAGTTTAATGTGTATCTCCTCAAATACATTCCCTTTCTCTTTACCCCTTCATTGGCAAAACCTTAATCCCCAGGTTGCAACGCTCCTTTGAGCTCTTGTCCCTGTGTTTCAGTTTCAATATCCATCTGTCTCTCTGTCTGTAGGTCTCAGCTCCCGCCTGTCTCACTTTTCATCTCTCCCAGTGTCTCACTCACTACTCATCTGGCTTGGTTTCTGTCTCACTATCAGTCTCACCTCCCAGCTGTTTCACTTTCCATCTGTCTGCCATGTGTTACATTGTTTGTCTGTCTCAGTGTATCACCCAAAGCCCGTTGTTCTTGCTTTCAGTCTTGCTGTCCATCTGACGTGCTCCCTGCTTTTCTAACTGCCTGTCTCTCTGTCTTCCAGTGTCTTTTCGCTGTGTTTGTGGGTGGAGATTCATGATTCATGATTTATTTTACACACCTGCCTGTTACGGGCATGTTCACACCTATGCTAACCCATAGGTGCTTTTCTTCTTCACAACATCATCCAATACTCTAGTGAATTATTTGGGAAGTAGTCAGTAGTCATGGGCAACCATAGCATTGTTTGTGCCTGATGACACCATAACTCCAGAGCTAACTCCAGAGCTAACAAAGCATGCTAATTAATATGCAGCTCAGCTGACCGATTAGTGCAGTACAACACACGTGTGTGTGTGTGTGTGTGTGTGTGTGTGTGTGTGTGTGTGTGTGTGTGTGTGTAAGCGGGGATTGGGGTCAAGTCAAAAATATCCTGAAAGACACGATGAACACAGACATACAGTGTTATGTAAAAGTCTTGGCACCCTGGTCACATGACATTTTGCTGATTTATTTTATTTTTTGGGGGAAAAAAGACAACATCTACAGAAACAAACTTACACACACAATATACGCAATAACAGGTTATATAATTTGTATGTTGAAGCTTAAGAAACAGAATGACTCTGAAACTGTCAGACTGACTTTGAATCTGACTCTGAATTACTCCGTCTGACTGAATCATTTTGAATCTGATTCTGAATTGCTCTGTCTGACTTTGAATCCCTTTGAATCTGACTCTGAATTACTCTGTTTGACTTTTATAAAATGATTGCAGTCTAGAGCTCTGACATCTGCCTCAGTGTCCTTCTGTCCTACTGCTCTTCTATACCACAGCCTCTCTGTCTCACTGCTTGTCTGTTTCACTGTCCAGCTGTATTGCTTACTGTTTGTATTACAACCCATGTGTACCCCTGCCCATTTGTACCGCTGCCAGTTCTGCCTCGCTATTATAGATCATCTTTGAATTCATTCATCATTTTCAGTATGATGCTGAATCAGGCCTGAATTTGAATCTGAATTGTTCTGTTCACATCTGTAATGTCTTGAAACATCTAGATCTGGTTTATTTTAATTGGTTTGAAATAGTTCAGTTATAGCTATCTATCAGATCAAACTGTCTATGTTTGTGTGGCAGCTTAGTTGGGTGGGTGTGTGTTTGTGAAAAATACAGACAAGGAGGTGTATGTGTGTTTGTATCTGAGCTTATGTGTGTGCGTGTGAGCGTGCGTGTGTGTGTGTGTGTGTGTGTGTGTGTGTGTGTGTGTGTGTGTGTGATCAGTACAACAGTAACCTCATTCTTCTGCTGCTTTAGATTGTTTTGCAACTCACATGACCCTCTGCCCTCTGTACAGCTTACATCATCATGTGTCTCTCTGGCTGTCTTAGTTCCTGTCTTACTGCTTCTTGTCTCATTGCCTGCCTGTCTGTCTGCCCATCTCACAATCTTTGTGAGACTGTCTTATTCTATGTCAAACTACAGTTCTGTCTCACTGCCTGCCGCTCTCACTGTCCATTTGGCTCTCTTTGTGTTTCACTGCTTTGTGTCTTGGGCTTTTTCTCACTGTCAATCTGTCTCATTGCTACCTGTCTCACTGCCCAAAAACACTGCCTACCTGTCTCACTGCCCATCTGTCTCACTGCCCTGTGGTCTTAAATTTTGCCTCACTGCACTTTGTCTTTATTTCTGTCTCATCACTTCATCTCTCTCATTGCCCATCATATGACTCACTAGCCATGTGTCTCACTGCTTGTCTGTTGCAATGCTCATCTGTCTCAGCACTGTTTGTCTCAGTGCCCATTTGTCTCAATACTCCTCTGACTCAATGCCCATCTGTAAGTGATTTCCATTATGGCATGGTTGTTAGTACTAGACTGGCTCGTCTGAGTATTTCAGAAACTGTTGATGTGTTTGGGTTTTCACGCACAGCCATCTGTAGGTTGTACAGAGAATGGGCAGAAAAAGAGAAAATATCCAGTGAGCGGCAGTTCTCTGAGTGAAAATTCCTTGTTAACATTTTACATTTATGTCATTTAGCAGACACACATATCCAGAGCAACTTACAAGTAAAGCAATCTTACAATTTCAAGTTAAGGGCCTTGCTCAAGGGCCCAACAATGGCAGCTTGGCAGTGATGGGATTTGAACCCTGGACCTTCTGGTCCATAATCTAGTAACTTAACAACCAGGCTACCAGTCTCTTGTTCATGTCAGAGGTCAAAGGAGAATGGCTAGACTGGTTCAAGCTGATAGAAAGGCAATAGTAACTCATATAACCACTCCTTACACCCGAGGTATGCAGAAGAACATCTCTGAATGCACAACACATCGAACCTTGAAGCAGATGGGCTACTGCAGCAGAAGATCAAACTGGGTGCCACCTCCGTCAACTAAGAACAGGCAATTGAGTATACAGATGTCACCAAAATTGTACAACAGAAGATTGGAAAAACTATTGCCTGCTCTGATGAATCTCGATTTCTCAACTCCAGCCACTCTGCTGTGTCTGAACCAGTTGTACCAGCTTAACACACACTACCACACCATCACCACATCAGTGTCAGTGCAGTGCTGAGAATAATCCACCACCCAAATATTACTTGATCTGTGGTGGTCCTGTGGTGGTCCTGACCATTAGACAACAGTATAAAGGGGACCAACAAAGTATGGAGACAAAGAAAGTCAGAGAGACACTACCATCTGTCACTGTAGAACTACAAAGAACTACAAAGTGTAGTGACCACTATAACTTAAATAAATAATAAGCATATTATAAACTGAAAAATATTGCTGTGATGTGTATAGAATTGAAATAAAATATACAACAAGTCTCAGTAAACAAAGAACATTTATTGTTATTGTAGTTGATGTACTATTTAGTTTACCTGAAAAACCTCTTGTATTATTCAACCCCCCATTTTTCTCATGCAGAAGCTTCCAGCTCATAGAGGCTTGATGATTTCAGTGCTGCAAATGCTTTCTTTAAATCCCAACAAAGAGTTTCTATGGGATTTAAATCTGGAGACTGAGAAGGCCACTCCAGAACATTGCAGGGAATTACTTCTTAACCAAGCTTTGGTTGATTCGGACATGTGCTTAGGATCATTGCCTTGCTGGAGAGTCCAGCAAGGTTATCAGCAAGGTTCAAGTTCACCACAGAAGGCATAATGTTCCTCCTCAACATACCTATGTTTTTTTGTGTGGATCCATGGTGCCAGTCACAAAGTCAAGACGGACAGTTCCTGCAGCGTACAAACATCCCCAACATAATCACTGACAGTATTCTTTTGGTCATAAGTCTTTCTTGTGCCAGACAAACCGCTGATCCAGCTTTGTCCAGTCACTATATAGACCTGTGTCCCAGAACTCTACACACATATGGAAATTCCTTCTGGCATATTCCTGTCATGCCTTTTTGTGGTTCTTGGGCAACAGAAACATGCACTGTGGAGTCTGGCCATGAAGTCCTTGGTTGTTAAGTGATATGGTTGTTGAGTGACATTGACACGTTTGCCCCAGCCTTCATCAGGTCAGCCTCTAAGTCTTTTGCAGTAACATGGGGTTTTCTTTGTTGTCCTGATGAGATGGCTAAGGCTTCTTGATTAATTTTTTTCTTCCCATGGCCAAGCATGTTTGCTGCTGTGACATAAGTTTTAAACTCTTGTTTAATGCTCCCTGTGGTGTCTCTAGGAGTGCTTAAGGTCTTGGATATCTTCTTATACTCATTTCTCTTTTGGTGCAATGAAATTATATCCTCTCGTATGGTTTGTGACAGCTCCTTAGTCTTCACCATGGTTGCAACTAGGGGTGGGGAGAAAAAAAGATGCTTAGATGCAAGTCACAAAAAAGGCAAAAGTCACTTTCACAAAAGTCGATTATTGAAATGTTAATTGATACCATAATGGTGACGAACTAACACAATGCATAACTCGTAATTACGGAAGTGCAGCACTACCTGGACAGTTTGTGATGTTGAGGTAACAGAGGCTCACCAGACAAGTCAAGTCAAGTCAGATCTATTTATATAGCACTTTTTACAATGGAGCATTGTCTCAAAGCAACTTTACAAGTTTAGATTATCTCCTAATAACTACGTCCAATCCCAAATTGAGCAAGCCTAGGGCGACAGTGGCAAGGAAAAA
>JAJAGP010000788.1:261244-293488 GCA_025084515.1 Ancistrus triradiatus | reverse complement strand
TGGGCACTGGGGCCCTTGGGTGGGCCAATAACTGTAACTCAGTCAGTTTTTGACCTACGGCCACGAAATTTGGCAAGCTTGATCTCGGGAGCAATTTGAGGTGATATGTGCTGCCCATGGGGCCCATGAGGACCCCGGGTGGGCACTGGGGCCCCTGGGTGGGCCAATGACTAACTCAGTCAGTTTTCGACCTACGGCCACGAAACTTGGCAAGCTTGGTCCCGGGTGCAATCTGAGGTGATATGTGATGCCCATGGGGCCCCTATGAACCCCGGGTGGGCACTGGGGCCCCTGGGTGGGCCAATGACTAACTCAGTCAGTTATCGACCTACGGCCTGGACAATCGGCAAGCTTGATCCAGGGAGCAATCTGAGATGATATGTGAAATACATGGGGCCCCTGTAGACCCCAGGTGGGCACTGGGGCCCCTGGGTGACCCAATGACTGTAACTCAGTCAGTTTTTGACCTACGGCCACGAAATTTGACAAGCTTGGGTCTGGGTGCAATCTGAGGTGATATGTGATGCCTATTGGGCCCCTATGAACCCCAGTTGATGTGATGACCTTTGGGCCCATGAGGTACACTAAGGGTCGGCCATTGCAGAGCGGCAACCACACTCGCCTTTTCTTTAGGCAATGCACCTCTCTAGTTTTATATATGACATTTCTATGTTACTTAATTGCTTGAATTTTGCTTAATTTCTCTACCCACCAGAGATGTTCCTGTACTTTGCTGCTTTACATTTGGTGCTTGAGAGAGCTCAACTATTGGTATTTGATAATGTGCACATCACTATCTGTGTGAGCAAGACTTAAGACTTATGATAATATTAAACACGGTTGATTTTATCAGAACATCAACAGTTATCCTGATCACCCTACACCAAAAACAATCAAGATGACGTTTGTTAGTTGGTAATCTGCCACAGTCCACCATGCTCATGTTTTGGCCTGGTCAGGGTCCAGATTAGAACAATAATAGAGAATATTTTGTCTCACATTAAACAAAAACTAACTCGGATTTTCAGATTTTTGTCAACTGTTTGATGCCATTACCATTGAGTGGAAAAACAATGATTTTGTGGTTTTGGCTTTGGCCCTTTTTTGGTCAGTATTTGTCATAAATTTCAGTGTTTAAAAAGTATACAGTGGTGCTTGAAAGTTTGTGAACCCTTTAGTATTTTCTATATTTCTGTATAAATATGATCTAAAACACAATCAGATTTTCACACACGTCCTAAAAGTAGATAAAGAGAACCCAGTTAAACAAATGAGACAAAAATATTATGCTTGGTTATTTAAAATGGAAAATGATCCAATATTACATATTAGAGAGTGGCAAAAGTATGTGAACCTCTAGGATTAGCAGTTCATTTGAAGGTGAAATTAGAGTCAGGTGTTTTCAATCAATGGGATGACAAACAGGTGTGAGTGGGCACCATGTTTTTTAAAGAACAGGGACCTATCAAAGTCTGATCTTCATAACAGTAGTTGGCAAGGTCACAAAGGACAACCGGGGTAACTTGTAAGCAACTAAAGGCCTCTTTCACATTGGCTAATGTTCGTGGTCCACCATCAGATGAACACTGAACAACAATAGTCTGCATGGCAGGGTTGCAAGGAGAAAGCCACTGATCTCCAAAGAAAACTGGTCTGCAGTTTGCTAAAGATTAGATAAAGATTAGTTTTAAAGATGATGTTTTAGGTCAGATTTATGCAGTAATATAGAACATTCTAAAGTTAAGTCAAGTCAAGTCACATTTATTTATATAGCGCTTTTTACAATGAAGCATTGTCTGAAAGCAACTTTACAAGTTTACATTATCTCCTAATATCTACATCCAATCCCAAATTTAGCAAGCCTAGGGCGACAGTGGAAAGGAAAAACTCCCTAAGTGTTATGAGGAATAAATCTTGGGAGGACCAAGACTCAAAAAGGGACCCAACCTCCTTGGGTGGCGTAGATGATAAATCTAAGAATGAAACTAAAGTCATAGAGTCATACTTGAAATAAAATGTGAAATATGCACATCGGCATTAATTAGTCTGATACACAGAGTCACTCTAAGATCCTGAGTCGAAGCAGGAAAGTTGTTGGCGGCACTCAGATAACTGGAGGAGGGTGAGGGTTACTGCCCTCTGTTGTGGCCTGGGTATGATGGGGCCGGAGCTGATGACGGAAGCAGCTTGAATGAAGCTGAAGCGGATGAACATCATGTGTGGGTCAGGAACTGGTACCGGAACACAGCTTGGAGAGAAAACAGAAAAATGTAATTAGTTATTGATTAAGAGCACAGTATCTATTAACAATCACTGGTGCCACGTGTAGCATGAGACCCCGGCAGCATTAGCTATAGCAGCATAGCTAGAAAGAGGAGAACTGAAAGGTAACACAGCCAAGAGGGATCACATGAGACATCGGCAACCCCACGGGAGGCAGAAGACAGCAACCCAACGTCTCTGATCACCATAAGACTCTTTTCTGACTATGAACCCCCAGCTCTGCCCTTAGTCTAAAGCAGATGAATGCACAAAATCAAAATCTGAACTGAAGCCACAGAACTGAAGCCCAGTTAAACCAGACCACCCACCCTACACTCCCGGCTAACGGACAAGGCAGGCAGGCCAGACATGACTCCAGACTCTGGCCCTAGTAAGCTGAGCCATTGCATCCTGGTCTAAATCTAGTCAAAAACCTGCGTAAGTAAGTATGTCTTTAGCCTAGACTTAAAATTTTGGAGAGTGGCTCGAACGAAAGTGGATAGTGTATTCCCTAGTTGGGGGGCCATATGTGAGAAAGCCTTTCCCCCTCCTGTGACTTTTTTAATTCTAGGAACTAAAAGAAGTCCTGCACGCTGCAAACGAAGTAGATGAGCTGGATTGTAAAACTCTAAGAGTTCATTCAGATAATGTGGGGCCAGGCCAGGTAGAGCTTTATAAGTTATAAGAAGTATTTTGTAATCAGTGCGGAATTTAACTGGTAACTGGCAGTGTAGTGATGATAGAACAGGAGCAATATGATCAAATTTTCTAGTTCAAGTTAGCACTCAGGTGGCTGCATTCTGAACTAATTGAAGTTTATATATAGATTTACTAGAGTATCCAGAGAGTAAGGTGTTACAGTAATCCAACCTTGAGGTTATAAACGCATGAACAAGTTTCTCTGCATCATTAAAAAAGAGGATATTTCTAAGTTTAGCGATATTACATAATTGAAATAAAGCAATTCGAGTGATGCTGCTAATGTACACATCAAAGGAGAGATCTGAACCAAATATGACACCTAAGTTTTTTACAGATGGACTGGGCAATACTGGACAGCCATCTAGATTTAGGATAGATGTAGCCAACCTGTCTCTTACAGCCATGGGTCCCACTAATAGAACCTCAGTTTTATCTGAGTTAAGTAAGAGAAGATTAAATGACATCCAATCTTTTATTTCCTTTACACAGTCCTCAATTTTGTTGATTGTAAGGCTGTCATTTGGGTTAGCCGATATGTACAGCTCTGTATCATCTGCATAGCAGTGGAAACTAATGCCATGTTTACGAATAACTGAGCCTAGTGGCACGATGTACAGAGAGAATAAAAGCGGCCCAAGCACTGACACCTGAGGCACACCATACTTCACTTTTGAGAGCTTAAACCTTAGATTATTTACATGAACAAACTGGTACCAGACAGTTAAGTAAGATTTAAACCAAGAAAGTGATAAACCCTTAATATCTACAGTATTTTCTAGTCAGTTTAGTAAAACATCATGATCTATAGTGTCAAATGCTGCACTTAAATCTAACAGAACAAGAAAAGAAACACATCCATTATCTGAGGACATTAACCTATCATTTAGTACCCTAATTAATGCTGTTTCAGTACTACAATGGGGCCTGAAGCCAGACTGAAATGTTTCATAAATACCATTCTTTTGGGGGTAACTGCAGAGCTGCTGATAGACGGCTTCAAAGGGTTCCCAAACTTTCAAGCACCACTTTAGGACAACTAATTACACTCATTTTATTATGTAGAGCAGTGGTATTCAAACTACACAATGCATATATACTGTTAAACATTTAGTGCCCTAGAGGTTATTATCTGTGGAAAAGTTTATCCTTTTGCTACATTTTATGAGGTTTTGCTAAGTAATGCTAACAAATGAGTGAAACCATGCTATTAAAATCTCTACCTTAACTTTCACACAAATAGATGATAATGAGATGAAGTTGCAGATTAAAGCTAACAATTAAGATCAAACCAACATTATTAGTAGCTTTTGTATTATTATTGTTTATGTCGTGTTTAAACAGGTCAGTGTGTTGGGGGCTGTTTTGAAGCCTATCCTGTAAGATAAATGTTGAGGTGAGTTTTAACAGGCTTTATCCGTTCCTTTGGTTAATAATAGGTTGCTAATGTTAGTTAAACAAGCTGGCTAGGAGTTAAGGAACTACTCTACTCTATTCACTACATTTAATTATATTATATTAACTGCAGAAAATGAAAGTCTGACAGGGAAGGTCACGAAAGCTGAGGTGTACATCTTTCATCGTTGATCATAATCTGCCCTTCCATGTGTGTAAGCACACAGGCAAGCTATTCAGGAAAATGTTTCCTGATTCAGAAATTGCAAAACACTGTTCATGCTCATTACCGAAGACAAGCCGGTATTGTGAACATGGCCCTGGAACCTAAAAGTTCATTCAGAAAGAAAAAAGGCCATATAGTATTTGACAAAAAGTAGATGACGAAAGCAATGATATCATGTGTGAGAAGGATCATGCCAATTTATTTAAGTACTATAATGAAACACAGGATAAGGTAACAGTTGAATTTGTAGACATGCGAGTGTGCAGTGATGCTAAAGCTAACATATTCAACTGCATTGCATCATCCATGCATGAGAAAGGCTTTGAATGGTCAAACTGTGTTTGGAGAGGTTTCTAAACTAAAAACACAACACAAAACTTGACTTCTCCTTCTGAAATCTACATTTACATTAGCTAATTTGAAAGTGATTTGCCAATGCAGAATACAATCCATATATAGATACATTAAATGTGACAAAATATTGCCACTACTGAGATATGTATACAAAGTTTCTACTTGCTATCCAGGCTTAGCTGCAATGCAGCTATAGGAAAAATAACACATGCACACTGATACATACACAGAGACATAAACAAAACCAGAGCTAAATGTTTTTTGTTGGGCGCTGGGTTCCTTGGCTGGATATTCATGCATAATGTCAAACATCCTGCTACTGAGCTATGAAGCAGTGGTTGGCCATTCTATGGGGTGAGGAATCAAGGTTATCCTTGGAGTTACCTGTTTTAGCATGAAAATGCCCGATTGAGCTCAATTAACTAATGATCTGCTGATACTGTGGAAGATGACAGGCTCTACAGACATTCCTGATCTCATCCTCATCCAGATCTTTGGGATAAATTGGAAAATAGAATCGGAGCCAGGCCTAATATTAGTTATGAGTTATGAGTTAAAACTGAGTTGGTTTTTTGACTGTTAGGAGGCAAATACCTGCAGCAATGTTTCAGGATCTATTGACTGTATATTAACACCCACAGTGTTTGATGTGAAGGTTGATGTGAGCTTGTAAGTGTTGAGAGAAATTACTGTATTCACTGTCTCAGACCCTCTCGTCTGCCTTATTGTTCTTTAATTCAGCCTGTTCCCCACACCTCCTGACTTCGCATCCTGTCTTCCCTTCACCTTTTATCCATCAACATCCTTGGTCTACATCACACCAATTCCAGCAGCATCTGACTATCACACCCCTTTAACCCCCACCTTCTTTCTCTTACTCCCCTTCCTGTCAAACCTAGGGTACATAAAGCTTGCTAAGAAGTATGTATTTCAGAATGGTGATCTACACTGCTGTACCCATACATGACTCTCTGTACTGTATGTGTAAATAAACTCCTATGCTGATGGTCCCTTCTCCTGACTTCTGAGAGGCTGAATTTCTAACAACTTGGTGCCATGACCCGGATGGCAAACTGAAACCTACTTGGTGAGTAAACGCCCTTTCGAACCTAAGAGAAATTTTGGCTGGAGTCAGTAAAGTGTTGTTACAGTGTAGTTGTAGCTGGTATCCTCTCATTAAACAAAGAGAGAAGTCTATTTATTTTTTGTTACACTGCATTTGTAACTGGTATCCTCTTGGTAATCAAGGGAAGTGCATGTTACCACATTAAGTAACTGTTATCCTCTTTATTTGAAATAAAGGGACGTATGTTCGTTACTGTATTTTTGTAACTGGGATCCCCTCTGACTCGAGGGACGTGTATGTTGTTACAGCATTTGTAACTGTTTTCCTCTCTTCGAATAAGAGACGTTTGATTTGTTACTGTTTGTAAGTAGTATTCTTTAAGCAAGGAGAAGTTTGGTGTTAGGTATTAGGAAATTTGTTGATTGTTATTTCCTGAACGGAAATACGTATTTGTTACTGTGTTACTGCATTTGCAACTGCTATTCTAATTGAAAATTGTGAAATTCTGTGTTACTGCTGATAGTGTCGCTTTTCTGCTGTAATTTCAGCTAAGTAAAGGTTGGGTTTGTTCTTCTGTTTCCTCACCATGTTTAGTTCAGTCAAAAATGCTCAGAATCTTGGTAAAGATTATTGGAAACCTCTTAACTATAAAAACAGCACCTTAGTTAAGGGAGGAACTGAAATGCCTCAGTGGACTGATTCAGATTTTGAAACTATAACCAATAGCGTATTGAAGAAACATATTAATGAACAAAAGAGGGCTCAGTACTTCTCATCCAAAGGCCTCTCTGCTGATAGAGAATGGACTCTTGCTGAGTGTAAAACAGCTTTAGGTTATGGCCTCAAGCACAATTCAGTTAAGGAATGTCTTTTTGTCATTAAGCAATACTGGGAATGCAAGTTGAAATCTATGGATGAAAAGTTAAAAGAAGCTGAAGGAAAGATTGTAGAGCTAACTACTGAATGTACCAAGCATAAAACAGCTACCATAAATGCCCAGAGAACCTGTGAGAAACTTCAGCGATCACTCTCACATGCTGAACAACAGCATGCAAAATGTAAATCTAAGCGAAAACGTCAATGTCGCCCACCACCTGTAGCTCCTCCACCAGGCTAGCCATGCTACACTGAAGATGAAAATCTTCCTGCATCACATAGGTTGTACCCAGAATTAGCTGCAATTGCCAGGGGTATTGAAACTGACCACTCGGATGGATCAGAATCTTGGTCATCTGATGATGACTCTGACCATGCTAGTGCTGAAGCATCTTTTTCAGGACGTGCTCAGATGAGACCAGTAACAATCATATCATCTGAGGTACTTAATCGAGGAGGTGAAATTAAGGAAACTTAGAGTAGAGGTCAGCCATGTCCCTTTAGATGCAGCCACATTAGACAAACTTTCCAAAGAATTTAAACACCCAAGGGAAATGGGACTTGATTTTATTGATCTCATGGAGAAAAAAAGAAACCTTTATTCATTATATCCAAATGATGCTGTAGCTATAACAAGCCAGGTGCTAAACATAACATATAGCAGGCAGCTTTTCAGCAAGGTGTTGGATGGTTTATGTGAGAGAAGCCAGGACATTGATCAGGGTTGGAGAATATTTAGGGAATGGATTAGCCATAAGTGTAGCAAAACCACTGACTGGGGGCAGATAACCCTGTTACACCGCAAGAAGTGAGGAGGCAAACGCAGGCCGTAGCGAGGTAAGGCAGGCTTTATTTCCAAAGTGAAGGCAAATGAAGGGTTAGAGAGCTACGTGACTTGGCTAGAGAACCTCGTCGAGAAGCGTGTGACTGAGGGTGAGTGGTGGTTATATGTGGTGTGGGAGGAAGTCCGGAATGACAAACAGGTGCAGGTGATCAGTAGGTTGGCGAAGCAGAACGAGGCAAGGTGCGAGCGGGTGGAGCGGTGCTGGAGGCGGGCGTGACAGTGCCCCCCCTCGAAGGACTCGTCGAGGCGGGAGCGCGGCGAGAGACAGGGAGCGACGATGCTCTGCGCTGGCGGCCCCGTGGCCTGGGTGCCGGTCGATCGGGCCGGGAGGCGTGAAAGTCCCGGACGAGGAGGGGATCCAACACGTCTTTGCATCGACCCAGCAGTTCTCCTCCTGGCCGTAACCCTCCCACTCGACCAAGTACTGGAGGCGCGAGGCCCGTCGGCGGGAGTCCAAGAGACGACGAACCGTATAGGTGGGAGCCTCCGGCGCGCCGGTGGGTGGAGGCTGGTCTGAAGGAGAGGACTCCGCCAGCGGACCGGGCACCCAGGGCTTCAGGAGCGACACATGGAAGGCGGGAGAGACACGAAGATATGAGGGCATTTGCAGTCTGTAGGTTACGTCATTAAGCTTATGGGTGACAATGTATGGACCCAAAAAGCGGGGAGAAAAAGGGGTACTTCCCTGTGAGGTGCGAAGTCCCTGCGAGGAAAGCCAGACGCGGTCCCCGGGCTGGAAGTCGGGAGCGGAGCGGCGGCGACGGTCCGCGTGCCTCTTGTATCGACGAATGGCCTTTTTAATGCGCAGATGCACCTGGCACCAAACATCCTCGCTGCGGCGAAACCACTGGTCTACGGCCGGGACGTCCGATGGCGTGGAGTCCCAGGGCACGAAGGGAGGCTGGTATCCCAGGACGCATTGGAAGGGTGTGAGGCCGGTGGAGGAGTGCCGGAGGGAGTTTTGCGCAATCTCGGCCCATGGTAGGTACTGCGACCAATCGAGTGGGTTGTGGAGGCAATAGCAACGCAGGAACTTCTTCAGCTCCTGGTTGGAGCACTCGCACTGGCTGTTAGTTTGCGGGTGGTACCCAGAGGAGAGGCTGATGGTGGTACCCAGCTTCTCAAAGAACACGCGCCACACTGCAGAGGTGAATTGGGGGCCCCGGTCTGTGAGGACATCTTCAGGGATGCCGAAGTGACGGAAGACGTGTGTGAAGAGGAGTTCTGCTGTCTGGAGCGTGGATGGCAACTTGGGAAGAGGGATGAAGCGGACGGCACGAGAGAATCGGTCTATCACAGACAGGACGGCGGTGAATCCGTGGGAAGAAGGGAGGCCTGTGACGAAGTCAAGGGCAAGGTAAGACCAGGGTCTGAGCAGCACGGGCAAGGGACAGAGCAGACCTGCTGGTAGAGTTCGAGGGGTCTTCGCTTGAGCGCAGGTGCTGCAGGAGGAGACAAAGCGGTGGACGTGCCTGCGCATGTTCTCCCACCAGAAGCATGCGGAGAGCAGTTGGTACGTGCGCGTCTCTCCGGGGTGACCCGAGCAGAGAGAGGTGTGTGCCCAGGCGAGGAGGCGATCGCGGAAGTCCTGAGGCACGAACTTCTTGTCTGGTGGGCAGGACGGTGGAATGCGCATCTGGGAGAGCCTTTCCTCCAAATCCTGTTCGAATTCCCACTGTATGGCTCCGATAGTGCACGAAGATGGGAGGATAGGCACAGGTGCGTCGTCGGGGACCGGTTCGGGATCGTGACTCCGAGAGAGGGCGTCGGCCTTTGTGTTCTTTGTCCCTGGCCGGTAGGTGATGAGGAATTGGAAGCGAGAGAAGAAAAGGGACCATCGCGCTTGGCGGGGGTTGAGTCGCTTGGCTGACCTGAGGTGCTCCAGGTTCTTGTGGTCAATTAGGTCTGTGAATTGATGTTTGGAAGCCTCCAGCCAGTGCCTCCACTCCTCCAGAGCCAACTTGATCGCCAGCAACTCCCGATCGCCCACGTCGTAGTTGCGTTTGGCAGGGGTCAGTTTGTGTGAGTAATAGGCGATGGGGCGCAGTTTAGGCGGATCGCCGAGGCGTTGTGAGAGAACGGCACCCACGCCGGTCGAGGATGCGTCCACCTCCAGGACGAAGGGGTGATCAGGATTAGGATGACCCAGGACGGGAGCCCGAGTGAAGGCGACCTTGAGCGCTTCGAAAGCCCGCTCGGCTTCGGAGGACCAGCGGAGAGAACGCAGCTTACCCTGCAGAAGCGCGGTGAGGGGCACCACCGTGCGGCTGAAGTCCCTGATGAAGCGCCGGTAGAAATTGGCAAAGCCCAGGAATCGCTGCAGCTGTTTGATGGATCCTGGTTTCGGCCAGTCCAGGACGGCGGACAGTTTGCTGGCATCCATGGCGACTCCTGAGGGAGAGATCACATACCCCAAGTAGCGGACTGATTGTGTGTGGAACTCACATTTCTCCGCCTTGACGCGAAGATGGTGAGAATGGAGGCGTTCGAGTACCTGGTGTACCTGGTTGACGTGGGTGTTGAAGTCCGGGGAGTACACGAGGATGTCGTCGAGGTAGACCATGACGAACCTGCCGAGCATGTCCCGGAGCACGTCGTTGATGAAGGCCTGAAACACAGACGGGGCGTTGGCCTGGCCGAAAGGCTTCACCAGGTACTCGTAGTGCCCGGTGCTGGTGCTGAAGGCCGTCTTCCACTCATCGCCCTCCTTCACACGCAGGTCGAGTTTGGTGTACCATTGTGCCGCACGGAGGTGCTCCAGGGCCGAGGGCACCAGTGGAAGTGGGTAGGCGTAGCTGCATGTGATCCGGTTCAGGTCCCGATAGTCAATGCACGGCCTGAGGCCGCCGTCGCGTTTAGGCATGAAGAAGAAGCCCGCCGAGACAGGTGAGGTGGATGGCCGGATGAAGCCGAGGTTCAGGTATTCCGAAATATACTCCGACATGGACTTTTCCTCGGCGGCGGAGAGCGGGTACAGCGTGCTTTGGGCAAGGAGGTGCCTGGCAGGAGATCGATCGCGCAGTCGCAGGGACGGTGCGGAGGAAGAGTTGGGGGTGAGGTCGTGCCGAAGACTAGAGCCAATGCCGCGTACTGAGCAGGGACGTTGGGAGGAAGAGGATCCGGCTGCATGAGCAGGAGCGAGTGCACCTGCAAGGCGGGTCGGAGGATGCAGCGTTCCTGGCAACGAGGTGACCAACGGATGAGCTCGAGGGTAGACCAGGAGATGAGCGGGTCGTGATCACGGAGCCAGGGGAGTCCCAAGATGATGGGGTACGTAAGGGATCCAAGGGGATAGAGCGTGACAGTTTCCTGGTGAATTGCCCCGGTGAGCAGGCAGAGAGGGGCTGTGACCCGGGTGAGGAAGCCCGAGCCGAGAGGGTGGCCGTCGGCCGAGGAGACGCGGCGCTTGAGAGGCAGATCGGTGCAGGGTATCTTCCATTGGGAGACGAGGTGCTGGGCGATGAAGTTCCCTTGCGCGCCGGAGTCGATCTATGCTGTAAGAGGTACGTCATTGTGATCGAGTCGCATAACCACAGGAAGGGTCAAAGATGACTCAAGCGAGGTTCGACTCACCCGGGGTGTGCGTGCTGGGACTCTGGCACGCGAGGTGGCAGGTTCGGATGACGGGGCGAAGTCGCAGGTGGGACGCAGGTGGCGGTCTGAGTCGCAATAGCAGCACAAGCCTTGCTCGAAGCGACGCCAGCGCTCCTCCGTAGGCAGGCGAGTTCCATGGGCTCGGGAGGAGGCGAAGACTCGCGAGGTGGAGAAGGAGCGAGCCGGGGGGCAGAGGCGGAGCGTTGAGCGAGGAGCTGGTCCAGGCGGATAGTGAGGGTGATGAGTTCTTCCAGCGACAGGTTCAGGTCCCTCCCAGCCAGTTCTCTGCGGAGATCGGAACGCAGACCCTGACGGAAAGCGGAGAGGAGGGCAGGAGTGTTCCATCCGCTCTGGGCCGCTAGAGTGCGGAAGTGCAAAGCGTAGTCAGCAGCGGGGCGGCGACCCTGCCGTAGAGAGAGGAGTACTTTCCCTGAGGAACGCCCCTTCCGGGGATGTTGGAAGACGGCGCGGAAGGCTGTCAGGAAGCTGTCGTACACTTTGGCCTCCTCAGCTTGTTGTGTCCAAATGGCCGTGGCCAAATCGAGGGCTCGTCCGGTGAGGAGGGACACAATGAGGGCGATATGGGCCGCATCGGACTCAGGTGGTGAGCTGGTGAAATACAGCTGACACTGGAGGAGGAAGCCTTCGCAGCGTTCCGGGTTGCCGTCGTACTTTTCCGGTACAGCGATGCGGTAGGCTGCTGAAGGCTGGCGAGGAGGACTGGGAGGAAGAGGAACTGCCGCAGAGGGCTACACAGCGGAGGAAGACAAAAGCTGGGACACTCGCTGAGTCAGGTTGCTGACGGAGGGCACCAGTGCGTTGAGCGAGCGCTGGTTCTCGGCGAGCACGGAAACCGCTCCTACTATCTCCTGAATCCGAGCACGGAGGTCGGCGAGCTGTTCCGCTGTGGAAGCGTCGGGGAGCGAGCTGGTGGCCGCTGCCTCCATGTTATCAGCTTCTCGATCTGTTATGCCGCAAGAAGTGAGGAGGCAAACGCAGGCCGTAGCGAGGTAAGACAGGCTTTATTTCCAAAGTGAACGCAAATGAAGGGGTAGAGAGCTACGTGACTTGGCTAGAGAACCTCGAGGGTGAGTGGTGGTTATATGTGGTGCGGGAGGAAGTCCGGAATGACAAACAGGTGCAGGTGATCAGTAGGTTGGCGAGACAGAGCGAGGCAAGGTGCGAGCGGGTGGAGCGGCGCTGGAGGCGGGCGTGACAAACCCGTTATAAACAAAGGAAAGGGGAATCAGCTGTAGAGTACTGTGAGCGGTTTAAAGAGTTTTTCTGCGCCATTATGGGATTGATAAATACAAAAGTGATAACATTGATCACACAAAGGATGGTCCCCACTTTGGACAGCTGGTTGAATCTCTGAGACCAGATCTCAGACAGGCCTTGGTAACAGCTCTTCCAAACTGGCGAAACACTAAATGGGTTGATCTTAAAAATGAACTCGACCGATTGGACATGGATCTAGAACCAAACCATGTTCCAGCATCCATACATGCCCTCACACAGAATAGGTCTAACCCTAGTTCCAGTCAGATGTTCTATAAGCAGAAAGAGTGTCACTACTGCCATAAAATAGGTCATTTTGCTACAGATTGTCGTAAGAGACAAGCAGATAATCACAAAAAGGCCATAAAGATGAAAGATAGCCAAGAGAATTGAAGGATATAATCAGTATTAACAGTTCACGATAATTACATGGCTCTGTTGCAAGTGATGTTATTTTGTACAGAATGTTCTGTCCCTGCTCTGAAAACTGCAAGGCTTAGCACCATGACCTACTCCGCGACTTTTTCCTGTTTTGGACATAGTTGGTTCTGTGACCAGTGTCACCCCGACCTGTAACTCTGTAACTTTCCTCAAGAACAAACAGCAGGGAGTCCTTTTCAGGGAATATCACAGGACCAGTTGGCTATGATAATCAAGGCAGTGCAAGGTTGCACAGAGGTGTCAACAACCCCCTCTGCACCAGCTTTAAACTAATTTGCCCTGCCGTTTCAGCCTATCTATGTGCTATCAGTAAAGTTTTTGAGAACCGTCTTTTTGTTGATGTTCAAATCAGGGAACGAAATTTTTCATTTCTTGTAGACACAGGAGCTCAAATTAGCACGCTGTCAGAAACAGTTAACAGTTAACTGGTACACCAGTTAATAATTAGGAGTACCTTTAACTAACAGACACATCACAGCTGAGGGAATAGGAAACGCTGGTATTTCCTTAAATTTATCTGCACCTTTAGATGTTAATCTAGGGCCTAAAACTATTTCATGCCAGTTTTGGGTAGGAAAAGTTGAAAACATTTTTGGGATTGATTTTCTGAGGGAACTGAACTGCTCTTTGTCAATATTTGCTGATTCATGTGTTTGGAACATTGCTTCTTTAAAACAGTCTGACTTAGGTGATCATATGATTTGGTCTGAAGATAAGGATGACTGTGGCCTTTTGGATATGGAACCAGTTGTCCTCACAGGTCGGCAACCTCCTTGCACTAAACAGTATCCCATTAATAGTGAAGCTTTGCAGGGTATTCAGCCTATCATTGATCAGCTTGAGAAAAGAGGCATTTTGGTCAAAACACACAGTTCGTCTAATAGTCCCGTATGGCCAGTTCCTAAGGCTAATGGAAGTTGGCGACTAACAATAGACTATAGGGTAGCTAATTCAGCATATTGACAAGCTAACTCCACTGGTTGCTGATCCATCTACCATCTTTGATGGTATTCCCCACATCCCACAAAGTTTTCTCTGTAATTGACTATTTTTTTTTTTTTTTTTTTTTTTTTTTTTCTGTCATTGATATGGCCAACGGCTTTTGGTCAGTTCCATTAGCATCAGAAAGCCAGTCATAGCTTGCTTTTACAGTTGGCAATACACAATATCAATGGACACGACTGCCACAGGGGTTATTTAATTGTCCCACTATTTATCATCAAGCACTCAGAAACACCTCTCTCAAGCAGAGCACATTCTGCAGTCATCTGCCATTATTCAGTATGTTGATGACGTTTTATTGAGTAGTGAGAATGAGGAAACACATGACAAAGACATAAGGGCGCTTCTTGATTTCTTGGCTAGCAAAGGACACAAGGCAAGTTGTGATAAAGCTCAGTTGTGTTGTGATGGTGTACAATATTTGGGACAATGGATTACACAGGGTTCCAGAGGAATTTTGCCTTCTAGAAGTTCTGCAATTAATGCAATGTCACTGCCGACTACAGTGCACAAATTGCGAGCTTTCTTAGGTCTGTGCAATTACTGTAGACCTTGGATAGATTCTTACGCTGCTATTTCACAACCACTATACGATCTGCTCAAAGGTAATCCTGGACAACATGATCCTGTTGTACACACAGATGATAGCACAACTGCGTTTGTGAAGCTAAAATCAGCTTGGTGGCTTTGCACCTGCTCTTGGCCTTTGTGATCCAAAACAAGCCTTTTACCAATGATTTGTACATGAAGATTGTTACTTCATGACATCCCTACCTAACTCAGGAAACATGGATGATATGCAGCGGCCAGTAGCTTACACATTCAGCTAAATTGGAATGCCGTGGCGTGCGGAATGGGTCCATGTTTAAGAGCCAGTACAGGCTAACCTATCTTGCCCTACTAGCATTTGCACCGCGAACGCTAGAGCAAACAGTCATAGTCAAATGTCCCCATTCTGTGTCAGCATGGCCTTTCAATAATGGTCGTGTTCTGTCAGTGACAGCCTCCAGATGGGGCAACTGGCTTTCAGTCTTGACAACTCCTAATGTAGTTATTTCAGAATGCCACTATGAACAAACACCCTCCTCTTTTATGATGTGCTTCATTGACTGATTGACTGATGCCAGTGAGGAAGGGAGACGATTCATGACTGCCATTGAATTGTCTAATCCTCACCCTGTTTTTAAAGATGCTCTCTGATAATGCTGATTTGATTTTTTACTGATGGTTCCTCAACTCACACTGATGGTCAAACGCAGATCTGGATGGGGCAGTAGAGTAACTGACAGCTTCCAAACTTTAGCCAGAGGTATAGTCTTCCTCCCTCTTGCTCCGCCCAGCAAGCTGAGTTAGTGGCTCTAAAACATTTGAAGCATGTAAACTTGCATCAGGTAAGAGGGCTTACATTTTTTACACAGACCTTCTCGCTATGGCATTTGGGGTGGCCCATGACCTTGGGGACTTGTGGACACCCATCCTGGTTTCATGACAGCTGCAGCGTACCCCAGTTAAGAATGCTGATTGGTGCCCCCGCTTTGCAAAATCTTTTGGATGTGTCATTTACCCGCAGAGATCTAGCTCATTCCCGCCTCCCTCCCTGTTTTCGCAACCAGAGTCTGAAGCCAGGCCTTTTGGCCCCTTCAGCCCTGCACCTCGCCTGCTTTCACGTCATAACAAGCTGGACTTGTGCGAGTTCCAGCTCGGTGCATGCGTTGTTTGTCCCTGGATCGTAATTTGGACTGGGGTGTTTATGTGAGATTACACGGTATTCTTCGTTTTTTCAACCCCCCACCCCCCTGACTCTTCCGTTTGTTGCTGTACTATTCTGCATGGACCCCAACCTTTCACTTCTCTCATGGCCTTCTCTGATTTCCTACCTCATCCTCCCCTGTCTCCCTTCCCTTCTCCCCCCCTCTCACTTTTTTTTTTCCTCCCGGTGGCCCCATGACTTTGGGCACTTGTGGAGCCATCGAGGGTTCCTGACAAGCTGCAGGTACCCCCAGTAAGAATGACTGATTTGGTGCCAAAATATTTTGGATGCTGTTCATTACCGCAGAATCTAGCTATTGTGAAAGTGAAAGCAACTAGTGGCAAGCTTTACATTGAAAGGCACAAGGAAACAGACTTGCTGATGAAGCGGCAAAAAGGGCTAGTTTTTACCACCAGCAAGCATTGCATTGCTTAGTAACACAGAGTGTAATACTAAGGGACATCTCTTCAATTCGTAAGCTACAGTCCGACTCTCCAAACTGGGAACTCGGACATGGCTCGACTCAGGTGCAAAAGTTGCTCCAGATGGTATATGGACCAAAGGGGGAACGCTTGTTGCACCGAATTTCATTTACTTACCTACCTAAGCTACACAGATACATTCTTTAGGCCACATTGGGGTGGAAAAAGATGGTCAATCAATTTTTACTCATTCCTGGGGAATCCTAAATTCAGGGAACAAGCTAAAAGATGTGTTTAAAAACTGTGTTGCATGTAACCAAGTTAATGCTGCACCTCGGATGCAAACTCCTGCCATTAAAACAGTAGCACCTCCAGGCCCGTTCAGAAATTTACAAATAGATTACATCACTTTACCTAAATGCGAGGGAAAACAAGATGTTTTAATCGTAATTGACAAGTTTTCTCGCTGGGTTGAGGCCTATCCAACTTCTAAAGGCACTGCCACACACACTGCTAGGATGCTAGTGCAGGACTTCATTCCCAGGTGGGGGCTTCCTGAGTCTTATCAGGGAACTCACTTCACTGGACAGGTAGTACAGGCAGTTTGTAAACTTCTGAATGTGAACTGGAAACTTCATTGTCCATACAGACCACAAGTGTCAGGACAGGTAGAGCGTACAAACCGCACAATCAAAGAACGCCTGACTAAACTTCACACTCATGGTGTGAAGTGGACTGCGCCCTTGCCAGCTGTACTTGTAGTATAAGGGCAACTAGCAACAAAACTGTTGGGCTTAGCCCTTATGAAGTTCTGACAGGTAGACCTATGTTAGTTCCAGGTGTGCTTGATCTCCGTAAAGCAGATGTGCATTTGTTGTCAGATGCACTTCTTAACTACTGCCAAACGCTCACACAAGCAATACAGGCAGCTCACAATCAGGTCAAAAGCACTTGGGGCAAACCAACTGAAGGAGGTCACACTATAATTCCAGGTCAATGGGTCATGGTGAGGAAACATGACAGACAGTCCTTAGAACCCAGATGGGATGGACCATATCAGGTTTTGCTAATTACTGATTCAGCAGTAAAGTGTGAAGGAAAGAAAACATGGATTCATGTTTCTCATTGTAAGGTTGTGTCTGCTCCTCAGAACTGAGTGGAAGAAACTCAAAATTCTGTGATGAACAGTTCACTGCGCATGTTTCTCTGTGTATCCCACAGAACCACACAGAACCTAGATGGTGGGAGAACTGAGTCCATCTCCACAAGACCTGCGCAGCCGACTGACGGCATGACCAGCAAACCACAGATGAGTGTGCCTTCACAAGGATCTAGATGTCCCGTCAACTGATGAACAACAGCGATGTTACATCTCACCACGTGACAGCAAATCATCCAAGCTTCCTGACCTGCATCCATACATTTGTCATCCACAAACTTCTGAACTTGGCTGCAAGAACTTCTCAGACATTCGTAGGCATAACACAAAATAGACGGTGGCGTATGTGACTAGCACAGTCGCCTCACAGCTCCAGAGATCCCAGTTTGATCCTGCAGCTTGAAGACAGTTCCAGTGACCCTTGGTTCGCTCTCGTTTTGCATGACCTCCCCGTGTCCGTGTGGGTTTTCCCCGGGTACTCCGGTTTCCTCCCACATTTCAAAAACATGCATTAGGCTAACTGGTTACTCTAAATTGACCAGCCAACATTAGGTGTTGCAAGACACCGGTTGGAAATTATTCGATATTCTACTTCTTACTGTTTATACTTAACAATTTTGTGATTCTCCATTAGGGACAATCAAAGGGGGAATTGAGAGAAATTACTGTATTCACTGTCTCAGACCCTCTCGTCTGCCTTATTGTTCTTTAAATCACCCTGTTCCGCACACCTCCTGACTTCGCATCCTGTCTCCCCTTCATCTTTTATCCATCAACATCCTTGGTCTACATCACACCTCTTCCAGCAGCATCTGACTATCACACCCCTTTAACCCCCACCTTCTTTCTCTTACCCCCCTTCCTGTCAAACCTAGGGTACATAAAGCTTGCTAAGAAGTATGTATTTCAGAATGGTGATCTACGCTGCTGTACCCATACATGACTCTCTGTACTGTATGTGTAAATAAACTCCTATGCTGATGGTCCCTTCTCCTGACTTCTGAGAGGCTGAATTTCTAACAGTGTGAAGTAAAGTCAGTGAAATATAACCGTCACAGGAGGTACTGCATTTATTAGTCAAGGCTAGTATGTAGTTATTTAAAGATGTCTCATGCAGAATTGTAGCAGTTCCCATCCTTATACTGCAGTACATTGTTGGTAATAGCTTATTGCTAATCACTCACTTATTTACTTTTAGTTAAAACATTGACATTTTCTCCTATATGTTTATCTCAGAAAACAATCAAGGTTTAAAATATCAAGAACATCAGAAATTTTTTTCTTAAATCCAAAAGGGTTGGAAATTATCTTTGAAAGATTGACAGAATATCCCTTACTATATGAGGTACCTGTAACTAATAACCTTAGTATCAGAATCAGTTTTATTCGGCAAGTACTGTATCTTTACACATACAAGGAATTCATTGCTGGCTGATGGTATATCTACCAAACAGTAAAGTTCAGACTACTTACATGTGCTAAACAATTGCAGATATACAAAACAGAAGATGGCAAAAAATATAATAAAAATACAAAGTGCAAATGTGGCATGTAAACACCAGTTCTTGTTCTTGTGTGCAAGGTTCTGTAGCACCTGCCTGACGCGGGATTGCTTGGAGGAGTAACATACAGTATAAGGATAATAATATAAGTATAAAACTAAGGATAATCCTACATTTCTTTTTAGTACACTCTCCAGGCTAACTAGAAATATTACAGAAATTGACTCTGAGGTTACGCCCGAATGTAAAAGTAATGATTGAAATTTCTTTAATGATAAGAAAGAATTTGGCATAAAACTCGATGCTCATCACAACACACAGCTACAGTGGTGCTTGAAAATTTGTGAACCGTTTAGAATTTTCTATATTTCTGCATAAATATCATCTGATCTGAGTAAAACTTCATCAGATTTTCACACAAGTCCTAAAAGTAGGCAAAGAGAACCCAGTTAAACAAATGAGACAAAAATATTATACTTTGTCATTTATTTATTGAGGAAAATGATCCAATATTACATATTAGTGAGTGGCAAAAGTATGTGAACCTTTGCTTTCAGTATCTGGTGTGACCCTCCTGTGCAGCAATAACTGCAACTAAATGTTTTCACTAACTGTTGATCAGTCCTGCTGATCAATTTTAGCCCATTCCTCCATACAGAACAGCTTCAACTCTGGGATGTTGGTGGGTTTCCTCACATTAACTGCTCGCTTCAGGTCCTCCCACAACATTTCGATTGGATTAAGGTTAGGACTTTGAGATCCAAAACATTAGCTTTATTCTTCATTAACCATTCTTTGTTAGAACAACTTGTGTGCTTAGGCTCGTTGTCTTTCTGCATGACCCACCTTCTCTTGAGATTCAGTTCATGGACAGATGTGCTGACATTTTCCTTTAGAATTCTCTGATTATAATTCAGAATTCATTGTTCCATCAATTATGGCAAGCCGTCCTGGCCCAGATGCAGCAAAACAGGCCCAAACCATGATACTACCACCACCATGTTTCACAGTTGAGATAAGGTTCTTATGGTGGAATGCAGTGTTTTCCTTTCTCCAAACATAAACTTTTTCTTTAAACACAAAAGTTCTGTTTTGGTCTCAACCTCAAGACATTCTTCCAATAGCCTTCTGGCTTGTCCACGTAAATCTCTAGAAAAATGCAGATGAGCAGCAATGTTCCTTTGGAGAGCAGTGGCTTTCTCCTGGTAACCCTGCCATGCACACCATTGTTGTTCAATGTTCTTCTGATGGTGGACTCATGAAAATTAACATTAGAGAATGTGAGAGAGGCCTTCAGTTGCTTAGAAGTTACCTCGGAGTCCTTTGTGACCTTGCCAAATATTACATGCCATGTTCTTGGACTGATCTTTGTTGGTTGACCACTCCTGGGGAGGGTGTTAAATTTCCTCCTCTGTCTGACTGTGGATTGGTGGAGTCTAAACTTTTTAGAGATGGTTTTATAATTTTTTCTGAGCATCAACAACTCTTTTTCTGAGGTCCTCAGAAATCTCCTCGTGCCATGATACACTTCCAAAAACATGTGTTGTGAAGAGCAGACTTTGATAGATCCCTATTCTTTAAATAAAACAGGGTGCCCACTCACACCTGATTGTCATCCCATTGTTTGAAAACACCTGACTCTCCTTCAAATTAACTGCTAATCCTAGAGGTTCACATACTTTTGCCACTCACTAATATGTAATATTGGATCATTTTCTTCAATAATTAAATGACCAAGTATAGTATTTTTGTCTCATTTGTTTAATTGGGTTCTCTTTATCTACTTTTAGGACTTGTGTGAAAATCTGATGATGTTTTAGGTCATATTTGTGCAGAAATATAGAAAATTCTAAAGAGTTCACAAACTTTCAAGCACCACTGTATTTGGCAACCTACCAGATGGACCACTAGTGTGGACGTCTGTTTAATTAGCTTTAAATCAAGTGTAGAATATTTTACCACAATTACTATTACCGAATTCTCTTCACTGATCAACTCATCTAAGTTATTGTCATGTTCACTAGATACAATTCCTCTGCGTTTACTTAAACAATTAATACACAATACTATAGAGCCATTGTTTGTTTTTGTTTGTTTTTTTTTCATTTCATTCCCTTTGGGCTATGTGCCCAAATCATTTATGTGCACAATTAATAAATCTCTGATTAAAAAGCCTAACATTAAACCTAGTGTGCTGACTATAGAACAATTTAAAATCTACCTTTCCTCCCATAGATTTTAGAAAAAGCTGTTTACCATCAGCTGTGTAGTTACTTCCAACATAGAAGTTTTATGAAATTATTTATGAAACATTTCAGTCAGGATTTGTGCCCCATCATAGTACTGAAACTGAAATTTTTCTGAGACTTTAAGTTCTCCTCGTTTTTGCCTTTTGCATATTGTAAATAAATTTGTATATTTCGGTACTACGTCCTTGTCTGCCTGTGGCTCTGCATCTTGGGTTCCCTATTCTTGCCCTAGTTTAATCCAGTGGATCCATAACACAGAGTGGCCAAGTCATTCATGTATGCCTGAATAGGAGGAAGGCGGATTCCATTCGTAGTTTGCTCAACCCCCACCACCCATGTCGAGGTCCTGATTATGACCTCCATAGCCATTGTGAAGGCCAGGGGTGAGATTGTACAGCCTGCCATGATGCCTACTTTTATGCGCTGCCACAATGTCATGAGGTCGGCTGTTTTAAAGCATAGCTGCAGGTGTTAGAAGTAGGCTTTCACTAGAGTAGTGGAAGGTGCTGCAACGTGGAAGAAGTTAAAGGATTCCCAAAGAAGATTATGGGTAACTGATCTGAAGGCATTTGCCAGGTCAAAGAAGGTTACATGAAGGTCTCATTTATTCTTCTTTGCCACTTGGATCTGGTGCCAGATCATAATGGTATGTTCCAAGCAACCAGAAAATTCCAGCCTTCTGTATGGATGTATCAACGTATTGGTTCTTTTCCAAACAGGTGGTCAGCCTCTGCGCAATTACGCTGAAGCAAATTTCCCCTCAACATTGAGAAGGCAGATAAGTTGAAATTGACTGATGTCTACTGCATCCTTCTCCTTAGGAATTAGGACACCCCCTGCCCTTCTCCAAGCCTTAGGTATTATTCTCTTCTGCCATATTATTCTCATGAGCTTCAAAACATAGCGTAGAACATCTGGTGCATTTTTGTAAAGCTTATACGGTACTCCATTCGGCCCAGGGGCTGATGCTGACCTTGCACACCGTACCGCATTCTCTACTTCCTTCCATTTTGGAGGGCCAGTCTCCATGTGGAATTCAGGAGGTTGCCCCTTTGCCCATCCTGTGCCCCTTGTTCTTTTTCTCCTTGGGAGGTTTCTGTGGTTGGATGGGTTCCTCCACCAGGAATTCTGTGCTTGTATTATCTTCCTCAGTGACAATGGTACTGATGCTCTGCGAGCTTTGTTTTTTTCTGGTTGCTGTGCTTCACTCGACTGATTTGACTGGTTTCTTCGAAAGAAGTATTGGTCAATGCGAGACCTTTGCCTCTGCTCTCTTGAGCATCCTCAATTTTCCTTGGTGGATCCTCAACCCCCTGAATAATGTTATTTTCGCCCATCCACAGGTAAACACCTGAAGTGAGTGCCATTCTGGTGTTGTGGTTATCTAATGTGCCGTATCCTTACTCGGGTCTGTAACCATGTTATCGATCGTTGAGCCATCTTGCACTCCCACTTTCACAGCCTTTAGGGGTATGTTCCTTTGTTCACTTTCTGTAGCACTTAACGGGCGCCTCCAACAAACTGAAACTGCATCGGAGACTGTCGCCATGGGTAGCTAGCCAATGACAGCCACCATGTTGTCTATTTCCTTCCTTTCTAAGCTGTCACATAGACTTTCCTAAGTTGTCAGCTGTCCTTTCACAGCATTCACTGGACAAGTACAGATACTCAACATTAAAAAAACACAGGACATGATGTTAATTGTCCATTTTGCCAATAGATGGTAATCACATGAGGTTTACGTGAAGTAAATTAGAAATATGAGGTAAACGTAGAAATATTCTCTCTTATAAAGATGCTGAGAAACTGATTCCGGTACAGTTAGGCAAAAAAGTATTTAGTCAGCAACTGATTGTGCAAGTTCTCCTACTTAGAAAGATGAGAGAGGTCTGTAATTTTCATCATAGGTACACTTCACTATGCGAGACAAAATGAGAAACAAAATCCAAGAAATCACATTGTAGGATTTTTAAAGAATTAAACTGTAAATTATGGTGGAAAATAAGTATTTGGTCAATAACAAAAGTTCAACTCAATACTTTGTAACATAACCTTTGTTGGCCAATGACAGTGGTAAGTTTTTACCAGGTTTGCACACACTGTAGCTGGTATTTTGGCCCATTCCTCCATGCAGATCTCCTCTATAGCAGTGATATTTTGCGGCTGTCACTGGGCAACTCGGACTTTCAAATCCCTCCACAAATTTTCTATGCGGTTGAGGTCTGGAGACTGGCTAGGCCACCCCAGGACCTGGAAATGCTTTTTACGGAGCCACTCCTTCGTTGCCCGAGAGATGTGTTTGGGATCATTGTCATGCTGGAAGACCCAATCACGTTCCATCCTCAATGCCCTCACTGATGGAAGTAGGTTTTGGCTTAAAATCTCACGATACATGGCCCTGTTCATTCATGCCTTAACACGGATCAATCGTCCTGTCCCTTTTGCAGAAAAACAGCCCCAAAGCATGATATTTCCACCCCCATGCTTCACAGTAGGTATGGTGTTCTTGGGATGCAACTCAGCATTCTTCTTCCTCCAAACACGACGAGTTGAGTTTTTACCAAAAGGTTATATTATAGATGATGTTATATGACATGATATTCTCCCAATCCTCTTCTGGATCATCCATATGCTCTCTGACAAACTTCAGACGGGCCTGGACATGTACTGGCTTAAGCAGGGGGACACGCCTGGCACTGCAGCATCTGATGTTACTGATGGTAGCCTTTGTTACTTTGGTCCCAGCTCTCTGCAGGTCAGTCATCAGGTTCCTCCGTGTAGTTCTGGGGTTTTTGCTCACCATTTTTATGATCATTTTAACCACGGGATGAGATCTTGCATGGGGCCCCAGAACGAGGGAGATTATCAATGGTCTTGTATATCTTCCATTTTCTTAAAATTGCTCCCACAGTTGATTTATTCACACCAACCTGCTTGCCTATTGTAGATTCACTCTTCCCAGCCTGGTGCAGGTCTACGATTTCCTTCCTGTTGTCCTTCGACAGCTCTTTGGTCTTGGCCATGGTTGAGTTTGGAGTCTGACTGTTTGAGGCTTTTTTTTCATTTTGTCTCTCATAGTTGAAGTGTACCTATGATGAAAATTACAGACCTCTCTCATCTTTCTAAGAAGGAGAACTTGCACAATCAGTGGATGACTAAATACTTTTTTTGCCTCACGAAAGTTATAACCTTACATTGGATTACTCAAATGTTCCACTGACTGGATGCTGTAATAAATTTTGTTTCACAGTTTCGTTCTGTCGTCTGTGCACTGGTTACCAGTAAGATTCTACATTGATTACAAAATACTTATTGTAACATAGAAAGCTCTACATGGCCTGGCCCCACAGTATCTGAGTGAACTCACAGAATGTTACAATCCAGCTTGTCACAGCAGGGGAAAGGTATTCTCATTCATACCCAAGCTATGGAATAAACTCCCCAATTTTGTTCGAGATTCAGACACACTTTCATTATGCAAGTTTAGACTAAAACAAATTTATTTACACAGGCTTTTGGTTAGACTTGGACTTTACACTGGGATGCACGGCTCTGGTTCCTGGAGCCAGAGTGTGGGATGTCTGCTATGCCATGCCTTTGGCCAAGTAGCCGGGAGTTGGGCGGGTTTGTCTGACTGGACTGCGCTACTGAAAAAACAAAAAAACTCTTGACTGAAGTGAGTGTTCTTATTCTAAACCCTAAGGGAAATCTGCATCAGTAACAAAAAAGACACTTTACTCCAAGTAGAACAGAAAAATGTACAAAAGCAATTACATTATAATATTTAGTAAAGAGTTAGACATTGTTTTTCATTCAGAACTGCCTTAATTCTTTATTTCATAGACCTTTAACAGATTGCTGGACACATTCCACAGAGATTTTGGTCCATATTGGCATGATAGCCTCACACGCCTGCTGCTGATTTGGCAGCTGCACATCCATGATGCAAATCTCTCATTCCACCATATCCCAAATGTGGTATATTGGATTGAGATCTGGTGGCTGTAGAGTTTGGTGACTGGTGAAAATTTGAGTACAGTAAACCCATTGTCATGTTCAAGAAACCAATTTGAGATGATTTCAGATTTGTGACATGGTGCATTATCCTGCTGGAAGTAGCCATCAGAAGATGGGCACACTGGGTTCATAAAGGGATGGACAAGGTCAGCAACAATACTCAGGTAGGCTGTGGTGTTTAAACAATGCTCACTTGCTATTAAGGGGCCCAAAGTGGGCCAAGAAAATATCCCCCACAGCCTGAACCTTTGCAATTTCATTTTTGGTTGAGTTTGGAGTCTGACTGTTTGAGGCTGTGGACATGTGTCTTTTATACAGATAAGAAGGTCAAACAGGTGCCATTAATACAGGTAACGAGTGGAGGACAGAAGAGCATCCTAAAGAAGAAGTTACAGTTCTGTGAGAGCCAGAAATCTTGCTTGTTTGTGGGTGACCAAATACTTATTTTCCACCATGATTTACAATTAAATTTTTTCTGGATTCTTTTTTCTCATTTTGTCTCTCATAGTTGAAGTGTACCTATGATGAAAATTACAGACCTCTCTCATCTTTCTAAGTAAGAGAACTTACACAATCAGTGGCTGACTAAATACTTTTTTGCCCCACTGTATGATCTGAGTTTTGATATAACCTTGTGTCTGTTTAAGTGCCATTAAGTAAACCAATCAAACAAACAAACAAATACCTAATGAAGTGACTGGTATATACACTGCTCAAAAAAATAAAGGGAACACTCAAATAACACATCCTAGATCTGAATGAATGAAATATTCTCATTGAATACTTTGTTCTGTACAAAGTTGAATGTGCTGACAACAAAATCACACAAAAATCATCAATGGAAATCAAATTTATTAACCAGTGGAGGCCTGGATTTGGAGTCACACACAAAATTAAAGTGGAAAAACACACTACAGGCTGATCCAACTTTGATGTAATGTCCTTAAAACAAGTCAAAATGAGGCTCAGTATTGTGTGTGGCCTCCACGTGCCTGTATGACCTCCCTACAATGCCTGTGCATGCTCCTGATGAGGTGGTGGATGGTCCCCTGAGGGATCTCCTCCCAGACCTGGACTAAAGCCAACTCCTGGACAGTCTGTGGTGCAACGTGACGTTGGTGGATGGAGCGAGACATGATGTCCCAGATGTGCTCAATCGGATTCAGGTCTGGGGGAACGGGCGGGCCAGTCCATATCTTCAATGCTGTCATTCTGCAGGAACTGCTGACACACACCCAGCCACATGAGGTTTTTGCATTGTCCTGCATTAGGAGGAACCCAGGGCCAAGCGCCACCAGCATATGGTCTCACAAGGGGTCTGAGGATCTCATCTCGGTACTTAATGGCAGTCAGGCAACCTCTGGCAAGCACATGGAGGGCTGTGCGGCCCTCCAAAGAAATGCCACCCAACACCATTACTGACCCACTGCCAAACCGGTCATGCTGAAGGATGTTGCAGGCAGCAGATCACTCTCCACGGCGTCTCTTGCCTCTGTCACGTCTGTCACATGTGCTCAGTGTGAACCTGCTTTCATCTGTGAAGAGCACAGGGCGCCAGTGGCGAATTTGCCAATCCTGGTATTCTCTGGCAAATGCCAAGCGTCCTGCACGGTGTTGGGCTGTGAGCACAACCCCCATCTGTGGACGTCGGGTCCTCATATCATACTCACAGAGTCGGTTTCTAACCGTTTCTGCAGACACATGCACATTCGTGGCCTGCTGAAGGTCATTTTGCAGGGCTCTGGCAGTGCTCCTCCTGTTCCTCCTTGCACAAAGGCGGAGGTAGCGGTTCTTCCTGCTGGGTTGTTGCCCTCCTATGGCCTCCTCTACGTCTCCTGGTGTACTGGCCTGTCTCCTGGTAGCGCCTCCAGCCTCTGGACAGTATGATGACAGACACAGCAAACCTTCTTGCCACAGCTCGCATTGATGTGCCATCATGGATGAGCTGCACTACCTGAGCCACTTGTGTGGGTTGTAGAGTCCGTATCATACTACCACGAGTGTGAAAGCACCACCAACATTCAAAAGTGACCAAAACATCAGCCAGAAAGCATAGGTACTGAGATACATATATTCACCTGGCACTTTATTAGTTACATGTGCTCAACTGATTGTTAACACAAATATCGAGCTATAAATATCAACCACATTGTAGGATTTTTAAAGAATATAATTGTAAATCATTTTGGAAAATAAGTTATTTGGTCAATAAATTTGGTTCAACTCAATACTTTGTAACATAACCTTTGTTGGCAATGAAACATGTCAAACATTTCCTGTAAGTCTTCACCAGGTTTGCACAAACTGTAGCTGGTATTTTGGCCCATTCTTCCATGCAGATCTCCTCTAGAGCAGTTATGTTTTGGGGCAGCATGGACTTTCAACTCCCTCCACAAATTTTCTATGGGGCTGAGGTCTGGAGACTGGCTAGGTCACTCCAGGACCTTGAAATATTTTTTAAGGAGCCACTCCTTCGTTTGCCCGAGCGATGTGTTTGGGATCATTGTCATGCTGGATGCCCCAGCCACGTTCCATCTTCAATGCTCTCACTGATGGAAGGAGGTTTTGGCTTAAAATCTCATGATACATGACCCCGTTCATTCTTCCCTTTAACACGGATCAGTTGTCCTGTCCTCAGAAAAACAACCCCAAAGCATGATGTTTCCACCCCCATGCTTCACAGTAGGTATGGTGTTCTTGGGATGCAACTCAGCATCCTTTGTCCTCCAGTTGAGATTTTACCAAAAAGTTCTATTTTGTTTTCATCTGACCACATGATATTCTCCCAGTCCTCTTCTGGATCATCAATATGCTCTTTGGCAAACTTCAGACGGGCCTGGACATGTACTAGCTTAAGCAGGGGGCACGCCTGGCACTGCAGGATCTGAGTCTTTCTTGGCGTAGTGTGTTACTGATGGTAGCCTTGTTACGTTGGTCCCAACTCTCTGCAGGTCATTCATCAGGTCCCTACGTGTAGTTCTGGGATTTTTGCTCACCGTTCTCATGATCATTTTGACCCCACGGAATGAGATCTTGCGTGGAGCCTCAGATCAAAGGAGATTACCAGTGGTCTTGTATGTCTTACAATTGCTCGCACAATTGATTTATTCACACCAAATTGCTTGCCTATTGTAGATTCACTCTTCCCAGCCTGGTGCAGGTCTAAAATTTTCTTCCTGGTGTCCTTCAACAGCTCTTTGGTCTTGGCCATGGTTGAGTTTGGATTGACTGTTTGAGGCTGTGGACAGGTGTCTTTTATACAGATAACGAGGTCAAACAGTCACAATCAGTGGCTGAGTAAATACTTTTTTGCCCCACTGTATCTTCTTCTTCTTCTTCTTCTTCTTCTTCTTTCAGCTTCTCCCTTTATCAGGGGTCGCCACAGCAAGTTAAATGTTTCCACCTCACCCTGTCCTCCACGTCCTCTACTCCCTGCACATCTTCATTCACCACAACCAAATAACTCCTCTTTGGTTTTCCTCTCTGTCTTTTGCCTGGCAGCTCCATCTCCAACATCCTCCTACCAATATGTCCACTATCCCTCCTCTGCACATGTCCAAACCATCTCAGTCTTCCCTCTCAAATTTTGTCTCCCAATTTTCCAACCTTTGCTGTCCTTCTGATGATCTCATTCCTAATCCTGTCCATCCTGGACACTCCTAAAGAGAACCTCAACATCTTAAGTTCTGCCACCTCCAGCTCTGCTTCCTGTCTCTTTGTCAGTGCCACTGTCTCTAAGCCATACAACAAGGCTGGTCTCACTACTCTCTTATAAATCTTTCCTTTCACTTTTGCTGCAACCCTTTTGTCACACAGCACTCCTGACACTCTTCTCCACCTACTCCATCCTGCCTGTACTCTCTTCTTTACCTCCTTTCCACACTCCCCATTTCCTTGGACAGTTTATCCCAAGTACCTGACCTCCTGGACCTTTGTGACCCCTGATCCCTGTAAGCCTGGGACTGTTCCACCTGCCTCCCCTTTCATTACACACAGGTATTCTGTCTTAACTACAGTTTTTGACTTTCATTCCTCGCCTTTCTAGATTATACCTTCACTTCTCCAAGTTCTCTTTCTACCTGTTCCCCTGTTCTCAACTACAGATCACAATGTCTCTGCAAACATCATAGTCCTGACCTCATCTGTTAGTCTGTCCATCACCAGAGCAAATAAGAAGGGACTCAGGGCCGATCCTTGATGCAGTCCCACCTCTACCTTGAAGCTATCTGTCACTCCTACAGCACATCTCACCGCTGTCACGCTGTTGTCATACATGTCCTGCACTAATCTAACGTACTTTTCAGCCACTCGACACTTCCTCATACACCACCACAGTTCCTCCCTTGGCACCCTGTCATAAGCTTTCTCCAAATCCACAAAGACGCAGTGTAGCTCCTTCTGACCATCTCTATACTTCTCCATCAGCAGTCTCAAAGCAAAAATCGCATCCATGGTGCTCTTCCTTGGCATGAAACCATAGTGTTGTTCACACACTGTCACCTCCTGTCTGAGTCTAGCTTCCACAACTCTCTCCCAAGTCTTCATTGTGTGGCTCATCAACTTTATGAACCTGTAAGAGCCACAACTTTGTACATCACCCTTCTGCTTAAAAATCGGTACAAGTAAACCTTTCCTCCATTCCTCCGGCATACTCTCATTCACCAGAATTCCATTGAATAATCTAGTCAAAAACACCACTCCCAGCTCTCCTAGACTTTTCCATACCTCAACCGGTATGTCATCAGGTCCCACTGCCTGTCACGCGCCACGGCAGCGCGCGCCGTTACATGGACCAATTAGGAAGCCCCAACGCGATCGGATTGCTGATTGAAAACAGCCGTGGGGTTTCCTACAAAAGCGCGCCCGCGAGAGACTCACCTCGCGGTTTATCTATTATACTTCCAGTCCGTCGCGCCCCGCCGCGCTGCACCGCTCATCGTTGCGTTCCTCCCCGCTTCTCCGCTCGTCACCGCGTCTCTACGCGCCTCTCCCTTCTGCGTTTTCCTGGTCACCGTTAAAGTATTGCTTTTCTGTTCACTTCCTTGTTTTGTTTGTTTCACACCCGTTTTGCATTGTTTTGTTTCCTACCTGTTTTGTGTGTTTTTTTTCATGCCTGTTTTCCCTTCGGCTTCGGCCCTTTTTCCGTTGTCCACCCGTTTTCGGTCCTCGGCCTGTTTATTTTTCGCTGTGTTTGCCTTTTGTTTAATAAATCCCCCCTTTTTTCAACCTGCGTTCGTTCCCTACTCGTTCCTCGCGCCTCCTAGCGTTACACTGCTTTTGCCTTTTCGTCCTTCATCGTTTCAAAGCTTTTCCTCTCACTTTGTCCTTGCTAATCCTTTGCTAGATCCTGTTTCCACAATTCCTACGCCATCCAGCCTTCTTTCCCTTTCATTTCCTACATTCATCAACTACCTCAAAATACTCCTTCCATGTTTCCCTCACCTTCTCCTCACCTTACAGTAACATTTCCATTTTCTATCCTTGATCACCCTGACATGCTGCACATTCTTTCCAGCTCTATCTCTCTGTTCTCGCCAGCAGATCAACAACTCCTTCTCTCCTTCCTTACTGTCTAACCTTTCAATATAACTCATCGTAGGCCTTCTGCTTGGCCTTTGCTACCTCCCACTTTGCCCTGTTGCCGCATCTCCTTGTACTCCTGCCGACTCTCTGTAGTCCTGTCCCTGTCCCATTTCTTCTTTGGCTGACCTCTTTCTCTGAATAACCTCCTGCACTTCCTCATTCCAACCACCAGGTTTCCTTTTCATCATCTTTGCCTGTCCCAAAGCACACACCCAGTACCTTTCTACCTCTCTGTCTAATTACTGTTGCTGCCTACTCCCCAGTCATCTGGGGAGCTCTTTCCTGGTCAACCCAAAGCCTTTCTCAACCTCGTCTCTGAACTCCTTACAACATTCTTCCTTTCTCAACTTTCCACCATTTGGTCCTCTGCTCTGCCTTTGTCCTCTTCCTCTTCCTAACCACCAGAGCCTCCTGCACACCACCATCCGATGCTGCCTATCTACATTCTCCTCTGCCACTACCTTACAATCACCCAATCTCTTTTAAGCAAACCTCTTCTACATAGGATGTAGTCTACCTGTGTGCTCCTCTCGTTACCACTTTTATAAGTCACCCTATGCTCCCTCCTTCTTTTGGAATATGTGTTAGCCACAGCCATTTCCATCCTCTTTGCCAAAAATCCACCACCATCTGTTCCTTCTAGGTTCCTATCCTTAACTCCAAACCTGCACATCACTTCCTCATCTCCATTTATTACCTTCACCAACATGATGACCCTTTTGAAATCTGCACCAATCACCATTCTCTCACCCTGGGAATGCTGCTCTCAACCACTTCATCTAACGGCCTTTCATCCCCCAGAATCTCTCTTTCTCCTCTAATTCACAGCCAACTTGTGTGTGGTCATATCCACTAACCAAATTCATTCACCATTACATCCGTCAATTTCCAGCTTTAAACATATTATCCTATCTGACACCCCTTTTCACCTCACGACATTCTTTACATAGTCCTCCTTCAGGACCACACCAACTCCAATTTCTGCTTCCTATGCCACATCATGGGTACCCCCCCGGCGCATAACCGCCACCCAGCTCCTCCCCTCGGGCTTGGCCCCCCCCTCCAAGGGGCTCTAATCCGTTCTCGTCAGTTTAGTATAAACCCTGCCACCAATGCATCGTATGCCTTGCTAACCCTTCCACTTTGTCTCCTGCACACACAAAACATCGATCTTTCTCCTCTGCATCATATCAGCCAGCTCTCTGCCTTTCCCTGTCATCATCCCTACATTTAGTGTTGGTACTACGTCATATGAAAAAGTTTGGGCACCCCTGATAATTTCATGATTTTAGTTTATAAATCATTGGTTGTTCAGATCAGCAACTTGAGTTAAATATATCATATAGCAGATGAACACAGTGATATTTGAGAAGTGAAATGAAGTGTATAGGATTTACAGAAAGTGTGCAGTAATTATTCAAACAAAATTAGGCAGGTGCATAAATTTGGGCACCCCAGCAGAAAAATTACATCAATATTAGTAGATCCTCCTTTTGTAGAAATAACAGCCGCTAAACGCTTCCTA
>JAJAGP010000788.1:123744-258744 GCA_025084515.1 Ancistrus triradiatus | reverse complement strand
AGAAGACTATGTCACAGGGGTCGGCGCTAACGACCAATGAGCACTGATCGGTACAGAAGACTGTGGCACAGTGGTCGGTGCTAACGACCGGTATGCAGAGATCAGTACAGAAGACTGTGGCACAGGGGTCGGCGCTAACGACGGTGCACTGAGATCGATACAGAAGACTGTGGCACAGGGGTCGGCGCTAACGACCGGTGCGCAGAGATCGGTACAGAAGACTGTGGCACAGGGGTCGGCGCTAACGACCAGCGAGTTCAGGTACAAATCTGGGCAGTGCTAGCTGCTCAAGTACAGAGCATACATGCTCAGGTATGGCGCTAATGGGCACAGCAAGCTCAGGCATGGAGCTGGGTGACGCTAGCTGCTCAAGTATGGAGCTTATGTGCTCAGGCATGGTGCTAATGGGCATGGCAAGCTCAGGTTCAGAGCTGGGTGGTGCTAGCTTCTTAGGTACAGAGCTTACTTGCTCAGGTTCGGAGCTTAGAGATGTGGCATGCTCAGATATTGAGCTAGGTAGCGCTGCGACGTATGGCTCCCTGATGAACACGGAAGTGTCAGAAATCTTCTCCAAAATAACCAGCAAACTCAATCAGGCTAGGCTTCAGTGGCCATAAAGGCCACAGAAATCACAGAACGATCAAAACTGCCATATTCAGCTCATGAGAGAGGCCACAACCTGCGGGTCGAACTGGCCCTCTCCCTGGCTATTTGACGACGGAGACCCACATCAATGATGAGATCATAAAGCTCGGCCAGGGAAAAGGGAGATGCACAAAAGGACAGCTGGTCCTTTACCTCGTCATTGAGCCCAAGCCTGATAAGATACTTATGTGCCTGGTCTCCAAAACCTGAGACCACGGTTAGCCCAAGAAGGTTGGTTCCCTTTTTGAGTCTTGGTCCTCCCAAGGTTTCTTCCTATAACACTCAGGGAGTTTTTCCTTGCCACTGTCGCCCTAGGGTTGCTCAATTTGGGATTGGACGTAGTTATTAGGAGATAATCTAAACTTGTAAAGTTGCTTTGAGACAATGCTCCATTGTAAAAAGCACTATATAAACAGATCTGACTTGACTTGACTTGACTTGAGCTGGTTGAATAACCCCACATATTCGACAACTGCCCTGGAACCCTGACGAAGGTCCAAAATATTGGACGGTGCCGGGGCACGTGCTAGCTGCTCTGGTATGGAGCTAACGAGTGGCATTAGCTGCTCAATTCAAGTCAAAGTCAACTTTATTGTCAAAAACTGCAAGACATATGTACAAGACATAAAGAAGATTGAAATTTCATTACTCTCAGACCCATATTGCATCAATAAACATTAAACATTTAAATAGACCTTAAGTCACCAATTGCTAAAATATAATAACAATACTATATAAATGATATATACACAGCACTATGCATTTATAGAGATACAAAACTATTTTGAATAAAGGTCTCTGACATTGGCATTAAAAGTAAAATGATTGAGTGTATACAGTGTATGTATAAAGCCCCTGATGTTGATGTTGAAGTAAAGTGACATATGCGGTGGGTTAAGGCTAGTGCAAATATAAACAGTAGTGCAAAATGAATGAGCAGATAGATTTGTAAATTGATGAGTGCATAACCAGTTTGTAAAGATGCAGAGTCCGGTATTGAGTTCAGTATTGATTTTGTATGTTATGTGGGATGTGTGATTGAGATTGTATATTAAGCGGGTAAGAGATGCAGAAGAGGCAGAGCAGGGAGAGAGCTGAGAATCCTGACTTTCTGATGAGCAGAGATGTCCCTCAGTCTCCTGGTTCTAGCCCGGATACTCTGCAGTCTCCTCCCTGATGGAAGCAGTCTGAAGAAGCCATGTAGTGGGTTTGTAGGATCACCTGCCATGCAGAGGGCTTTCCGAGTGACACGGACACTGTGTAGGTCATGGAGTGAGGGGAAAGAGGTGCTGATGATCTTCTCAGCTGCTCTCACAATGCGCTGGAAGGTCTTGCGGCAGGACGCGGAACAGGTGCCGTACCACACCGTGATGCAGCTGGTCAGGATGCTCTCGATGACACGATGCCGGTTGGTGCTCTAGATCTTCTCAGCTTGCGGAGAAAGTAGAGGTGCTGGTGAGCCTTCTTTGTCAGTGACGCTGTGTTGGTGCTCCAGGACAGGTCCTCTGAGACATGCACTCCCAGGAACTTTGTGCTGCTCACTCTCTCCACAGCAGTACCGTTGATGAGCATGTATCTTCCTGAAGTCCACAACAATCTCCTTTGTCTTATCTACATTCAGAGAGAGATTGTTGTGTTTGCACCACAGGGCCAGGCACCTCACCTCATTCCTGTAGTCTGTCTTATCGTGGTCACTGATGAGACCCACCACAGTCGTATCGTCCGCAAACTTAAAGAAGTAGTTGGAGCTGTATGATGGTGTGCAGTCATGTGTCAGCAGGGTGAATAGAAGGGGGCTCAGCACACATCTATGGGGGGCCCCCATATTCAGTGTGATAATGCTGGATGTGGTACTGCCTGTGGTCTCCCGCTCAGGAAGTCTAACAGTCAGTTGCACAATGAAGTGTTCAGCCCCAGACTGTCCAGTTTGAGAATGAGCTGTTGGGGGATGACGGTGTTGAATGCCGAGCTGAAGTCAATGAACAGCATTCTAACATAAGAGTCCTTAGTGTCTAGATGTGTGAGGGCTGTGTGGAGGGCAGTGGAGATGGCATCATTGGTCGAACAATTTGGCCGATATGCAAACTGGAAGGGGTCCAGAGATGCAGGAAGAACAGACTTGATATGTTTAATGACTAGCCATTCGATGCACTTCATCAGGATGGGGGTGAGTGCCACTGGGCAGTAATCATTTATACAGGAGGGCAATGCCTTCTTTGGAACAGGGATGATGGTGGTAGCTAATTGGAGACGAACAGTGGACGGATTAATTAGCTTATCTGTACAAAACGGACTGACATACCTGGGCACCAGCTTCCTGGACCCAGTTTGAAGGGGGATGTTCCGTGCCGAGAGCCAGACCATCTGCCCAGGCTTGTAAGCGGGACAAAGCCTATGTTGTCGGTTGGCTGAGCGCTGAATCACAGGCCTTGAGGAGGGCTGCCCTGGTGGTCTTCCAAATCTTCCAGCACCGGAGGAGGTGATGGTGAATGGATGGGACCGCTCCGTCGGGTTCCAGGTCCGGGCACAAGGGCGGCAGGTATCCCAAGAAGGCCTCAAAGGGCGACAGAGCCGACGCTGAGCTGGGCAAGGTGCTGTGGGTGTATTCAGCCCAACTCAGGTGCTGACTCCACTTGGCGGGATTCTCGACGGACAGGCAGTGCAGCGTGGCCTCTATCTCCTGGTTGGCCCTTTCTACCTGCCTGTTAGCCTCAGGGTGGATTCTGGACATGAGGCTCACCGTGGCTCCAATGGCATGGCAGAAGGCCCTTCATACCTGAGATGTGAATTGCGGCCCCCGGTCCGAGACGATGTCCAAGGGTATCCCATGAATCTTGAATACGTGTTCAAACAATAATTTCGGCATCTCAATGGCGGTGGGGAGCTTGGCTAGGGGGACTATTTGGACCACCTTAGAGAAGCGGTCAATCACCGTCAGGATGATCATGTGCCCGTTGGAGTCGTGAAGCCCAGACACAAAGCCCACTGCAATGTGCGACCACGGGCAACTAGGGTCCAAGGGCTGGAGGAGTTTGGCTGGGGGCTGGTGGAGGGCGCACAGGTGGCGCAAGCGGCCACAAACTGACATCCGACTCCATCTTGGGTCACCAAAAGAACCTTTTTACGAGGGCATGGGAACTTGGAACCTGCCCCCACTGGAACACGGCGGTCCGGGCAGAGGCAAGTATGAAGAGCCGGCTGGGGGGGCCATCCCCTGGGTCGGGTTCCACCCCCTGCATTTCTTTGATGACTCATTCGATATCCCATGTGAGACCAGCGATATCCGGCAGCACAATGGGGTCTCGGCTGTCTTCTTGGGTCTCCGCAGAGAACCGGCGGGAGAGAGCATCGGGCTTGATGTTTCTGGAACCTGGATGATATGTTGCCGAGAAATTGAAGTGAGAAACAAGGCCCATCTGGCTTGGCGAGAATTGAGTCACTTGGCGGCCTGGATATATTCCAGGCTTTTATGGTTCGTCCAGACCACAAACGGCTGTTCAGTCCCCTCCAGCCAGTATTGCCACTCTTCTAGGGCAGCAACTCCCAGTTCCCCATGTCGTAATTCGCCTCCGCTGATGACAGGTGTCTGGAAAAGAACGTGCAGGGGTGATGTTTATTATCTGACCCTCACTGGGACAGGAGGGCACCTACCCCGAGGTCTGACGTGTCCACCTCCACGATGAATTGTTTGCGAGGGTCCGGCTGGGTGAGTACAGGGGCTGAGGTGAACATCCTCTTGAGCTTGGCGAAGGTGGCGTCCGCTTCTGGGGTTCAGCGGAAGGGGCGCTTGGTGGACGTCAGCTGTGCAAGAGGCGCCGAAACCTTACTATAGTTCCTAATGAAGCGCCGATAAAAGTTAGCAAACCCCAGAAAGCGCTGCAGCTCCTTGCATCCCATGGGTATGGGCCACTCTGCGACTGCCTGGATCTTAGAGGGATCTGCCTTGATGCACCCACTCTGAATGATGTAGCCCAGGAAAGGGACGGATTCCACATGGAACAGACATTTTTCACCCTTGACAAACAGTTTTCCAAGAGGCGAGTTAACACCAGGCGTATAGGGCGGAAATGCTCTTCCTCGGAGTGGGAGAAAATCAGAATGTCGTCCAGGTATACAAAGATGAATCTATTAAGGAAGTCCCTCAGGATGTCGTTGATCAAGGCCTGAAACATGGTCGGGGTTTTCCACTCATTCCCACTCCTGATGCGGATCAGATGATATGCGTGGTCGAGCTTGGAGAAAACAGTGGATCCCTGCAGGAGGTCGAAAGTCGAAGACAGGAGGGGGAGAGGGTACTTGTTACGCTTAGTGATGGAATTCAGGTCTCAATAGTCGATGCACGGTCTGAGGATTCCATCCTTCTTTTCCACGAAAAAGAATCCCGCTCCGAGGAGAGGAGAGAAGGGTCTGATCAGTACCGCTGCAAGCGACTCAGAGATATATTGCTCCATGGCTTCCCGTTCGGTGCGCGACATGTGGTACAGTCGGTTTGAGGGAAAGGTGCTGCCTGGGAGAAGCTCAATGGAGCAGTTGTACTGTCAATACGGGTGTAGACTCATGCCGTCCTCACGAGCAACGATCCTCCTGAGGTCATGGTACACCTGGAGGATGCCCGAGAGATTCACGTCCTTCCGTGGGCGCGCCACACACTGGGTGGTGCCAACGGCCAGGATGGCGGAGTGCAGGCAACTCTGATGGCAAGCCTCACTCCATTCCAGGACCCGACCCTGGCTCCAGTTGATGGTCAGGTTGTGGAGCCGAAGTACCAGCGGCATCCTAGGAACATGGCCAATGGCAAAGGAGACACGTTCCTGGTGGTTCTCAGATACCACCAGCTGCAGGGGCTGGGTATGATGGGTGATCCTCACCAGAAGCTTGCCTCCGAGGCGTAACCCCGTCAAGGGGTCTCAAGACTTTCCAGAGGCGCTCCCAAGCGCGTGGCTAAGGCCTGATCCATTAAGTTTTCCTCCGCTCCCAAGTCGATCAGAGCTTCCAGGGTGTGGGTGAGGCCGGCGAGGTGCAGCAAGGCGGGTAACAACAGGGATGGTCGAGGTGGAACTGGGGGACTAGGGGATGCACTCATTAGGATGCCCCCAGATTCACTGACGAGCAACCCCTTTTGGGTGAACCGGACAGGTTGCAAGAATGTGGTCCGGGCCCCGTAGTAAAAGCACAATCCTTGCTCTCTCCGTCGAGAGCGCTCCTGCGGGGTCACTTGGCCTGCCCCAGCTGCATGCACTCTGGATCTTCCTGGGCGACGGCAGGCGGAGGGGGAGGCGCCGGCCCAACCGATGCAGTGGCCCTGGTCCTTGGAGATGGGGCCGTCTGGACCGAGCGCTGGGCCGTTTCCTGCCGGCGTTCACTGAGGCGCCGGTCCAGACAGACGGCCAAAGCCACTATAGCATCCAAATCGGGAGGCTCATCACGGGCCACAAGCTCATCCTTTAGCTGCGCGGACAAACCAGCGCGGAACGCCTCCCACAGAGCGGGGTCATTCCACTGAGCGTCCGTGGCCAACAACCTGAACTCCATGGCATAGTCATCGGCCGATCGGGAGCCCTGACGAAGGCTGATGAGTCGGGTTGACGCCACCTCCCCATACCTCGGGTGATCAAACACCTCCCAAAACCGACGGAGGAAGTCGTCATACGACACCTCCTCACGATGGCAGCCGGAGAGCTCAAGGCCCTGCCCCGCAAAAGCCCAATGAGGTACCCAATTCATCGGTGGAGAAGGCCATCGCCCGCAACCGAAAGACCACACCACACTGCAGAAAGGAAGAGCCGACAGCGGTCCAGCTCTCCCTTGTAGGGTTCCGGGTGAGTGAGGGGCAGTTCTACCCTACTGACAGCGCTCTGCTGGTCCGCGGTGATAGCAGGTGACTCAGGAGACCCAGATGAGATCGTGGGAGGGGGTGCAGAATACCATGTCATGCTGACAGCAGAGGTGGTCTGGCCCATGGCGGGATTAATAGAGCCCTGGAAAGGAACAGAAAGAACAGAGTTTAACTTACTAGTCAAGGCGGAGACCTGGGTCGAGTGAAGGGGGTTAGACTCAGCTAACGAGCGCAGAAGTTGGTCATGCTGGGACAGCCAGGCCTCCTGATGCTGCACCAGCATGCCAACCGCCATAGCGTTGTTTCTCTTGGGGGCTGTGGGTTCCATAGTTGACCGGATCGTTCTGTTAGGGGGGAATCAAAGATTCCCTGACTCTAGGCTAAGTGGAACACGAGTATGCAGACCCAAAAAGATGAGTGTGTAGGGCAGGACAAGGAGCGTGACGTGGAGTGCTGCAGCCAATGGATCTGCCAGGGAGGAGCATAGCACACACGCGGCATGCAAAACAAGAACAAAGTGCATGTGGAAGCGGAGTGAACGTAAACAAAAGAGTGCGTAGAGATCGGAACGTGGCAAACAGAAAGTAAACGCGGATACGGGGAAACCGGTGAACCGGCTGGAACCCTGACACTCACAGTGTCCGGGGACAGCTTCAGCACCTGGTTGCCGGGGGGGGGGGGATTCTTGTGCAGGTATGCTGTTGAGTGCTTCAAACCGAGCAAAGAATACGTTCAGCTCATTTGGCGTACAGGTGATGCTGACACAGGTCTGTGGAGCTGGTTTGAAGTCTGTGATGGTCTGTATTCCCTGCCACACCACTGAACCGAGGCAACTTAACGGACTCCCAAGAGCGAAACGGGACCTGAGGAACATGAGAGAACGGCGCTTACGGAAAATGGGTATGAAACTACCGCAAACGTGTGCCACAGGAACTCCTCAGCTCTTCTTCGGCACTTACAGGAGACTGGCACGGACACGGGGAAGAAAAGGACGAGACTATTAATAAGTGCAGCGTCCTTTTCTGAAAGCAATCGCCAGGGGAATGTTTCTTTCTCCCCTGATAGCGTTGGAGGAAGGGTTGCGGTGTGAGAGAGAGGAAAAAAGCAGCCAAAGAAAAAGCGGCGTTAGGACGCAAAAAGTGCTTTCCTTAATAATTTCTATGCCCTAACTTACAAGAACAGCCTCGTGACTGTCCATTACAAACGATCTTCTAATCGTTAAACTACCGCTTTCCCTAATCAAACCGTTACTCTCAAAGCACGAAGCGAGAAAGCCGTAGCAGCTGCGAAGCGATGGTGCGACGTCTGTGTGAGCCCAAAGGTGTGCTTAAATACCAACAGGTGTTGACACTTTCACACACAACGCCAAATTGAAATTGGCACATACGCAATCGTGCTGTGCGTGCTCATGCCGCCATATTTGGTCGACGCTGGCCTCTAGATTCCCAAGCGTCACTCCTAATAAAATCAGTATTGTATTGTAATCATGGCCAGTATTGGGAAATATAGGGCCTAACTTATTGCAGAACAACTGTAGTGCCACAGTTACTGTAACGTGACACACCTGCAAAGTGACATTTGGTAACTTGAAAAAAACCTGATAAAATTACCAATAGGTATAGCTAATATTTGTAATAAACTTCCATTTTTTTTTTTATTTCATTTCCAAACAGGATGCCCAAAATGAAAAGCAGTACAGGAGCTATAAAAACTAACCATGGCTTTCTTCATTATTCAGAAAGAGGATGAAAGACCTTTTTGTGCTCTTGAAGATTAGTCAGTCTGTGGCCTAATTCACTCTAACTTAGATATTTTTTGAAAAATTCTGTTTGTGTTTGACCACAGCAAGTACATTTTTCACAATTCAATATTACAAGTTGAATATGCACGTCTCTGAGTCGTTTATTTTTTATAAACCTGTCAAGTCTGTTAAAATGTCCTATTGTTCTGATTTTGTTCTCCAGGTGTTTGCCTGATAGCCTATTTTGGATTTTTGGAAGCCAGTTAAGGGAAAAGGAAGAGAAAAATTTGTTGTAGTTAGCTAGACTGAATTGTGATCTTGCATTGACAGTATAACCTTTATGCTCTTTTGAAAGAAAAGTATTCTGTCATTACTTCCTTTTGCATATACAGGGTGTCTCAAAAGTTAAGAAATGCCCTTATGAAATGAAAACAGTTTATCAAACAGTGATTCTTTTGTCAGAGAGATATTGTCCTCATTTCTGGTGAACAAAGCATATGTCATTGCAGAGGATTTCAACCAATGGCAGTAAAATTGGCCTCCCGTTACTCGCAGTTGCCAAACTTCTTGCCAAATTCAGGAAAACAGGTTTAACAATAAACCAAAAGCTGGATGACCAAAAACTGCAACAGATGTAACAACAGCAACTGCTGTTCTGGCCTCATTCACCAAGAAACTGCATCATAGCACTCATTTGTCTCTGGTTTGTGGGGTTAGATGTTCATCAATGCAGCAAATTTTGTCTCCCCATAAATGGCATTCTTAAAAAATTCAGATGCTGCAACTCCTGACTGAGGACAATACAGACCATCGTCCTTGGCCAGAATTTGTACAAGGGGTAACACAGCAACTTCAGATAAACCCTAATTTTCCCTACTAGGTACTGATCAGTGATAAAGCAAATTTCTTCATGAATGGAGAGGAAAAACAAACAAAATCACCAGACACAAACCCTCACTGGACTGATCCATCTAACATGGTTGCCTCACATGTTTGGTTTGGTGTATTTGGAACCCGAATGATGGACCCATTGTTCATTGATGGAACATTAACAGTAGACCATTAAACAAAGTTGTTAGAAGAAGATGTATTTCCATCATTGTTGTCAGATGATAGAACATTTCCTGATTTCTTCCAACAACACGGTGCCCAGCCTTACTTTCTTTATTATCTAGATATGCAGTTTCCCCAAAAGTGGATTGATCACAGGGGTGCATGGGGGGTGCAACTGTTGATACTTGTTCTTGCTATTAGCCAGACATTTTGGTGAAAGTTGTTCTGAAATGGGAGAAAAGTATAGCCTTGACACTCGAATATGGTGGACAGCATATCAGTAACATTCTGTAGACCTTATAGTTATTTTGTGGATTCACATAAAGTCAGTGTTTGAACTTGAGATTGAGTTAAGTTAGAAACACACCACTGTTTTTCTGGTGAAATTCTCCACAAGCTTGATGTGTCAAAATTGTAACTTTCCATTTGAAAAATTGAAGTTTAATTTAACATGGCAGTATTCAAGATGGCTGCTGTGTTGGCCCATCAGATTTCCCCCTTCCCACATAGCTTGTGTCTAAAACTGGATCATCATCTGCCAAATTGTTTTCATTTTATATGAGTGTTTCCTTACTTTTGAGACACCCTGTAAATTGCTTGTAACAGTTTAAAATAATACAATTTAATTTCATTTTTTGTAACTAAAAAAAATTATATGTTATATATTATAATTATATATTAAATTATATGGCTAGTTAAAAATTATACTTCGCACTGACCTAAAACATTTAAGTTACAAGAAGACATCATTTAAATTTTAGTTTTAAAATTTTAAATGATTTATTTAAAGTTTTCCTTCAGGAAAACGTAAATTACTTAGGTTATGTGAAATGAATTACATTAATTTAAATATATTTTTTGTTGTTGAATAAAACCAGTTCAATTGCTTGTTACCTGTTGAAGTAATTTTTTTTAGATTGAACCAGTGAAATATTTTTTACAGTGTAATTAAACAACTAGGTAGGAGGCCATTAACCTGCTAGATTCATGATTCACAATTCAGTACACAGTGATTCAGTGATTCAGATTCACAAAAGCTCTTGCTCATTGAAGATATTCAATATTTTTTTACAGTGCTCTTCTTTATTTTACATCTACAGTATTGTATTCTTAGTGAAAATAAGTCTCCATGGGTCATAAAAAGGTTACTATTGACAGCCAACCGAAAGGGAAACAGGAACTGAATCCTCCAGAACACAGACAGGCAGCAGTTAGCATTACCATCTATACTAATGCCTGGGGGTTCACCAATAGTAAGTGTTTTGCTTTTACTTTTCACTTTGAATCCATTACTCACTAAATTAAATTAGATTTATCAACACTTTATTATAAAATAAGCTTTGTGTTAATGATTTTGGCCAACTGTACATTAAAGTAAGTTCGTTCATTGTCTTATCTGCTTGATCCGTTTAACATTAACTTACTTATCATTACTTATCACATTACTCCGCTATGATACAGTATAGGTCGCTCTTCTTGTTCAATTTAACTTATGATGGATTTGTTGGAACATATCCCCATCATAAATTAGAGAGCATCTGTACAATACAGCTCCATTTACGCATATAATGCTTTATACAGTGTGGATTTTCTGGGAGTCTGGAATGGATTCATTCAATTTACATTATTCCTTATGGGAAATTTTGCTCTGTACTTGTTGTTTTAAGTTCTCAAAAATGCCTTCTGGAACGGATTAATGATGAGGACTGAGGTATCACTGTATTTCTTTACTGCTTAATGGATGTATACTGTATGCAATATATATCTGGGTATTCTCGAAAACATGAAAATGACTTCTATTTAATATTCTTCCATTAAGCATTAGATACACCCTTTACCACCACAGCAGCACTGTCAGTGTAAAGGACAGACTGGAAACAGTCCATTGTCTGTTTCTACCCCTTTCTCTCTCCTTCCATTGCTAGGTATTAAAGTAACTTTCAAACCATGGGTACAATTTTGACAAAATTACGAGTGCTCACTAACATGAACATGTGATGTCTATTGAGGATTACACAAAAAAGAATACACATAAGAACTATCAAGAATAAGATACACAATTCATAATTTATTAGTTTCACCTTCATTATAGGTCATTACTGCTGCTTCATGACGTAGTATTGTTTTAATAATTCATTCTGTAACATCTCCCTGTGTCACTGGATTTTGATGATAGGAGGGAAAATTGAAGGGTGCAGTTTTCCAGGAAGCACTCAATTGCCGGATAAGTGCCCAAGAACATCTGGCAGAGTTCACCCGGCACAATCTTAACAGTCAATTTAGCACCGTCAGTTCTTGTTTACCCATTTATTCTCCAACTGCTCTGAAACAGGCTAATTATCTGTCTTTTTAAGTCCCCCTTTGGAAATAGCTTTGTTAAGGTTGAGCTAAGCAAGCAAGAACCACACACACATTTCTGAGATTCTGTGATGAGATTAACTTGAAAAGATTAGATCAGGTGCAGGCTCCATGAAGTGTTTGTGTAAGAGATGCAGAAAAAACACACACCTCATATCTTCATATAGTTCCAGCTGGTCTTCTGCATGTTATGATCACAAATTGTTTACACAATGCAAAAGCCTCAGAATGCTCAATACTGTAGGTATATAACTTTACCTGGCTCAGATTGACTTGGTTATATGGAGAACCAAGCAGTTGTCCCAACATAAATGCAAACTCTGCCATATTGTCATTTCAGTCTATTTCTCTTTGTGTCCTGTAAAAGCCCACTAAGCATGTGAGTGTAAAGGCAGGAAAGAGATCTTGTGCTCAGGGAGCCAAGACTGGGTGGAGAGGGAGGAAAAGGTTGGTGAGCCAGAATTCCTGTAATCTGTACTGACCCTCCCAAACCCTTGACCTCCTACTCTACCCTGCACTCACCCTTTCTCTTTTTCCCTGAATCAACCTGCTTCCTGTCCAAATGTTCACACGCTAGCCAGCTACATTTGTCATCAGACTTTCCTCTGTGAGTGTGGGGAAAGTTTTGTCTTACGGTGCATTCACCTGTTGCTATTGAATGGACGTTCCATTCAAATTCATTATAGGCTGAAGGGAAGGAGGGAGAAAGAGGACATGGAAAAGTTGGTATTAGATTGTTAGTAGATACGCTAACAATACCAAAACTGATCCTGAGGGAGAGTTAGTTTATAGAAGTTACAGACTGTACTGCCTGAGACAGAACAACTTAAATAACAGGCCATGAAGTAAACCCAATGTACGTGGGTACATAGAATGTATACAGTGTTCAGACTTCTTCACTTTCTGTATGCTTTATCATGTTGTGGATTTTATTGTAAAAAGATAAAATAGTCATTCTTGACCATGAATCTGCACTCATTAAATCCAAAATGACAAAAAATACTTAATTTTTTCGCAACTGTATAACTTACGAACTGAAAACTCACAGTTAAATGATTATTCATACCCTTTAGTGTGCCGTGGTATTATGGTTTCTATAATTATCCTTTAGCTGTCTCTAGAACTTGATAAAGTTCTTTTGTGGTAAACTGAATTGACTGAACCTAGTTAGGAAGCAGTACACCTGTATATATAAGGTCCCACAATTCCTACTGCATGCCATGACAAAGACATCATTAAGTTTCTATTTTATTTTGCCATACAACTGTGGCAAGGTAAAGATCTGGGTAAGGGATTGAAACCATTTCCAAGCACTGAGCACTCCCAGAAGCACAGTGGCCTTATGAAACTGACTTTTACGAAGACTCTTCCTAACCAAGTAAGGCAAAAACAATATCTAATATGAACATAAACAATATGAATATAAACAATATAAATAAGTTGAATAGAATAGAATCTTTATTGTCATTATACCAAAGGTACAAGAAAATTGTTTAATATTGTGGAATAGATGAATACAGCCACGTTCAGCAAGGTCCCAGATGAAAACCTGCTTCATATTGCACATGACCTCAGACTAGGGTGTCAGTTCACCTTTTAGCAAACTATGATCAGAAGCATACTTCCTCGAAAACGCTGGACTGGCCTCAGGTCCAGCTAAAGTCCAGACAAACACTGAATTAAGAGCCTGAATAGTTATATGAATGAGAGATTTTAGCTATTGATTTTTAATTAATTTGCAAAGATTTTTAAAACCATGTTTTTTTCCCTTTACTAGGGATTAATTATGGATGAATGATTGTACATTGCAGTTTTATCCATTTAATCAAAAACACAAGTGTGCAGAAATTAGAGTGATAATAAATACCCTTTGAATCCACTGTAGTTACATTTTCAAAATTTTTTTTTTTTTTTTTTTTTTTTTTTTTAACTATTCTCTGATTTGTGAAGGTGACAAGAGAAGAGACATTACATGTCATGGTAGAAAGGTTTAAAAGTACAAATCTTTAACACATAATAATCATCCACACTTCAATTCTACAATCTAAAAACTCTATCTATCAGACACAAATGAATGTGTTGATTTAATGAGTTGATTTAATTTAATTTCTGTGCAGTGGCAGTACACCATGCACAGAAAATCTGCATTTTGAATTGTTTACAACCTTACCAAGACATTTACAACCTTAGTTTGCAGAAACGCTGAAATTGTTTTCAATATTGCAATACTATCTGAACCGTTTGTAAGGTCCTTCCTTTGAATATGTATTGCTGTAGGTAAATAATGCTAACCCTACATGAAGCAAACTAGTTCTTTTGTAGATATAAATGTTCATGTGAGTATGTAAGAATACTAACCATAACCTTAGTTAAAAAGCAGTATTAAATCCACAGTTAATAGAATTAAGCAGTATTCTTTTTGAAAACTGGAAACCTAGCAACACTGATTAGAGGACAATTTTATCTCACCCGAGATTCGTAGCCTATTTTTTCCTGCATTTATGTATAAATGTATGAAAAATGGACAGAATATCCGCATAATTTACACATACTCCTGTCGCACATACTTGAAGAAGTGCAGTTGAAAAGCAACTATAAATTACAATTGTTTTACAAGTATTATAATAATTTCAAGTAGCCTCCGTACAAGTATCATGAATAAGTTTGCTCGTTTGAGTCATACTCATATGTACAAGTTTTACCTTTTCTTTTATATTTATTTAACAGCTGAATAACCATTGTAACTGTGAGTATTTCATACTAATAAAATAGCACAGAAAGACCATACCAGTCAGCACATATTTTAATTTCAAAAAGGGTTTAAATATGAGTATAAATATATAAATACATAACTGACACAGTACATACAAGGCTGAATACAACAGATCATACATTGGCATATAATTGCCTCCAGTTAGTGTCAGTGAATATTTTGCAGTGTATAGGCACAGTAATGCCCAGTCAGATAAGTTTTACCCCAAAGAGAAAGAGGTAGATTTTTTTCTTTTTTCCTTTCTTATAAAGCAGCAGAATAAACAGGTCCCACACAACAGTCACTTTCAAATTATTACAGCAGGATTTGAATAGAAAAGCACTGGTCTACAGTACAAGTGTACATTTGTGCAGCAGAATAATGCATTTGCAGCCTGAATGAATTATTAAAAGGGTTTGGTGTGTGGTGAGACTGCGTGGGTGGCTGCACATAAGAGAGTAACAGAAACAGAGTGATGCATGTAGGCTCCTGACTGCTAATCTTCTTGCATTCCAAGCATGCAGCAGATTCCTTCCATGCTGTTTTTACCTCAATTAAATTGCCCTGCTTACTGTGGCTTTGTACTGTCATGAATTATTTTATATCTACTTAGAAAAAAATGAGCCATTTTACTATGCAGCTTGTAATTTGTGTCATCCCAAATAGTATTTATCAAAGTTTTTTTTATATAAAACAATTAACTGACTCTCCCCAAAATTGTTTCCCTCAATGTGTAGTAGAGATGCAAATATATATTATATATACATACATATACGATATAGATATAGATATATATATATAATATATATTATACAACACACATATATAAATATAAATATACATATAAGTGTGTATATGTGTATATATAATATATAATATGTGTAATATACTTAAATATATCTATATATATATATATATATATATATATATATAATATACACACACACACACACAACACACACACACACCTCAACACTATATTAGGTACAATCTGGTCAACTGGTCGACATTGCAAGCATCTGATCTTGGACATACATGGCAGCAACCCACTCCATTTAGACATGGTGAAGAGGGACCCGCTGAAGTTCAATCCGAGTATCAGAATGGGAAATAAAGGTGACTTGTGGAATGGTTGTTGATGCTAGACAGGCTGATCTGGTTATTTCAAAGTGCTAATCTGGGATTTTCACCAACAGCCATCTTGAAGGTTTACAGAGAATGGTACAAGTAAGAGAAAATATCCAGTGAGAGCCAGTTATTTGGGAGTAAATTATTTTTGATGCCAGAGGTCAGAGAAGAATGGTCAGACTAGTTCGAGTTGATAGAGGCAACAGTAACTCAAATAACCACTCATTACAATCAATATATACAGAAAAACATCACTGAATGCACAACACATCAAACCTTGAAGCAGATGTGCTATAGTAGCAAGACCACAACGAGTGCTATTCCTTTTAGCTAAAAACAGACAACTGAGGCTACATTTCAAGTCAAGTCAAGTCAAATCTATTTATATAGCACTTTTTACAATGGAGCATTGTCTCAAAGCAACTTTACAAGTTTAGATTATCTCCTAATAACTATGTCCAATCCCAAATTGAGCAAGCCTAGGGCGACAGTGGCAAGGAAAAACTCCCACGCGGTTTCACCAAAATTGGACAATAGAAGATTGGAAAAACATAGTCTAGTCTGATGAATCTCGATTTCTGCTGTGACATTCGGATGGTAGGGTCTGAATATGGAGTAAACAAGATAAAAGTGTGGATCTATCTTGCCTTGTATCAGTGAGCCAGGCTGCTGCTGATGGTGTAATTATATTTTCTTGGCATACTTTGGGCCCCTTAATACCAACTGAGCATCGTTTACACATCACAGCCTTCCTGAATATGGTTGCTGACCATGTCCATCCATCTTCTGATGGCTATTTCCAGTAGGATAACGCACCATATCTCAAATCTGAAACCATCTCAACTGGTTTCTTGAACATGACACAGTCACCAGATCTCAGTCCAGTAGAGGACCTTTGGGATGTGGTGGAATGGGAGATTCACATCATGGATGTACAGCCGACAAATCTGCAGCAACTGATGTTGCAACGTAATGCTTTCATGTCAGTATAGACCAAAATCTCAGTGGAATGTTTTCAGCACCATGTTGTACCTATGTCACAAAGTTCTGTTTGCAAAATGGGGTCCTACCTGATACTGGCAAGGTGTACCTAATAAAATGGGTGAGTGTATATATAAGTCATACATATAAGGGTCATGGAGAAGCTGCCAGCACAGAGGAACCACCCCTAGACAGGGCACCAATCCATCACAGGGCACATGAACACATAACTACACTGGGACAGTTTCGATACAACAATTGATGCAATTCGTTGGAAGGTGGGAAGAAACCACAGTCTGGATTGGAAATTGAACCGGGGATCTGGCAAAGATGGCAAAGATGAGTAAATGTGAATTATCCTAACATCAAACATTTGTAATTGATGTAAATTTAGTTTGACAGAACAAATCCCTTATGAAGAAATTGTTATTGTTGACAAAACCACGTTCCACAGTAATTGTCGTTCCCCCCAAGCTCCCCCCACCCCTCATTTAAAACTTTGTACAACCTCACCTTGACAATAAAACAGCACTTAATCTTCTCTTGTAAGAGCTTATAAGTTTGGAGACTACAGAGCAGTGAACTAGAGAGCAAAAACATTTCCTAATATATTCCTTGTTAGTCATTCTCAAAAAGACTTTTTGTAAACACTTGGAAATGAAAATAAATTCTCTACAGACATTACTCATGACCTTTTAGTTAACAAATATTCTGCCAATGTAGTTCAATGTCAATGTAGTGTTGAATCATACAGTATTTATATTCAAGAGAGGCACTATATCTAATATCAGACCTTTAATGAATGACTGAAACCAATAAATAATAAGTAACTGCAATCCCCTATAATAAATATAATGGAAACACATGACAATGTTCAGTGGTAACAGGTCTAGTCATATGTTCCACTACTTCTTTTCAGCCAAGCTATTCTTAGCATGCTTATTTCCATCTGAATCCATTATTTCTTCTGCTGACTGGCCAATGAGGACTTAAACAACTAATAAAGGTAACCATGTAATGAGTTCCAGTGATATCAGTGCTGCTTTACTCCAAAATTCATCTTCCTCTGCAAGAAGACAAGATTCTTGTCAACACAGACACCGTCTTGAAAGCATCTCAAATTTCTCATGAGAGCATGTATACTTCCTTGATAAACAAATAAGGTTTCCTAGGACATAGCCAGCACACTGCCAAGTAGGCTTCTTTGCATTCACAAACCATTCACAACAGGTCACAAAAGGGTTCTTTGCAAACACAAAATACAGCTAATATTCAGATCCATGAATGTGGTACAATGTATCATTCAACTAACCTTGTTAAAGGCATTACTCCTGAACTGTATCCAATACAAAATCCAACTGTAAAAGGACTGTTATTTCTAACATGAAGATTCTGTTCAGTTTTTGAGGATCAACAAACCCAGCGTAACAGTTGCAGAGAAGGTGTGGACATTGATCCCCTTATAGGTCTTCAAAAACACAACAATCAGGATTAGCTTCAGTGGAAGAGCAGATATTAAAAGCAAAGTCCAGAAAAAGAGAGAAGGCGGTGATGAGAAGGTACTGTCTTCAACTCGAGTCCCGCTTACTCAAGGCACTGGACAAGTTATGAAGTTCTGTTTTTACTCCTCCCTCCTGCAGTAAGGTTCTTCTGAGAACAAACTGTTATCTTTAAAAAGAAAAAGCCTTGCTTTTCAGTCTGACCCAGAACAAAGGGGCTTTGGTGTGTTACTAAAACTCTGTCCCTGTGTTTTACGTCAAATACCACTTTTGAAATTGCCTGAGAATTAAGAACTCATAAGAGGCACATAAATAATTTGGAAACAGAATATATGAGAATGCTGATAAGCCTGTAGATCAGTGAGCTACTGTCCTGTTCCTGGAGATTTTCTGACATAATTCACTTTCAATCATAATCCAGCACCTGCTTCAAATAATAAGTTTACTTTGATCTGTTGTATGGGTGCAGCTAAATTCAATAAGAAGGTAGGTCTCAAGGAAAAGTTGGTGATTAGTGCTCAAGTTGATGATTAGTGCTCAGTGTGCTTTAAGCACTCTATTCTGACTGATATTGAAAAAACTGCACAGACGAAAGAGGAAACCTCGTTCTGTGCACACAGTTTTCCATTTTCCGAGTCCCACACTTGTGTCTTACCACTGCATACACACAGAGGCAAACACACACACATACATACACACACACACACACACACACTGGCAACCTCTTCTGTTCATGCACTCTCATTACTCATCCACAGCTGCTAGGAAGGACCAGCAGATCCTCAGCTCAGGTTCCACTCTCCCATTGCGTAAAAAAGCTCACACATTGCTACGGTGTCACAGGATGGGAGAATGACGTACAACGGTGACGAGGTTGCTCTTCTGTTTTTCACAGCGGTGTCTGGTTGCCCTCTCTGTCCCACTTCTTTGCTTATCTTGGGGAGGCAGCCACATGGCTCTGAGGGCAGGAATGCTGGGGACTGACGGTGGCGTTGACGGCAGCAGTGACTCCACCGATGGCTTGGTGTTACAGGTCTAGCATTAAGTATCTTATATATGCCAGCGGGCAATTGTACGTGTCTTCTTCAGAGCTGTTTTGACACTAGACACACTTTGTGTGTGAACCCTCCTGCCAGTCGGTGGGTTTCGTTGCTCCCTTGGCTGGTGATGGCACCCCGAACGCGTCGTCCATCTGTCCTACTTGTGTGTCCACACTGTTGCTACTTGAGTGAACATGTAGACTGAAGTCTCGCATAAATGCTTAACAAATGACAAGATGGTGGCAAAACTTAGAGCCTCCGCTTTATTTTCCTTCCAAAAGTGTCTTCAGACTTTCAATCTTTCCTCACAGGGGACACTGTTCACCATTAAAGGGGTCTCCCTCTTTCTTTTTCCTGCGTTTCTTCATATGTACTGTCCAGCACGCTGTAGCCATCAACATCAGGATGACCCCGACTATCAGCAGGACCACCGACACCACCTTCGTTTGAGGGAGATCATTGTAAGCATAGGTCACACCTGTGCCAGCCACACCAATCACTAACGAGATGATTCCAAAGGGGAAGATGCAGCGGTACCAGGATTTCTCCATGCCTCCTGTGGCTTGAGACAGTCTCTCCAAAGAGGACAAAACCTCTGGAACTTTGGCAGGTCCCTCTTGAGTTTGGCCCTCCTGGCCATGACTCGCAGGAAGCTGGGGTTGGCATGCCAGATGCCCTGCAGTACAGCCCATTTTATAAAGGTGAAATCTGAGGTGCTGTTGGAGGAAAGATGCAAACTTCCTCTGCTGGTCTCTTAATCCACTGCTGGTTGGAGAAGAAGGAGATTACATCAAGATTTAAATAGGCTGCTGTAAAACCATGTGCAAGATGAATGTGGTTTCCAGAAATCAAAAATGTTTTCCAGTCTTTCTCTCATTCTCTCACTCCAGTGTTCGATACACTGCACTATGAATCAGCAGCAGCATGTTTGGTACTCAGATAGCCAGGCTGCGCGTGGGTTTATAATGTGCCAAAGACAGGGGGTGGAGTGAAGAAGCAGTGAGGGGGCAGGACAGCAAATATCATTGGATGACATTGCAGCATGACGTCAAAAGAGACAGCAGGGTAATGGGGACTGAAAGGAGAGCAGAAAGGAGGAGGGGAGGGTGGGATTTAACCATTTAACAGCTGGGTTTGCAGTTTGCTCTTGCTGTTTTGATGGGTCACTGCAGCTATTCTTTCTACAGGAAATGAAGAATAGATATACTTTGGGAAGGATAATATTAGCAAGCAATGGCTTACAGCATAAAATAATACTGCATATAAGTCATACAACAAAAAACTCTTAAACAAACATATTTGTTTGAGATCAGACTTGAGATCAGGTATTCCATGCAAGTGCACAGCTGAGCTCCCTCAGTGGTTGATTAAATCCATCCATACATCTCACACAGGCACAGTGACATGACAAAACACCACACACCCACACACCCACATGCGCACACACAAAAGAGCACACAAATGTTTGTCTCGCTATCCTGTGAGGACTTTCCATTGACAGAATGATTACTGTAGCTAATTAATGCCATACCTACACCTTACAGTAACCTTAACATCAGTAACCTATAGTGAATATTTTGGCTCTTCTGATTTTTCAAATAAAAGTTGGCATTTTTGTAAAAAGCAATTAATGAAGTCAAAAATTGCCAGGTTTTCCTATCATTGTGAGGACTTTCCATTGTCATAATTATTACTTTACATAATTAATGCTACTCCTACACCTAAAACTGTAACCTTAACCTCAGTAACCTAATGGAGATCCTTTCACTCTTTTGGTTTTTCAAACGAAAGTTGCAGTTTCTGTAAAAAAGCAGTTTTCCCTGTGGGGAAAGGCAAAATTTTCCCATAATGTAAAAACTGTCAGCTCTTTCTATCCGTGTGGGGCCATTTGGTCCTCACAATATAATATAAATATGATACAAACACACACATACACACACACCATGTCTCACTATCTTTGTGGGGACCGCCCACTGACAGAATTATTACTGTGGCTAATTAATGCTACACTTATGCCAAACCCACCTAACCTAAAGCAAATCTTTTGACTCTTTTTTTGTTGTTCAAAATAGTTGCAGTTTCTATTAAGAAGCATTTAACCTCGTGGGGAGCAGCAAAAAGTATTTTGTCTCTTTTGGACTTTCAAATAGAAGTTGCTGTGTTTGTTTAAAAATAAAAGCACAATGACCCCACAAGAAAAAGTCTGATCTTTCTATCCTTGTGGGAACTTTTGGTCCCCACAATGATATATAACATTCACACACAGACATACACAGACACTCATACTCACTCATCACCACCCTCCCACGCAGCAGCACACAAAGGCAAATTGCCAAATCCATGTAAAATTTCTCCTTATGGACACCCATGTGGACTGCTACTGACTATCCTCCCTTTCTGGATTCTCAAGAGGTTTTTCCTTCAGAGGGGAGAAAATAAATCAACACAGACAATCAGCATCAGATTGGAGAGTGCTTTAACCTTTATGTGTCAGGTACGTATACCTCCTGAGTGTTTATTATGTGGTTACAGAGAGAAAACAATGTGAGACACATTATCTTAGAACATATTAGAACATGGTGTAATCATGTGCTATTCTATGTACAATGAAACAAAAATACAGGGTCTCATATTCCACGTATCCACACTAACGACTGACATTGTAAAGTGATGTATGCACACAACAACTGATATTGTCAATCAAGTAGAGGATAAAAGGATGGCAACACATGTATTGTATAGTCACAAAGGACTTTAAAGAATGCCCAACCCTAAAACACTCAACGGTGTCAAAAGGTTGAAACATCTTTCGAGGAACCTTTATTTATTCCATGTCTAAATGAAACTATAAATATAAATAAACTCTGCATTTAGTATGGGACCGGTGATCAGTTTAATATGCAGATTGACATAGCCATTAACAACAATGGCCACGTGTGCCATTCACACAGGATTGGGGAAGGGCTGCGATGACTCTCCTTAGAGACACTAACACTTATGAGCCCTTGAAACGAGATCCTGGTAGTGGGTACAAGAAGAAGGTGATAGATTGTCTGAAGCTTTTAGAACAGGACAATGCTATTGACTGGCCTATGTACCACACATTATACCCAGGGGAGGCTACACCTAGTCTGTATGGTTTACCTAAGATACCTAAACAGGATGTGCCTTTGCGGCCCATTGTGTGTATGATCAACTCGGTGACCAGCAACATCGCCAAGTTTCTGGCATCGATCCTCAACCCGTTGGTAGGCAGCACGGATCATCACATCCAGAATACTATGGATTTCGTAGATAAGGTGAGGGACCTCATTATGGAGACGGATGAAACAATGGTCTCGTTTAATGTCACATCTCTCTTCACGGGCGTTCCAGTTGCTGAGGCAGTAGAGGTAGTCCGAGTGAAACTACAGGATGACCCCACTCTCAGCAATAGGACCACCCTTAACTCGGACCAGGTGTGTTTGCTTCTGGAGCTGTGTCTTCAATCCACCTTTCTCACATACATTCTGCTATAGGCAGAAACATGGGTGCGCCATGGGCTCCCCAGTTTCACCTATCGTGGCCAGCCTGTATATGGAAGAAGTGGAAAAGAAGGCACTAATATCCTATTCAGGAACACCACCCAGCCATTTGTTCAGATATGTGGATGACACCTGGGTTAAAATGAAATCTCAGGAAGTACCACATTTCACCGACCACATCAACTCAGTGGACTAACACATTAAGTTCACCAGGAAAGATGTGAAGAACAGCCGGTTAGCCTTCTTGGATTGTGAGGTTGTGATTGGAGATGGGGGGCGATTGAAAGTCGATGTTTACCGTAAGCCAACACATACGGATCAGTACTTTAAGGTTTGACTCTCATCATCATCCCTGAACTGAGGAGGGGGCCTCAGAGTACACCTCTCACCATCTTACAATAGAGCCATCGCAGCCCTTCCCCAATCCTGTGTGAATGGCACACATGGCCATTGTCGTTAATGGCTATGTCAATCTGCATATTAAACTGATCACCGGTCCCATTGTTATGCAATGGTGCTGGTACCAGTCGTTATGCAAAGGTGCTGTGTATAAGATTGGGGAAGATTTCTGACTGAAGACTGAAGAAGTCACTTAGATGAGTGACGAAACGTTTCTCCAACAAAATCTATGTCCAGATGAACAGATTCAACTTCTGGGATCTGCATTTGGTATGTAACATTGTGTTAACGTGCATGAATATCATCCATTTAATTAAACAGCAGAATATGTCCATGAGCCGAAACCTGTTGACCACTCACAAACTGAATAACTTGATTGATTATCCTAATGCTATTGCACATGTTAAGGACATGGATATATTAGATGGTAAATGAACAGTTTGTTCTCAGAGTCAACATATGTAATGGAAAAGTGTAAAGACTCAAGTGACTTTGACAAGGGTCATACCATTATAGCCAGATGACTGGGTCAGAGCATTTCTGAAAATTTATGGGGTGCTCCCATCCAGAAATGGTGAGTACCTACCAAAAGTGGTCCAAGGAGGGATAAACTATGAAAAAATGACAGGGTGTTGGACAAGCCTATTCCTTCTGGTCTGAACTGACAGATTTTTAACGTGGCATGCAACTGTTGGAACTGGACCTTGGAGAAATGGAAAAAAACATATTTTATTTTATATCACTTGGATGGCTGGATATATGTGCACCATTTACCTGGGGAAGTCATGGCACAAGAATGCGCTGAGGAATGGTAGAGGGAATTTTTACAGTGGTTCTTGAATGTTTGTGAACCGTTTAGAATTTTCTATATTTCAGAGCAAATAATTACAGTAATCTTACCTAGAAGTAATGAAAGCATACACCAGGATCTCAGCATTTTTAATGGTAAGGATAAGTCAGAGTCTAACAATTTTGCAAACATGGAAAAATGCAGACTTAATCAGGGATTTAATATGCAGGGAATTAATATGAATGTGTATTTATGTGTATTGTTCCCATCGTAAAGTCAAAATATCGTAAACCGATCCATCATAGTCTGGGTGCCTGTATATTCATGCACGTAATCATAATGTGATCTACCATAGAGTATATAGGTTTCCCTGAAAAAAGCATTTTCAAATTACCAGTAGTATAGTTAAGTTTTTTAACTACCATGTTCTTTGATGTTATTTGCAACAGAGTACCGTAGTCAATATAAATCCCCAAACTGCTTTTATGTACAGTACATTAGTCTGAGAAAAAAATCAATGCAATTTAGTCAACACATGAAGAAAATAGGGCGTCATGGTGGTGCATTGGTTTGTACTCTCGCCTCTCAACTCCAATGTCCTCCAAATGTCCACTTGGGTTTTCTCCGGGTACCTCAGTTTCCTCCCACAATCTAAAGACATGCGTGTTAGGTTAATTGGGGTTTGTAAAATGCCCTTAGCATGTGCGTGTGTGAGCCCTACAATGGATTAGCGCCCTGTGCAGCAGGGTAGGCATCGACTTTCCCAAGACCCTCACCAGAATTAAGCGGATAAGAAAATGAATGAATGAATGAATGAACAAAATGAAGAAAACACTCTGAATCATAACATAGTTTTGCAAATTGATATGCTTCAAAATAAAAACATTGACCATGACTTTGAGGCTTACTTTGTGCTACCGAATTCTGTTTATGACACTTTATATCACCTGATTCCGTACTTTATCTGAGTTTGCAATATACATAAGCTCCACGGCCAAAAAATATGTCACCTTGTGTGTTTAAGGTGGTAGTAACTTGAGGCTCAGGCATGCCAAAGGCCAAAGTGTGAAGGAATTTTGCTGAATTTTGCAGATTTATCAAAGTTTACGGTAATACAGGTCTACCAGCAGTGGCAACAATCCCAGTCTACAGAAAATTCACTTCAAAATTTTGTCCCAAAGATGAAACTCACAAACAGGGACCGTGTTTCGCGACTTGTGAATAAAAATCGCTTCAACTTCCATGCAACAATTGCTTCTAAAAGCCAATGCACATCCTTCACAACCAATTTCTGATAGAACTCTTTTTCAGAAACTGCATACCATGAACATATGAAGCAAAGTTGCATGTAAGAGGACTTTGCTCACAAAGATGGTCAGTTACGGAGGTCAAAAAGACAGAATTTAGACTGTTCATGACTAGAAATTGTTACGGTACTCCATGTCAACAACGATGATGAACCGTGTAAATAAAATATAATGGGTTGGGACCCAAGTTCAGTTAGCTCCAGATGGAAGTACTGAACCAAAATATAATTAATCAACCCAAAAAAGGTTCACCGGGGAACGAATGAATGAATAAAACGTTAAAGAAAGAAAGGAGCGCCGCAAGCGTAGAGCGCTCATATTCACGACAACGCCTACGGCGAATCTCCACTGTGCGAGGTCCGCTTCGGGTGCGCAGTGCGTGTAAACCTCAACGGAGCTCCCGCAAACACGTACCACGAATACTCCCGGCCAAAACGCTCACTGGAGTGTGGAACGCGTGCGGGGAGGCAAAGGAAAGGATTTAGAGAAACTGAAAGAATTAAATATAACTGATAAAACGACAAAGGGGAAAAGGGGATGTAGTACTGCATATACTCCTGGCCAAACGCTCACTGGAGTGCGGCATGCATGTCAAAGCAACAAAAGGAAGTCGTGCCAAGTGTACTCCCGGCCAAACACTTCACTGGAGCACAGCACGACCGAAGGGAGTGAAGAGGACGAGGTTAAAAACTCTGCGCCCTCTTCTAAGCACGATCGGTGGATTAAAAAGGGTTTTTTATCGCGGCGAGGGGGGTCGACGGCATCTGAGAGAGAAAGAGCCAGCGGAGGCGGAGCAGCCCAGCAAAAAAAATGAAAATAAAAGAATAAACAAAAGCTGACCCTACCCTATCTAGGGCCCTAGCTACCTAGGCTGCCGCCTAGCAACCTCCGTCTGGCGACCTTAATTGTCCCCAGACGTACCCGCTGCGAGATAGCAACTCCTAATAGTACCCCCCCCAAAGGGGTGTCGTCCCGATGCCCCTAAGCGCGACAAAGACCTCCCCTGGCCTGTCTCACCCGCTCAGGGTTGAGCGTAGCTGGAATGGGCAGGACAAGCTAAATACGAGGCTCGGAAGGGGCCCGGGGCCCCAACCAACCAGCTCAGGGGCAGAGCTTGGAATGGAGCTTGACTGCTTAGGTTTAGAGTTGGGTGGCACTAAATGCTCAGGCATGAAGCTTAAGTGGTCAGATGCGGGGCTTGGAAGCGCAGCGAGCTCTAGTACAGAGCTAGGGGGTGCAACACGCTCAGGCACGGTGTCAGACTGCCCAGGTGTGGAGCTTACAAGCACAGCAAGCCCAGGTTTAGAGCTAGGTGGTGCTACATACTCATCTTCAAAGCTTATGAGCCCGGCGTGCTCTTGAACGGGGCTTGGCGGCGCTAAATGCCCAGGCATGTAGCTTAAGTGCTCAGATGCGGGGCTTAGAGGCGCGGCAAGCTCTTGTGCTGAGCTAGGGGGCACTATACGCTCAGGCACAGGGTCAGACTGCCCAGGTGTGGAGCTTATGAGTCCGGCGAGACCAGGTTTAGAGCTCTGGAGTGCTACATGATCAAGGACGGGGTCAACGGGTGCGGCCAGCTCTGGAACGGAGCGTAATTGCTCAGGTTCAAAGCTAGGCGGCGCTAAGTGCCCAAGTACGAGGTCAACGGGCGTGGCAAGCTCTGGAACTGAGCGTAATTGCTCAGGTTCGAAGCTAGGTGGTGCTATGTGCCCAGGTATGGGGTCAACAGGCGCGGCAAGCTCTGGAACGGAGCATAGTTGCTCAGGTTTGAAGCTTGGCGACGCCAAGTGCCCAAGTATGGGACCGGGTGGACTTGAGCTGTTGGAAATGTGGCCCGTCCTCTTCCTCGCACACTGTTCGAGACGGTCCTCCGCCAACATGGCCAGCCCGTCGAGGCAAGAGGTGGGTGAGAGATAGCACAGCTCAATGTCCACCTCCTCATTGAGACCTTGTCTGAAAAAATGAATGAGGGGCGGCTCATTAAAGCCAGGGCATGGAACTCAGCCACATATTCCTGCACCACCCGAGAACCTTGGCGAATGTTAAGAATGCTGGTTGGTTCTGGGGCAGAAATAAGTTGCTGGGGGTCCGGTAGACAGTGGGCTTGTCTGGAACTACCTGAACCCCAGATGGACGCCGACGGTTACGGCGGCAAGGGCTGGGCAATTTGGGAAGGTCAAGATGGAAAAAAGGATCTGTGACTCGGCCGTAGTCACAAAACGGCCCCCTCAAAGCCAGTCAAGACCCTAGTAGGGAAACTCGCTGACCGCAGCAACAGGGGACCTCCAAACTTTAGGTCCAGGAGCTAACGCTGGGTCCCTTGGCTGGTCTCTGCATTCTGTTATGGTACGCCATGTCAACAATGATAACGAACCGTGTAAATAAAATATAATGGGTTGGGACCCAAGTGCAGTTAGCTTCAGATGGAAGTAGTGAACCAAAATATAATTAATCAATCCAAAAAAGGTTCACCGAGGAACTAATGAATGAATAAAACGTTAAAGAAAGAAAGGAACGGCGTAAGCGTAGAGCGCTCGTATTCACGACCACGCCTACGGCGAATCTTCACTGTGCGAGGTGCGCTTTGGGTCAGCGCATGCGCAGTGCGTGTAAACCTCAACGGAGCTCCCGCGAACACGTACCACGAATACTCCCGGCCAAAACGCTCACTGGAGTGTGGAACGGGCGCGGGGAGGCAAAGGAAAGGATTTAGAGAAACTGAAAGAATTAAATATAACTGATAAAACAACAAAGGGAAAAAGGGGACGTAGTACCGAATATACTCCTGGCCAAACGCTCACTGGAGTGCGGCATGCACGTCAAAGAAACGAAAGTGTACTCCCAGCCAAACGCTTCACTGGAGCACAGCACGACCGAAGGAAGTGAAGAGGACGAGGTTAAAAACTCTGCGCCCTCTTCTAAACACGATCGGTGGATTAAAAAGGATTTTTCCCACCGATCGCGGAGAGGGGGGCGACGGCGTCTGAGAGAGAAAGAGCCAGTGGAGGCAAAAAAAATGAAAATAAAAGAATAAACAAAAGCTGACCTTACCCTATCTAGGGCCATTGCTACCTAGGCTGCCTCCTAGCAACCTCCGTCTGGCGACCTTAATGTCCCCAGGCGTACCCGCTGTCCCTAACAAAATAAAGCACCAAGAAAAGCAAGGACTGTCAAAAGCCGTCGGAGCCAGCAGCATAAGTGCGTGTGTGCTCAGGCATGATGTTCAATGCAGAGACAAACTGCCAATCACAAAGGTGCGCTTATATGAACTGAGCAGCAGGTGTCACCAATAAATCACTAATAAGCCCGGGAAGGGCTGATGCACACACAAACGCGCTGTTGCTGCTCAAGTCACCAAACAGGGTCAACTACTGGCCACTAGTGGCCAGATAGCAACTCCTAATAGAAACATGCTATCTGGTCAGATGAAGTTAGGTTCTGCCTGTATGTGAATGATGCCAGGTGTTGTGTTCATCGAAAACGAACCTTTCAATGAGGACTGTGTGCAAGATGTGGTTCAATCTGAAGAAGGATCTGTGATGTTCTGGTGACGACCAGGTCCTGCATTTTTTTATTATTATCAAACCAAGGAACATAACATTCAGATAACAGATTGGCATGATGAACATTCAGTCACACATCTGGACTGGCCTGCAAAATTCCCAGATGTGAATCCTCTTGAAAATCAGTGGGACTACCTGGAATGTACAGTGGGGCAAAAAAGTATTTAGTCAGCCACTGATGGTGCAAGTTCTCCTACTTAGAAATATGAGAGAGGTCTCTAATTTTCATCATAGGTACACTTCAACTATGTGAGACAAAATGAGGAAAAAGCAATTCAGGAAATCACACTGTAGGATTTTTAAAGAATTTAGTTGTAAATTGTGGTACAAAATAAGTATTTGGTCACCCACAAACAAGCAAGATTTCTGGCTCTCACAGATCTCTAACTTCTTCTTTAAGAAGCTCTTCTGTCCTCCACTCATTACCTGTATTAATGGCACCTGTTTGACCTCGTTATCTGTATAAAAGACACCTGTCCACAGCCTCAAACAGTCAGACTCCAAACTCAACCATAGCCAAGACCAAAGAGCTGTCAAAGGATACCAGGAATAAAATTGTAGACCTGCATTAGGCTGGGAAGAGTGAATCTACAATAGGCAAGCAGGTTGGTGTGAATAAATGTAAGAAAATGGAAGACATACAAAAACATTGATCTGCGGTCCCACGCAAGATCTCATCCCATGGAGTCAAAATGATCATTAGAACAGTGAGCAAAAATCCCAGAACTACACAGAGGGACCTGATGAATGACCTGCAGAGAGCTGGGACCAAAGTAACAAAGGCTACCATCAGTAACAAACTACGCCGAGAGGGACGCAGATCCTGCAGTGCAGATACTGCAGTGCAGATTCTGTATAAGCCAGTATATGTCCAGGCCCATCTGAAGTTTGCCAGAGAGCATATGGATGATCCAGCAGTGGATTGGGAGAATATCATGTGGTCAGATGAACCCAAAATAGAACTTTTCAGGAAAAACTCAACTCATCATGTTTGGAGGAAGAAGAATGCTGAGTTGCATCCCAAGAACACCATACCTATTGTGAAGCATGGGGGTGGAAACATCATGCTTTGGGGCTGTTTTTCTGCAAAGGGGACAGGGCGACTGATCCGTGTTAAGGGAAGAATGAAGGGGGCCATATATCATGAGATTTTAAGCCAAAACCTCCTTCCATCAGTGAGAGCATTGAAGATGAAACATGGCTGGGTCTTCCAGCATGACAATGATTCCAAACACACCGCTCGGGCAACGAAGGAGTGGCTCCTTAAAAAAGCATTTCAAGGTCCTGGAGTGGCCTAGCCAGTCTCCAGACCTCAACCCCATAGAAAATTTGTGGAGGGAGTTGAAAGTCCGTGTTTCCCAGCGACAGCCCCAAAACATCACTGCTCTAGAGGAGATCTGCATGGAGGAGTGGGCCAAAATACCAGCTACAGTGTGTGCCAACCTGGTGAAGACTTACAGGAATTGTTTGACCTCTGTCAGTGCCAACAAAGGTTATGTTACAAATCCCAGAAGTTGAATCTGTTCATCTGGACAAAGTTTTTGTTGGAGAAACATTTCGACACTCATCTAAGTGACTTCTTCAGTCTCAGCAGTTCGAAAACTTCCCCAATCTTATATACAGCACCTTTGCATAACGACTGGTTCCAGCACCATTGCATAACAATGAGACCAGTGATCAGTTTAATATGCAGATTGACATAGCCATTAACGACAATGGCCACGTGTGCCATTCACACAGGATTGGGGAAGGGCTGCGATGACTCCGTTGTAAGATGGTGAGAGGTGTACTCAGAGGCCCCCTCCTCGGTTCAGGGATGGACGTTCCCTTTTTACAAAAATGGCTTCTTTTACTCTGCGTTCAAACCATCATTCCTCCCTATCAAGGATCTGCACGTCTTCATCCTTGAAAGAGTGGCCACTGGCCTGTAGGTGGGTGTAAACCGCAGAGTCCTGACCTGATGAGGTAGCTCTTCTATGTTGTGCCATCCATTTCGCCAGTGGCTGTTTGGTTTCCCAGATGTACAATTCCTGGCAATCCTCCTGGCACTTAACACAGCAACACTACATTACTCTGTTTGTGCTGAGGGACCCGATCCTTGGGGTGGACCAGTTTCTGGCATAGCGTTTTGTTTTGGGGTTTGAAAGCCACTGAGACGCGGTGTTTGGCAAAGATGCGTCTCAATTGTTCTGTTGTTCCTGCCACATATGGAATCACCACTGGTTTACGCTTAGACTGCGGTTGTTTTGTTCTCCTCTCGTCGATCTGCTGGAGCACTGTTTGGGCGTCTTACCGGCTTTGACAAAGGCCCAGTTCGGATAACCACATTTGCCCAGGGACTGTTTTTAATTTGAGACTTCTCTCCATTCTTGGCCGCTGTGTCAGTGGGGACGCCGTCTGCTCGGTGTTACATTGTCCTGATGGACTCCTAGTTTTGTGCTCCAGTGGATGATGAGAGTCAAACCTTAAGTTTACTGATCCGTATGTGTTGGCTTACGGTTAAACATCGACTTTCAATCGCCCCCCATCCTCCAATCACAAAAACCTCACAATCCAAGAAGGCTAACCGGCTGTTCTTCACATCTTTCCTGGTGAACTTAATGTGTTAGTCCACTGAGTTGATGTTGTGGTCGGTGGATGTGAAAATGTGGTACTTCCTGAGATTTCATTTTAACCCAGGTGTCATCCACATATCTGAACAAATGGCTGGGTGGTGTTCCTGAATAGGATCTTAGTGCCTTCTTTTCCACTTCTTCCATATACAGGTTGGCCACAATAGGTGAAACTGGGGAGCCCATGGCACACCCATGTTTCTGCCTATAGTACTGCTTTCTGTATGTGAAATAGGTGGATTGAAGACACAGCTCCAGAAACAAACACACCTGGTCCGAGTTAAGGGTGGTCCTATTGCTGAGAGTGGGGTCATCCTGTAGTTTCACTCAGACTACCTCTACTGCCTCAGCAACTGGAACGCACGTGAAGAGAGATTTGACATCAAACAAAACCATTGTTTCATCCGTCTCCATAATGAGGTCCCTCACCTTATCCACGAAATCCATAGTGTTCTGGATGTGATGATCCATGCTGCCTACCAACGGGTTGAGGATCGATGCCAGAAACTTGGCAATGTTGTAGGTCACTGAGTTGATTATACACACAATGGGCCGCAAAGGCACATCCTGTTTATGTATCTTAGGTAAACCATACAGACTAGGTGTAGCCTCCCCTGGGTATAATGTGTGGTACAGAGGCCGGTCAATAGCATTGTTCTAAAAACTTCAGACAATCTATCACCTTCTTCTTGGATCCACTACCAGGATCTCGTTTTAGGGGCTCATAAGTGTTAGTGTCTCTAAGGAGAGTCATAACTTTCTCATTATAGTCTGTCTGGTTTAATAAAACAGTGCACCTGCCTTTGTCTGCTGGAAGGATGATGATGTCATTATCCTTACTGAGAGTTGTGAGTGCATTCCTTTCCTCTCTGCTGATGTTGGAGGGCGGTGGCTTTGCATTGCTAAGGCAGGCTCAAAACTTTCATTCAGAGTTGTTCTGCTTCCATGTCCACGATGTTGTTGTTGCTGATTGCTGTTTCCGTGGCTGTAATCAGTTCCACTAGTGGTATTTGCCTCGCTGTCACAGCAAAATTCAGCCCCTTAGCCAAGATGTCTTTCTCCGCCTGGGTGAGTTGTCTGTCAGACAAGTTCTTCACCCACTTGTCTACATCCACAGGTTGTGTCTGTCCTTCGTCTCTCTTCCAGCCTTCGAGAGTGTCATCCGTCCACCGGTGTCTCTGGCGTGCAGCAAGAAGATTGAACTTCTTCTGCTGCCTAGTTTTCAACTTTTCATGTTGTGATAACTGAGCCTTTTCTGTGAAGTTGATCACAGGTTGAAGGGTGGTCTCATCTAGACATGATGTAAGTCTCTGTCGGATGTGTTCCTCTCTGACTTTCAAAGCATCAAAGGTAAAGTTGGTTTGCCTCACTCGTTCATTCAGCAGCTGGTTCTGTGCCTTCTGGAGGATCTTGTTAGCCCGGTGGCCCTTAACTGAAGATTTCATTTGCAGACTCTTAGGAGTGATCCCATTCTGTCTGCAGCTGAGGTTGAATCTCAGGTGGTTCCTGTAATTAGTCATCTTACGAGCCGTTTGCTCGTACTCTCATACAAGTTTAAGGCAATCTTTGCCAAATTGAGTCAAAACGTCTTAATGCATGCTCAATAATCCAGGTAAGAAAATCCCAGAAGTTGAATCTGTTCATCTGGACAAAGTTTTTGTCGGAGAAACATTTCGTCACTCATCTAAGTGACTCAGTCTCAGCAGTTGGAAAACTTCCCCAATCTTATATACAGCACCTTTGCATAACGACTGGTACCAGCACCATTGCATAACAATGGGACCAGTGATCAGTTTAATATGCAGATTGACATAGCCATTAACGACAATGGCCACGTGTGCCATTCACACAGGATTGGGGAAGGGCTGCGATGGCTCCGTTGCTGAGACTGAAGAAGTCACTTAGATGACGAAACGTTTCTCCGACAAAAACTTTGTCCAGATGAACAGATTCAACTTCTGGGATTTTCTTACCTGGATTATTGAGCATGCATCAAGACGTTATGTTACAAAGTATTTGAGTTTAACTTTTGTTATTGACCAAATACTTATTTTCCACCATAATTCACAACTAAATTCTTTAAAAATCCTACAATGTGATTTTCTGGATTTTTTTTTTTCATTTTGTCTCTCATAGTTGGTGTACCTATGATGAAAACTACAGACCTCTCTCATCTTTCTAAGTAGGAGAACTTGCACAATCAGTGGCTGACTACATACTTTTTTGCCCCACTGTAAGACGTTCAGGGCTTGATATCACCTACATCAGGAGGTTGTTCAGACCATGCCAAATTTAATCGCAGCTGCTATTCGTGCTCGTGGAGGTATTACACGCTATTAGGTACGTTTCAGTCACAGGTGACTAATTTTTTGTCTGCTGAGCTTGTATTTCAGATCAAATATCTCTTCTCAATATGCAGTGCATTACAAGCCAAAATGATGCCTGCAATCCTTCTAATTGGCAGGTTTGACTGTTTCAGCCACACTCATTGCTAATGTGTGTGAAATCAAGCAAACAGCCATGCAATCTCCATAAACAAATATTGGCAGTAGAATATGTCAAATTGAGGAGCTCAGTGACTTTCAGTGTGGCACCTTCATAGGTAATTTTATCATAGTTTGAACAGAGCTGTTCCAAGGAACTGTAAGTGTACTTGTTGTGAAGTGGAAACATCTACAGCACAGAAACTCCTGTGTGAAGCAGTGTGCCTCCCTAGTTTGCAGAATGAGATGACTTCAAGCACATTATGCGTAGGCCTACATAAATTGCTTGGCATCAGTTACAACACTCAGCACATTGTTTCCAGCTGTCTCTGGATAACATTTTAGCACAAGATATTTTAGTTGGGAGCTTCATGAATTGGGTTCTAATGTCTGAGGAGCCACATACAAGCCTACAAAGTTACAAGAGCATAGCCAAGCATCAGTTTGAGTCATAGAAAGTGCCTGGATTCTCGGGTAGTGGAAACCCAATGAATGAATTACATTGGAAAAGGAATAATAATGGTGTGTGTGAGTGGTCATGCTTATATTATATTGTGGGGACAGGATGGAAAGAGCTGTCATTTTTTTTACCTTGTGAGGACATTTTGCTGGTCCCCATAGGGAAAAACTAAAAACTCGTTTTTTCTTTTTTTTTTTTTACAGAAAACCTTTTTTTGAAAAACCAAGAGTCAAAATATCTCAATTAGGTTACTGTGGTTTACCATTAATTAGCTACAGTAATCTTTATGTCAGTGGATAGTCCCCAACAAGATAGTGAGATTAATGTGTTTGATGGTCTGTGCTTGGTTCCTTTGTTCCACTAAAGGGAATTGAAATGCATGACACGTTGTTGAAAATTCTGCGCATCCAGCTTTCTGAAGAAGGTCATTTTCTTTTTCCACATGAAAAAACACCCTTTTACAGCCCAGGTTTAATAATAACATGGTGTGTTGAGTTTGGATTGGAAGAATTTTGACTTTACTGCAGATCAACCCCAACCAACATCTTCCACATGCATTGGGATACCATCTTCGAATTAGACATCATCTTCTTCTTCCCGGCGGAAATGGTTAGTACTGTCACCAGACACCTTCGAAGAACCCAGGTTCGATCCCAACCTTGGACTCTGTCTGAGAGGAGTTTCCATGTTCTCACTGTGTCTGTGTGGTTTTACTTCGGGTGCTCCGTTTTCCTCCCATATTCCAAAGGCATGCGTTAATTTACAGCCCCAAATCCAAATGTTCCTCAAAGAAAGATTGGAAGGGATTTACATATTTTAGTCCTGACTTTTTCTGCATTTGGCCTGTTTTGCATTGTATTTTTGGAAAATGCATGCATGTCTCTGGAAAAGATGGTGTTTTAAGGTAGCTTATGCTCTAAAATCTCAAAATACTTTTCTGCATTAATACTGCCATAACAGAAGTGTAAATATTATACGGCAAGAGCACTGACACAACTCCATACCATGACAGACCCAGGCTTTTTATGAAAAAATCCTGGATGGTCCTTTTTGTCTTTGGTCTGGAGCACTCGGCATCCATTTCTTCCCAAAAAGATCTGGAATACTGAATGGTCTGGCCACAATACACGTTTTCCACTGTATGATGGTCCATTCCAGATGTCTCCAAGCCACAAAGAAGTCGACACCTCCTCTGGACATGGTTAACAAAAGGATTCTTTTTTGCACATTAAAGTTTTAAGTGGCTTTTGTGACTGTAATTCACCAAACTATTGTAATTATTATTGTGCCTGACAAAGGTTTCACAAAGTAATCCCTTGCTCATGTTGTTATATCAGTTATTGATGAATGACTCTTTCTTGATGTGTTCTTGATGCAGTGCTGTCTGAGGGATCGGAAATTGTGGATCTTCAGTTTAGGCTTGTGCCTTTGCCCTTTCTGGACTGAAATTCCACATTACTCAAATCAAAATATGCTTTCAATCTTTCTTTGAGGGACATTAAATTATTTTCTCACACATTTGTTGACAAACTAGAGATTGTTGTTTGAAATCACATCATTTAAGGTTTTTTTTTTTTACCTCATTACTAGCCCTAAATTGCCCCATCCCAATTTTGTTTGAAATGTCTTGCAGGCCTGAAATACAGGAATGGATGTTTATTAACAACTAAAATGAAGTTGACTGGACAAAACCATGCAACAACTGCAATTAAATAAAAGTCAAAGTAAATGCAAGACACATTTTTATTGCATTTTCCATACTGTCCCAAATATTTTCTGATTTTGGGTTGTTGTTAGTCACTCTAAATTGCCCCAGTTTTAAATGAATAACTAAAGCATTCCCAGAAATGGGAATATTAGTAACACTGTATCACCCTTGGTTGCATTGATTTGACAGGACTTCAAATCTTAAATCAAACGAAATAATATACAAGTACAATTATAGTCATTTCAACACGAAGGAGCCTAAAAGAAGATACAGCTCATTTGTTGTTTGCAATTTTGCTTTCCCCCTTTCTGGGTGAGTCACTGAGCGTGCAGAGGAGTGGGTGGGGGCTGGAGGAGGCACTCACCCACAGCCCCGCTGTGGGCACTCGGTGCCACCTGTCTCCCCAGTCTGGACTGTCCTACATGGCTGCATGGTTCTCACTTTCCCCTGCAAGGGTCTGGCATGAATAAACAATCATCACTAGAAATAAAGCCAAGACTGCTCACATTGTGCACCTCCACACTGATGACAAGTCAAGCTTTTATTACATTACACTGGATGAATTATGCTGTTAAGGTGGCAGCATGTTAAACCATGCTGCATAAAGGTGCATGAAATGATCATACTCTACAGACCAAAGCAAGCACTTGGAATGTGATGTGCTCAGATCTTCCTGTAACAATAGGAAGCATTTAAGGCCTGGCACACAGTGCATTGCATATGCTTGCTGAGTTTGCCTGCAATGAACAGATACCCTGTGGCGTTCTAAATTGTAGGATTAGATCGCGAGAAACCAAACCAGCCGCTAGATTGCTCAGGCAGGGTATTTCTAGTGCCGGTCCCAAGCCCGGATAAATGGTGAGGGTTGCATCAGGAAGGGCATCCGGTGTAAAACATTTGCCAAATAAAGTATGCGAGTTCATAATAATTTCACCATACGGATCGCGTTGCGGCCCGGGTGGTTAACAACGACTGACCACTGGCCGCACTGGTAGCAACAGGGTACCAGCGGAAATTGGATGGAACTATGTTTGCCGAAGACGAAGAGGAGGAAGGTGTGGGAGACAGAGGAGAAAGCAGGAGGGCCAGACGAATATAGCACTGCGGGTAGAGCAACCCTAAATGTCAGGGACGAGATGGACAGGGAAAGGTAGGAGATGGCTGATATGATGCAGAAGGAGAAGGTCGATGTTTTGTGAGTGTGCAGGAGACAAAGTGGAAGGGTAGCAAGGCTCGATGCATTGGTGCAGGGTTTAAACTGTTCTACCATGGTGTGGATAGGAAGAGAAATAGAGTTGGTGTGGTCCTGAAGGAGGACTATGTAAAGAATGTCGTTGAGGTGAAAAGGGTGTCAGATATAATAATATGTTTAAAGCTGGAAATTCAGGGCGTAATGGTGAATGTTGTTAGTGGCTATGCACCACAAGTTGGCTGTGAATTAGAGGAGAAAGAGAGATTCTGGGGGGAGTTAGATGAAGTGGTTGAGAGCATTCCCAGGGAGGAGAGACTGGTGATTGGTGCAGATTTCAATGGTCATGTTGGTAAAAAAGGAGATGAGAAAGTGATGGGCAGGTTTGGTGTTAAGGATAGGAACCTAGAACGACAGATGGTGGTGGTTAACACATATTTCCAAAAGAAGGAGGAGCATAGGGTGACTTATAAGAGTGGAGGGAGGAGCACACAGGTAGACTACATCCTATGTATAAGAGGTTGCTTAAAACAGATTGGTGATTGTAAGGTAGTGGCAGGGGAGAGTGTAGCTAGGCAGCATCGGATGGTGGTGTGCAGGATGGATCTGGTGGTTAGGAAGAGGAAGAGGACAAAGGCAGAGCAGAGGACCAAATGGTGGAAGTTGAGAAAGGAAGAATGTTGTAAGGAGTTCAGAGAGGAGCTGAAAGGCTTTGGGTGATAGGAAAGAGCTCCCAGATGACTGGGTAGTAGCAGCAACAGTAATTAGACAGACAGGTAGAAAGGTACTGGATGTGTCTTCTGGACAGGCAAAGGATGAAAAGGAAACCTGGTGGTGGAACAAGGAAGTGCAGGAGGTTATTCAGAGAAAGAGGACAGCAAAGATGAAATGGGACAGGGACAGGACTAAAGAGAGTAGCAGGAGTACAAGGACATGCGGCACAGGGCAAAGAGGGAAATAGCAAAGGCCAAGCAGAAGGCCTACGATGAGTTATATGAAAGGTTAGACAGTAGGGAAGGAGAGAAGGAGTTGTATCTGCTGGCGAGACAGAGAGATAGAGCTGGAAAGGATGTGCAGCAGGTCAGGGTGATCAAGGATAGAAATGGAAATGTACTGACAGGTAAGGAGAGGGTGAGGGAAAGATGGAAGGAGTATTTTGAAGAGTTAATGAATGTAGAAAATGAAAGGGAAAGAAGGTTGGAGGGCGTAGAAATTGTGGAACAGGATGTAGCAAAGATTAGCAAGGACGAAGTGAAGAAAGCTTTGAAAAGGATGAAGAACGGAAAGGCAGTGGGACCTGATGACATACCGGTTGAGGTATGGAAAAGTCTAGGAGAGCTGGGAGTGGTGTTTTGGACTAGATTATTCAATGGAATTCTGGTGAATGAGAGTATGCTGGAGGAATGGAGGAAAAGTTTACTTGTACCGATTTTTAAGCAGAAGGGTGATGTACAAAGTTGTGGCTCTTACAGGGGCATAAAGTTGATGAGCCACACAATGAAGGTTTGGGAGAGAGTTGTGGAAGCTAGGCTCAGACAGGAGGTGACAGTGTGTGAACAACAGTATGGTTTCATGCCAAGGAAGAGCACCATGGATGCAATTTTTGCTTTGAGACTGCTGATGGAGAATATAGAGATGGTCAGAAAGAGCTACACTGTGTCTTTGTGGATTTGGAGAAAGCTTATGACAGGGTGCCAAGGGAGGAACTGTGGTGGTGTATGAGGAAGTCTCGAGTGGCTGAAAAGTACGTTAGATTAGTGCAGGACATGTATGATAACAGCGTGACAGCGGTGAGATGTGCTGTAGGAGTGACAGATAGCTTCAAGGTAGAGGTGGGACTGCATCAAGGATCGGCCCTGAGTCCCTTCTTATTTGCTCTGGTGATGGACAGACTAACAGATGAAGTCAGACAGGAATCGTCGTGGACTATGATGTTTGCAGATGACATTGTGACCTGTAGTGAGAACAGGGAACAGGTAGAAGAGAACTTGGATAGGTGGAGGTATACTCTGGAAATTAGAGGAATGAAAGTCAACTATAGTAAGACAGAATACATGTGTCTAAATGAAAGGGAGGCAGGTGGAACAGTCAGGCTACAGGGATTCAGTAAGTCCAAGTCAGTCAAGATTTATTTATGATAGAGCTTTTTACAATGGAGCAGTTCTCAAAGCAAAATTTCTTTTACAGGTTTAGATTATTCCTAATAACTAGTTCCAATTACAAAATTGAGCAAGCCTTAGGGCGACAGTGGCAAGGAAAAAACTCCCTAGTTCTAGGAAGAAGAAACCTTGGGAGGACCAAACTCAAAAAAGGGAACCCAAAACTCTTGGGCGGCGTAGATGTAAATCTAAGAGCGAAACTAAAGTCATGAAGTCAAAGTTTGATTGAATGAATGTGAAGTATGCAATCGACATTAAGTGCCGGGGTAGGTATGATGATTAAATCTAAGAGCGAAACTAAAAGTCAATGAGTCATGGTCGAAAAAAAATAAATGTGAAATTATGCACAGTGGAGCTCATCAGATGTACATCCATGTGTAGGGCCGGAACTGCCGGACACAGCTCGGAGGAGAGAAGAGAAGGAAACAGAAAATGTAATTAGTTATTGATTAAGAGCACCGTGTCTATTAACAATCACGGATGCCATGTCAATACTGATGCCAAGTGGTAGCATGAGACCCCGGCAGAATAGCATAGCGCATAGCTAGAAAGCTAGAAAGAGGAGAACTGGTAGGAAACACAGCCAAGAGGATCACATGAGGGACATTGGCAACCCCACGACGGCAGAAGAGAACAGCAGAAGACAGCAACCAACGTCTCTGATCACCATAAGACTCTTTGACTATGAAACCCCCAAGCTCTGCCCGTATTGAGGCAAGGATGCATGAAGTCAAGATTCACGAGGACCGAAAAGCCTAGTCAGCAAGACGCCCACCTCGACACTCCCGGCTAGCGGACAAGGCAGGCAGGCCAGACATGACTCCAGGACTCCGGCCCCAGCAACCCAAACCATGCAAACCTGCTCTAAATTAGTCAAAAGCCGCGTAAATAGTAGTCTTTAAGCCTAGACTTAACAACTTTGGGGGTGTCTGAATTTCGAACGATATGGGAAGTTTATTCCATAGTTGGGGGACCGTGTATGAGAAAGCCTTTCCCCCTGCTGTGACTTTTTTAATTCTAGGAACTAAAAGAAGTCCTGTACCCTGCGAACGAAGTAGATGGATTGTAAAACTCTAAGAGTTCACTCAGATAATGTGGGGCCAGTCCATGTAGAGCTTTATAAGTTATAAGAAGTATTTTGTAATCAATGCGGAATTTGACTGGTAACCAGTGTAGTGATGATAGAACAGGAGTGATATGATCAAATTTTCTAGTTCGAGTTGAGCTGAATTCTGAACTAACTGAAATTTATTTATAGATTTACTATAGCGTCCAGTAAGTAAGGCGTTACAGTAATCCAACCTTGAGGTTATGAACGCATTAACAAGTTTTTCTGCATCATTAAAAGAGAGGATATTTCTAAGTTTAGCGATATTATGTAATTGAAAGAAAGCAATTCGCGTGATGCTGCTAATGTGCGCATCAAAGGAGAGATCTGAATCAAATGTGTCACACCCAAGTTTTTTACAGATGGACTGGGCAGTACTGGACAGCCATCTAGATTTAGGATAGACGTAGCCAAACTGTCTCTCACAGCCTTGGGTCCCACTAACAGAACCTCAGTTTTATCTGAGTTAAGTAAGAGAAAATTAAATAACATCCAATCTTTTATTTCCTTTAAACAGTTCTCAATTTTGTTGATTGTAAGGCTGTTATTAGATTTGGCTGATATGTACAGCTGTGTATCATCTGCATAGCAGTGGAAATTAATGCCATGTTTACGAATAACTGAGCCTAGGGGCAGCATGTACAGAGAGAATAAAAGCCAAGCACTGACCCCTGAGGCACGCCATACTTCACTTTTGAGAGCTTACACCTTAGATTATTTATATGAACAAACTGGTCCCGGTCGTTTAAGTAGGATTTAAACCAAGAAAGTGCTGATCTAATTTACCTAAGTATGTTCTAGTCTGTTTAGTAATTAAAACAGTAAATCAGTGGTCACAAAGGTACAGGAGTTCAGTACTTGGGATAACTGTCCAAGGAAATGGGGGAGTGTGGGAAAGGAGGTAAAGAAGAGAGTACAGGCAGGATGGAGTGGGTGGAGAAGAGTGTCAGGAGTGCTGTGTGACAAAAGGGTCGCAGCAAAAGTGAAAGGAAAGATTTATAAGAGAGTAGTGAGACCAGCCTTGTTGTATGGCTTAGAGACAGTGGCACTGACAAAGAGACAGGAAGCAGAGTTGGAGGTGGCAGAACTTAAGATGTTGTGGTTCTCTTTAGGAGTGTCTAGGGTGGACAGGATTAGGAATGAGATCATCAGAGGGACAGCACAGGTTGGAAAATTGGGAGACAAAATTCGAGAGGGAAGTTTGAGATGGTTTGGACATGTGCAGAGGAGGGATAGTGGATATATTGGTAGGAGGATGTTGGCGATGGAGCTGCCAGGCAAGAGACGGAGAGGAAGACCAAAGAGGAGTTATTTGGTAGTGGTAAATGAAGAGTGCAGGAGTTGGGGTGACAGTAGAGGACGTGAGGACAGGGTTTGAGATGGAACCGTTTAAACTCGCTTTGGTGGACCCTGATAAAGGGAGAAGCGAAAGAAGAAGAAGAAGAAGAAGATCAGCAAGAAACCATTTGTTCTTACTCTCTGTTTGATCTGTGTTGGGACTCCTACAGAACACCTGTTTTCATTCTGTCAGGCTGCGCTTGTTTTTGTCACAAATCCTTACCAATGATTAAAAATATGTCAGGAGACTTCTTTTTAAATGATACAGGATTAAAACTAATTACTAATTATTATGTCTAGCTCTGTGAGAAGAGTGCGGGCTAGAATAAAACAAATGCTTTTCATAAAAGAAAAAAAATCTCTTTAAATTTAAGTTTACCATACATTCTTCATACATTCAGGAAATTACCTCAAGCTCTGGATGCATAAAATCATCACTATTACTAATCAATTACAGCTAAGCGGAGTTTAATGACCATCCGATCAGCGTCTGTTTGCTTTAATGAGGTTATAACAAATTATAATAGGAAATAAAAATCTGCCTTTTAACTCAGACTCTATAAACAGCTGGTCAATTAAAAAAGGTTTGGCATGTGTATTTTTACTGCATAATAATACATTTACATTTATGTCACTTAACAGACGCCCTTATCCAGAGCGACTTACAACTAACACAGTCTTACAATCCAAGCAATAGTAGGTTAAGGGCCTTGCTCAGGGACCCAACAGTGACAGCTTGGCAGAGGTGGAATTTGAACCCTGGACCCTGTGGTTCATAGTCCAGTACCCTAACCGCTAAGCCACCACAGTCCCACAGTCATATATATATATATCATTTGTCAATCTTTTTTTTCTGTACTTACTGTTTATTTAACTTATTTTCATGAACACTGATTTACTTTGCATTAACTACTTGAGTAGGAAATGCGTTGTGGTCTATGAGAGGTCGTTTAGGCCTTTATTCAAGCTTGCCTCTCACACACACTATCATACTCTCTCACACTCACTATCAAATTATTAGGCATTCTTGATAGTGAATGTGAGAGAGTTTGATAGTGTGAGTTTGATAGTGAGTTAGAGTTTGATAGTGAGTGTGAGAGTATGATAGTATGTGTGAGAGAGTATGATAGTGTGTGAGAGAGGTTTGATAGTGTGTGTGAGAGGTAAGTTTGAATAATGGCCTAAACGGCCTCTCATAGTGGACTGTGTTGCACACTGACACTTTTAGGTGTCACAATTTTCTCGACCAAACCTTTGTAACCTGTAGTCTGTGGTCAGTGATGCTGCATTACCTATTCTGGAAATGAGTGTTTCCTCAAAGCTTACCCATTCATGCTTGGTTGTGTGCAGCCAGCAAGGTATGTTCATATTCCATCATGTGTGTTTATATTTTGGTTCTACAGTGTGATTGTTAATGTGTGCTTGTTCTTTACATTGTCATGTATTTGATGACTTTGAAATGCAATAAATGCAAATGAGGAATAAATCGTAACTGAAAATAAGTCAGTAACTGAAGAACCACAGTGTTGTATATTTGGAGGGAGTGAAATGTGTAACAGTTTAGGCTTTGTAGAATGTAGAGTTTCACTCGTGTTTTCAGCTGCATCTCTGACGCATTTATGTATCATTTGCACGCGGTTGTCTGGTGAAAAGTACCCACCCTTTATATTTACATTACAGTAGCATAAAAAGACTATGTACACTGTGCACTGTCCAGTCAACGACCTGTTTCACGGAGCCTAATGCAGTCGTTAAACATTGCATACCTGTATTACTAATCGCAAACATAATTTACATGTTCAATAACATCACTTTCTTAACTCATTCTTTTGAAAAAGGAATAAAATAAAGAGCGTGGTCGTTGAATATATTGTTGTATGCTGTACAGAATTTAACAAGCTTTCTGAGAAAAGAGAATAAGAATAAGCAGATGATACTGGCAGATTTTTTTGGATCAAATGAACAATACGCTTTTTTGGGAGGAACACTAGAAAACATTTTTCAAATTAAAACAGTGTTCTCTTCTGGGTCATTGCTTTCTCTGCTCCCAACACACACCTCACATCAGCTCCTTGTGCCCTTCAAACAACTGTGCAGATATTATTAGTATCTGAGAAAGATTCGGCTTTGAGAAGTAAAACCTGGCAGTGACCATTCAAATCAGCTCCTACAGTAAATGAAAATAGTGGTTGGTAATGGTTCAGAAATACAAGCAGGCCGCTTTCTTCCTGCTTCATTCAGCAGGCTCTTGACTACCAGCACTGTAGACAATAGCAAACATCTGCATGTTACACATAAATACATACATAAAAGGGTTCAAATAACATAAAATGATTAATGAGGACAGTCTACACCCACATCACATGGTCCTAAATGGAGCCATTTAAGTGTTTTGTAGTCCCTAAAGACCAGTCCCTATTTGTAACAGCTTTCTTCATGTTTGAGCTGGTTCTGTGTCCAAAATCAGGATAGGAAAGTGAGCGCCTCCTTCACTGAGGACTGAATAAACACCACGTAGCACAGCAGCACTGGGACACTCAGTCGAGGACTTACAAGGCATTAGCTCCATGAGTGCATCATGCATGGTCTGCAGAAAAAAATGCACAAAAGAAAGAAAGATGAAAAACTAAGCAGTCTTCCTAATAGTAGTATTCTTAAATAAGAACCCATGCCGACGTCACACCCAACAGAAAGCTATGTCACCGCTTTATCCTTCAAATTAACTAATGAAGTCCCTTAGTGACACATACTGAACATCTTGAATGGAATCACATGATAATTTGGTTAGACTACAGACAAAACCAGAGGTTTTTAAAATTTACAAATGTTTTTATTGCTAAAAGGTATATTGTAATCTAGAAGGTATTACATACAAAATGAGAAGCATATGTGACATTTAAGAAAGACCAGAAGTGTAGATTACAAAGCAGAATTTCTATCACAAAGGTGGTTCAGCACCCATCGAGCTCAGTCATCATGCAGTGTACTCTGAAGCATGGAAACACAATCACATTTCTGCTCAATAGTCCAATACATTACCTGCCACAGTCCCCGATGTAGTTTAAACAAGTTAAAAAACAGGATGCAATTAAAACAGGATAACAACGTCAGTCCAATATGAACAATTTTTGTATTAGTCTTTTCTAATAATATGCCCAACATTCTCTCTGAAGTGTCAGGGGGTCTAGATTTTGATTCTATTTTATGTTTTTGTATTTACTTTTTTATTTACTTTCTTACCTAATTCCACCCTGCATCAGTAGCACTGATAAAGCTGAATGGATGGTTATGTGAAACTAGCCATCTTTAAGAAATCCTAGCTGTTTCACAGAGCAAACATGCTCTGTGAAACAGCCCTATCCCCCCCACAGGGCTGTATCACAAAGCATGTTTTCTGTTTCAAACAGCTTTGTTCTCACCATCAGCCTTGAAGACTAACCTAAATTTCTGTAGATTTCTTTATCACATTAAAGTTGATATATTTGAGACAACTCTACCTCAAGGACAGCATGGAAAATGCCCAAAAAAGTGTCTTATATTTACTTTGAATTTAATTTCACTGCAGACAGTGAGTGTGCTTACATGCACTCAATAATTCAATAACTGCAGAAAATCAAACTGTTAATAATCCGATCAAGGAGTTTACATGCACTCAGTAATCAGATAAAGGGTAACCTCAGTTTACATGACTCAGGCAATAATTAGATTTCAGAGTCTCCACAACAGTATTCATTAGCCATTTTCCCTGCTTTAATTCTGGGGTTACCAGATCTCACAAGACAATAACCCACCAGGTCAGGACCTGGCAACCATGTGGGCATGCACAGACAGAGAAACCTGATTGAAATCAGAGTAAAGGGTAGACAGGTGGTGAAAAATCCAATTACTGAGATAAATCCAGCTGACTTTTAAATCATTTAAACATTTAAATCATTTTCCCATCCTTTCGTTGATAAACTGGTGATCCTCTGCCCATCTTTGCTGCTCAAGACTCTGCTTTGTACAAAATCATGATTACAGTAATCTGTTGACATCACATCATTATTTAGGTTTTTTGTTTGTTTGTTTTACCTCAATGGAATGTGTTGCGGGCCTGAAATGTAGGAATGGATGCTTATTAACAAATGAAATGAAGTTGACCAGACAAAACATGAATTATCTCAGGTACATACTGTCTGCAATTAAATAAAAAGCAAATTAAATCGAAGACACACTGCTTTTGTTTGTTTGTTTTTTAATTATTCACATTTCCCCATACTGTCCCAACTTTTTTCTGATTTGGGGTTGTAGAATTTTAGATCCACACTAATAATGATTTTTGATCTAAAACCCAGATTGTTCTGTTGATCAGTGCTTAAGTAATCTAAAAATGCATATAACATAATGAGTGCCTGGCGATTGGATTGGTAACCACATCTGAAGTTTGTTCCGAAGTTTTGTCTTCTGCTGCCCCTGAATTGGATTAAGTGAGAATGAAAATGAACAAGTAACAAGTCATAAAACTTGTTGTGAATAAATAAAAGAGAATATAAAAGTGCTTATTTCTACACTGTGCTTTTGTACTAGTCCTATATTTTATCCATTGTTAAGTGCCTACATTTTTATCCATGTACTGTTATTTATATGCTCTACGTTACATTTCCATTTAAACTTTGTAAATGTTCTTGGGTATGACATAAAACTTGGGATGGTTTGCGATGAGTTGGACCACAGAGTGAAGGCAAAGCAGTGCTCAGCACCTCTGAGAACTCCATGGCTGTTGAAAACCATTTCAGGTGATTACCTCATGAAGCTGATTGAGAGAATGCCAAGAGTGTGCAAAGCTGTAATCAAAGCAAAAGGTGCCTACGTTGAAGAAGCTAAAATAAAACATATTTTGGTTTAACACTTAAGTTTACTACGTGATTCCTTATGTGTTGCTTCATAGTCTGGATGACTTCAGTATTAATTTACAATGTAGGAAAAAAAAAATATTGAATGTGATGTGTCCAAACTTTTGACTGGTACTGTACATATATATCTTTCCCATATCCTTGTTTAATTTAACTTATCTAAGTGCTGTATGTGCAATCTATCTGTTACAGCAACACTGCAATTTCCTTTGGGATCAGTGCTGTTCTGTCTATCATCTTACCTTATCTCTCCCTGAGGTATCTTTCTCTGTTCCTGAACAATGTGTGTAGTGTGGTTGGGCTGCTGAAAGAGACTATTGCCACCAGGGAATACCATATAAGAGACATGCTGCTGATCAGTGACTGTGGAGTAGAAAACTGTGGTTATGAATGGTATTTAACCTGGTGCAGGCGAAACTCCAGCTGCAGCCGATCTATGTGCAGTCTCAGAGCATACAGCTCTTCCAGCTCACTTTTGCTGCTGTAAACCAGCAAAGGGGGCACACAGGGTAACTCTGGGTCACACCATTCATTTCTGCTTTGCAATGGACACAGTGAATCATGACTCCATGCTAGCTTCATCACCCAATCTAAAACATTGAAAAGAAGGAAATATAAGCTTAAGATTTGATGAATGCAAATCTAGGATGCTGCAGTTCTAGTTGTTTGATACAATTACTGATTGTTGACTTGAGGTTGTTTTGCCATTTATCTTATTCCAGTAAATGGTATGACTAGCAAGTATTCAGTTAGTAGGAGATCTTTGTCCATTATTTCCAAGTGGAAATTTCCTATGTTGTTAATGTATATTAACTCCACCTACTTTCAATCAGGTCAGCCTCTGTCACTGGTCACTTTGTTAGATACACGCCCTTGTTTCTACACTTACTCATCGTCCATTTTATCAGTTCCACTCAATCCCTTTCTCAACATACTTAGTTCGGTCCCCTTTACTCTTCTGTAATGATCAGGACCAGCAGAGATCAGGTCCCATTTGGGTGGTGGATCATTCTCAGCACTGTCAGGGGTTATTTTGTTAGTATTAGTGAATGTGTTAGTGTGTGTTGTGCTGGTACAAGTGGATCAGATACAGCAGTGCTGTTGGAGTTTTTAAACACATCTGTCTCACTGCTGGACTGAAAATAGTCCACCTACCAAAAACATCCAGCCACCAGCATCCTGCAGGCAGCATCCTGTGAACACTGATCAAGGATTAGAGGATGACTAACACAAACTGTGCAACAACAGATGAGCTGCTGTCTCTGATTTTACATCTACAAGGTGGGGCAATAAGGTACAGTGGGGCAAAAACGTATTTAGTCAGCTACTGACTGTGCAAGTTCTCCTACTTAGAAAGATGAGAGAGGTCTGTCATTTTCATCATAGGTACACTTCAACTATGAGAGACAAAATGAGAAAAAAAATCCAGGAAATCACATTGTAAGATTTGTAAAGAATTTAATTGTAATTCATGGTGGAAAATAAGTATTTGGTCACAAACAAACAAGCAAGATTTCTGGCTCTCTCAGACCTGTAACAACTTCTTTAAGAAGCTCTTCTGTCCTCCACTCGTTACCTGTATTAATGGCACCTGTTTGACCTCGTTATCTGTATACTTGTCCAGGCCCATCTGAAGTTTGCCAGAGAGCATATGGATGATCCAGAAGAGGACTGGGAGAATATCATGTGGTCAGATGGAACCAAAATAGAACTTTTTGGTAAAAACTCAACTCGTTGTGTTTGGAGAAAGAAGAATGCTGAGTTGTATCCCAAGAACACCATACCTACTGTGAAGCATGGGGGTGGAAACATCATTCTTTGGGCTGTATTTCTGCAAAGGGGACAGGACGACTGATCCGTGTTAAGAGAAGAATGAACAGGGTCATGTATCATGAGATTTTAAGCTAAAACCTCCTTCCATCAGTGAGAGCATTGAAGATGGAATGTGGCTGGGTCATCCAGCATGACAAACACACCGCTCGGGCAACGAAGGAGTGGCTCCGTAAAAAACCATTTCAAGGTCCTGGAGTGGCCTAACCAGTCTCCAGACCTCAACCCCATAGAAAATTTGTGGAGGGAGTTGAAAGTTCATGTTGCCCAGCGACAGTCCCAAAACATCACTGCTCTAGAGAAGATCTGTATGGAGGAATGGGCCAAAATGCCAGCTACAGTGTGTGCTAACCTGGTGAAGACTTACAGGAAACGTTTGACCTCTGTCATTGCCAACAAAGGTTATGTTACAAAGTATTGAGTTGAACCTTTGTTATTGACCAAATACTTATTTTCCACCATAATTTACAATTAAATTCTTAAAAAACCTACAATGTGATTTCCTGGATTTTTTTCTCATTTTGTCTCTCATAGTTGAAGTGTACCTATGATGAAAATTACAGTGGCTGACAAAATACTTTTTTGCCCCACTGTACATGTGTCTACTAACACAGACACATGGTGGTACTAACATACCACCACCACATCAGTGTCACTGCAGCACTGAGAATGATCCACAACCCAGATAGCACCTGATCTGTGGGGGTTCTGACCATTAGAGAACAGAATAAAGGGGAATAACAAAGTAGTCTAAATAGATAAACAGATGGACTACAGTCTGTAATTATAGTACTACAAAGTGCTTCTATATTGTAAGTGGAACTGATTAAAATGTACCTGAACTGTGAGTGTATATGAACATAGTTTATTAAGTGAATCAATAACTGCCCCTGGGCTTCCAAAAAAGCATTTAGTTGACCTTGGTATTAAAGACAAATGTTTTGCTAAATATTGTATGTTACTGCAGTTTTACCATATTTTTGTCACTGATCCAATTTTAAGAATCTAAATGTAACTGGCTCTATAATCAAATCAAAAGTTCTGGTAGAGTACAGTGGTACTTCGGTACCATGAGTACCGAGCAAATTTTTCCCATAAGAAATAATGTAAATTGAATTAATCCGTTCCAGACCCCCAGAATCTCCACACCGTGCAGTGGTGCTTGAAAGTTTGTGAACCCTTTAGAATTTTCTATATTTCTGCATAAATATGACCTAAAACATCATCAGATTTTCACACAAGTCCTAAAAGTAGATAAAGAGAACACAGTTAAACAAATGAGACAAACATATTATACTTGGTCATTTATTTATTGAGGAAAATGACCCAATATTACATATTAGTGAGTGGCAAAAGTAAGTGAACCTCTAGGATTAGCAGTTAATTTGAAGGTGAAATTAGAGTCAGGTGATTTGAATCAATCCGATGTGAGTGGGCACCCTGTTTTATTTATAGAACAGAGACCTATCAGAATCTGCTCTTCACAACACGTTTGTGGAAGTGTATCATGCCACGAACAAAGGAGATTTCTGAGGACCTCAGAAAAAAAGTTGGTCACAAAGAACCACAGGGTAACTTCAAAGCAACTGAAGGCCTCTGTCACATTGGCTAATGTTAATGTTCATGAGTCCACCATCAGAAGAACACTAAACAACAATGGTGTGCATGGCAGGGTTGCAAGAAGAAAGCCACTGCTCTCCAAAAAGAACATTGCTGCTTGTTTGCAGTTTGCTAATGATCACGTGGACAAACCAGAAGGCTATTAGAAAAATGTTTTGTGGACAGCTGAGACCAAAATAGAACATTCTGGTTTAAAAGAAAAAAGTGTTATATTTCGAGAAAGGAAAACACTGCATTCCAGCATAAGAACCTTATCCCATCTGTGAAACATGGTGGTGGTAGTATCATGGTTTGGGCCTGTCAGGACATCTGTCCATGAACTGAATCTCAAGAGAAGTTGGGTCATGCAGCAAGACAACGACCCTAAGCACACAAGTCGTTCTACCAAAGAATGGTTAAAGAAGAATAAAGTTAATGTTTTGGAATGGCCAAGTCAAAGTCCTGACCTCAATTCAATCGAAATGTTGTGGAAGGACCTGAAGCGAGCAGTTAATGTGAGGAAACCCACAAACATCCCAGAGTTGAAGCTGTTCTGTACGGAGGAATGGGGGGTTGTCATATTTATGCAAAAATACAGAAAATTCTAAAGGGTTCACAAACTTTCAAGCAGCACTGTATAAGCCATTATATGCAATATAGTCAATATTGCATCATAGCTGAGCCGACCTTATTGTTGTAAACATTTATACATTAACCTACAGTTGGCCAAATTAATTGACACAAAGCTTATTTTATAATAAAGTGTTGAAAACCTCATGTAATTTAGTGAGTAATGGATTAAAAGTGAAAAGTTAAAGCAACACATTTATTCTGTTTATGAAGTCAGGGTGCTAGCTGCTAAAGCTAACTGCTCAATCCTTGATTTCCTTTCTGCTGGCTGTAATCATCAATCATTTTAGGACCCATGGGGACTTATTTGCACTAAGAATACAGTACTGTAGATTAAAAAAAATAAAGAAAAGCATGATAAACACAGCACAGCTCTTCACTGAGAGAGAGCTATTATGAGACTGAATAACTGTGTACTGAATTCAGCTGAAACAAGTTGCGTGGCTCGAGTCATAAGTTTAAGCAAGTGCGCCGAGTACTGAGCTGATTTTTCTAGTCAAAATGCATTAAGAACTGAATTTGATAAGTTCTGAGGTGGTCGAGAACCGAGGTACCACTGTATTTCTGAGTTGCTTTCTTTCCTATATCCGACCAGTGTGCCGTCTTTAAATACCTTTTTTAAGGTGCTTGGCATGCTTAATGATTTCAGACATCTTTTTTTCCAGGCTGGCCATAATTAGCTGAGATTCATACTCCCTCTCTGCTGACATATCTAGAAATACACACACACACAAAATATTACAGAATATTACACACAGCTTAGTGACATATTTATGTCTATAAGGACAATATTGCCTTTTAAAATTTACAGAATATCCAGCATGTCATTACTCTGGTAGCAAAAAAGTGAAGAGTCTTATATGAAATCTTTGCTAAATGAGCTGCTAGAAACCTTTAACTGCCCTGCACATTACTAAGTCTGGACTTGCTGCTAGTCTCTTAGTCTTTACTCCTACACCCTTCTGCCACAAACTCTTGCTGTCTCCCTTCATTTAGATCCGAATCTCTCAGCATGTTCACGTGGTTAGTCTGGTACCTGGATTGCTGCCCAGCTGGTGGTTCCGAAGTTCAACATTGCAGCAGTGAATCAGGTCATGCCCGAGCTTTGTGAGGACATCTAGCTCTGCTTCCATGGCTGCCAAGTGGCCAGAAGGCCATTTAGTGGGGAACTGACACAGACAATTATCAAGGAGACACAGCATAACATTCAGAGTAACAACTCTAAAGTGTGTTGATGACAGCTGAATTTAATATGCAGTGGATAAGTGATCCCTCAACAATACATAATTTGCCATTTTAAGGTGATCTGTCAAAAAAGCTAGCCAGTGAGTGATCCCAGTACAAGTTATCTGATTAACGATGTTAGCATGATTTGGTGAGACTTTAAATTAACAGTGAGAAAACAAAAGAATGATTTTGCTTAAGGATACAGTGCTGATAAGTCTCTTCTTAAATTGCTCTCTCTCTGGTATAGGCTTGGAGTCTCTGACCAGAACTTTATTCCACAGCCTGGGGATGGAGCCACAATCAGTTAAAAAGCAGAATAAACATTCAGTTAACAAGATGCATCACTTTAGATGTAAAAGTGAGTTTAGTTTTGTTTACTAGCTTAACATGTTGGCTTCCTGATGCATACATCTAGCAAATTCCGTGAAATTGTTTTAATCAAAGGCATACCCATGAAGTACAATAATAAAATATGGCATCTTTAACCAAAGAAATAACAATTAGTACAGGTTTGCACCGTTTAACGTCCATCCAATCATTGTCTTTTGGCCAAACATCCAAGGTCTTAAGAATTACAATAGGAAATTAAAATCTGTCTAATATACTGTACATCTCATTCACGTTTCAATGACAGAAAACTAGCTTGAGCAAGCCCATTCCACACCTGCTGACAGAAAACAGAATCACAGGCAAAAAAAAACATGCATTCCTTTCATTTTCGTTATTAGCAAGTGTTTGAATTTCATAAAAGACACAAAGATAAGAATTACTGTATTGCTCAGTATAGTACTATACTAAAGTTTTTTCATATTGTGTTTTAATTAATATAAAATTAAATAATAACATAAAACAATGTGCAAAGTATCTAAACTACTGTGTTACTATAATAATCTCCGGTCAATCTCCGACCTGTTGTACATAATGTAATGTGGACGTTAATCAGCACACACCTGTAATTTCAGACTTTTATTGCAGCCTGAATTCTTAGCGGCATGGACATAACTAACAATATTCTACATCAAGCAAGTTCCAACTCTCTATAATTGCGGGTGACAGATCAGCTTTGCAGGATGGAGCCTTGTCATGAACATTTTTTAAATTGTTACATCCTCTTACTCATTTCAGAACACAAACTGACCGATTCTTTTCAGATCGTTCTTTCCGCCACATTGGTAACAAAGGAGAGGGTACCCTGCAACACAAACACCAAACAAGGTTCAGTGGAGTCAAACTAGGAGCTGTAGCTGTTAGTGAACAGCAGATCTTTCAATTACCATTGCTGTTTTGAACATGATGCTTCACTTTCTGCTTTTAATATTTGCTCTGAAGGACGTGTTCCCTCTTTCACAGGTAAACCACAAGAAATTTTTTCTCCATCTGATTCTTTGGGACAAACGACAGTCTGCCAGGGCTTCTTTTGGGGATGTACACCTGCATTTGTTAGTTCTGGTTGAACCTTCATAGTCAACCTCTTACAATTCATAGTGGACTGAGCAGATGGCACTCTCTTGACCCCATGCTCTGATCGAAGATTTCTGTTGCCACTAACATTTTTATAAGCGGGTCCTCGCTGATGGCTTCCTTTAACTTTAGATGATGAGGGTGATGTTTGTTGTCTTATTTTATATGGAACTTGGACAGTGTCATTAACAGGTGATTTAGTGGCACTGTCATTTGACTTGGGTTTTCCTTGGCAACCTGTGTTCTGACTGCTTGATACTAAAGAGCTGCTGCGAACTTTTAAAGCCTTCTTCAAAACTTGTTCCAGGAGCTCAAACTCTTGTCCATCTTCCATAGGAATATCTGAAAAACATTGAACAGAATTATTTTTATTAGTGTATTTTACATACACAGTGGGTTAATCAGATAACTCAAATAGAGATGCTAATAACAAGGCATTAAATTTAAAGTATTACTGGCAGTCTGTAACACAAATCACACAAACTGAACTGAAACTTAATTTATAGATCTACACTTTCCCTAAACTGTAATCTTACCATCATCTTTAAGGCTGACTGACACTTGTGCTTCACAACTGTCTTTCACACGCATATTCCTGCAAAAAGAAAAAAGAAACAGTCATACCTCATCACTCAACCACCTTGGAACTTGTAGTATTCAGTTTTTGTCTCATTTTGATGAGAAAAAAAATTGTCTCAGCACTCGTTGCTCATTCAGCACTTGGCGCACTTGCTTATACTTGTATAGAGTAGAGACGCGCGACTCATTTCAGCCAAGTGGCAGGATCACAATAGCTCTCGCTCAGTGCATAGCTCAACTGTTTCTCATGTTTTTCTTTATCTTTACATCTATAGTACTGTATTCTTAGTTCAAATAAGTTCCCATGGGTCCTAACAAGGTTAGCAACAACAGCCAACCAAAAAGAAAACTGAACCAGTACCAGTACCATCCTCTCCTGCATATGCCGGGCAGCTGCTGCAGTGCCCTTAGTTTGCCAGTGGACAAAGCATTTTGCTTTTATTTTTCACTTTCAATTCATCATTCAATAAATTACAGGAAATATTCAACACTATTACAAAATAATCTTTGTGTTAATTGCCCAATTGTTAACCTAAGTGTTTTAAGCATGCTTAATGTATTGTATAGACAGTAACCTATATATTAAACTCCTCGGTTTACTATACATTGAACTTATTATGGATTTGTCAGAATATGTCCCCATCATAAATCCGAGAGCACCTATACAATACAACTCCATAAATGCATATTACGCCTCCACCAGGAGTCACATTAAACATAATAATGACAAGCCCTGGTTTAATGTCAAATTGAAACAGCTGCACCAGTCCAAGGAGATAACATATAGAAGTGGGAATCGGGCACTGTACAACCAGGCAAGGGACATCCTAACCAAAGAGATCAAGGCCGGAAAGAAGAACTACTCAAACAACATGATGTCCACAAATGAGCCATCAACCTCCTGGAGGTGTCTGCACAACATCACCAGCTACAACAGGCCACCTATACAGACAATGGAAGTTCGCCAGCTGGCTGATGGCCTCAACAGTTTCTACTACAGGTTTGAAAAGCCCAGTAATGAGGCTTCAGCTGACTATCAGCCACTCATCCACCTGCCCTGAATATCTGTGAGGAAGACGTGCTTAGACCTTTAATAAACAGAAAGTCAAGATGGCCCCAGGTCCTGATGGAATCTCTCCCTCCTGCCTGAGGACCTGTGCAGACCAGCTTGTCTTCACAAAGATCTTCAACAGAGCACTGGAGCTGTGTGTAGTTCTGTCCTGCTTGAAATGCTCTACAATAATACCCATCCCCAAAATGGCAACCACCACAGGACTAAATGACTACTAAATGATACACGATACGATGCACATCACGATGCATGGATCACGATACAATTATATCACATTACACGGATACTTCAGCAGGAATGGAAACACTGTACTGTAGTGAAAACACTGAACTGCAACATCTACAGGAACGGACAAATTAATCCGTTGAGCTAAAAATCCATGTACGTAGTATCACGAGAATAAATATTGTGATATATTACTGTATCGATTTTTTTAAGCACAGGTGTACCCAGCCTTAAACCATGTTTAATTTCACTTAACCAAACAATCTCAATAGTTTAATTATAGGTTATTTTGAAACTATATTAATGTGGCACGTTTAAAAGTCATGCCTTCAAGGAAATCTGGAGCTTGACAAAATATTCAACTGTCAAATTTCTCTATATCCATTTCACTTTATATTTTAAAAAATTACCAAAACAACGTACATGAACCAACACAACGTGCGTTTGAGCACACCGTCCGTTCTTATTCACAGGCCTCTGTGGTTTCGTTTGTATTCTTGAGCTTTATTGAACAAGTATTACTACGGTATATACGTAAATACGTAAATAACACAAATGCAACTTACATGCAGCGTAAAATGTCTTTGTATTGGCGGATCATTTCGTTCAGCTTCAGTTCCTCTGCCTTGCAGACTCTGATCGCTTCATCCAAAAGTGCAGACATAGCAACTTATAAGAAAGGTCAACTTAAACTGTTTAATTACATTTTTGTTTATGCGGCACAGACCACGTGTTTAATATCCAGATCACGAGCTAATTTGCTTTTTGCTTAACGGTGTTTTAGACAGCATATCACAAGAACAACGCTTCATTTATTCGTTCCTGGTTATGACATCGTGAATAAAATACATAATTCCGACAGCTATAGCTGTAACTGGACGGTTAATTACCTTAATAACATCACGAAAAGTGTTTAGAAGCCTAAACTACCTAGCGTGTTCGATGTATGTCTCTCGTATACCACCGTTGTACACAGTACGTTAAAACAGTCTCCGTTTTCCCCAATTGTATGGATAACTAAATGCATACTACCGTACTCGATAGTATCTCTGTTAAAATAGTACGCAACAACAACCAAGAAGCAAAGCGCGAATAGCGAACATATCGCGAGAACAAGCAGCGTTACTATGGGAGCAGAGAGACGCAGTAGTTACACTGTGGGTTTATACTGTTTGTTTGGACTTAATATTCAACATGGATCCTAAACAAGCACCTGTCAGCATTCCGGTGCAGATCACTGTGTCACGAGGAAACCATCTGGTAACGAAATGCCATTGCCTGAGCTAAACCTAAAAAGAAAATAGCTAAAAAATAGTTTATGAATAGATTATCTAAGTGATTTAACACTAAAATGGGCGTTACTCTGCCGTGGAATGAAGAACAAGTTAACACTAAAGATTAAATTATTAATTTTGTTTATGCAAACGTAATTGATGCCCTTGCTAGTTTAATGAATGCCTTTGTTTTAGTGCTCTAACATGTACTTTTGGTAAGGTATACAGTTATAACTGGCTAGCCAAAACATACAGCTAGCTATGGCTATCGTTACGTTGCCTGCAGAGCGTGGTTGACTTTCTTTCAAATATTTGTGGATGTAGCATACATTACTCCATGATAAAACACAGTCAAGCCATCACATGCGCCTATGTACTCGATATTACGGTATTGTGCTGCTTAAGCAGAGAGAAAAGTACTAGGATGTTTTGGCAGACTTTTGCATTTTTTTGAAGAGTTTTGGTGTAGAAAGGCACTTATATAAGTACGAACTATATTTTCATAATTGAACTGTTTACTTAAAAACAATTATATATTTAAATAGCTTAACAATCACTGTGCGAAATGTGTAAAATCCAATTTGAAGTACCTTTAATTGTAAATGGTGTTTAAATGCCCATTTCATTCAAGGAAAATTACCTTTTTTTTTTTTTATTTCCCATAATGCCAAAATTATTTGACTGCCATCCAAGAGTGGTACCCCTTAGCTATCACTAGTCCAGGTTTGGACAGGTTCCACTGTAGCTTTTCTTAATAAATCCAAGTTAAACGTGTACTATCTGTAGGCGACTAAATACACAAATTTCATATAGGCTGATTTTGGTTATCGGTTTCTCAAAAATTACCAATAATGCTTAAACTATTCCACTGCCATCCAAGACTGCTACCCCTAGCTATCACCTTTGAAAGTTTGGACAGTTTCCACTGTAGCATTTCATAATAAATCCATGTTAAACTTGTGCTTCCTGAATTAACAAAAAAACATATTTTGGTTATCTGTTTCTCAAAAATTACCCATAATGCCAAAACCATTCCAATGCCAACCAAGACTGGTACCTCTTAACTATCACCAGTACAAGTTTGGACAAACTCTACTGTACCATTTCTTCCTAAATCTAAGTTAAACTTGGACTACCTGTAGGCGACTAAATACACAAATTTCATATAGGCTAGCTGATTTTGGTTATCTGTTTCTCTGGGTTTTTCCATAATCCCAACACATTACCACTACCACATAATAGTGAGCTATTTAAAAATTATATCATGTTAATATATTAATAACAACATATTAAGCAGATCTGCATTTCATGAAGGAACTACAACAGTGCTTGAAATGTGGCAAAGGGAAGGAATGGTGTCGCTGATGGTTGCTAGGTGGTTGGTATGGTGTCCCAGGTGGTTGTGATGGTGTAGCTAGGTGGTTGCTAGGCAGTTGCTATGGTATACCAGGTTGTTGCTAAGATGTTACTAGGTGGTTGCTATGGTGTCCAAATATTTTTGGTCACGTGCAGAACCATGTCCCAATAGTTTTGGCCATGTACAGGGTCGTGTCCCAATACTTTTTGACTGCGTGTGGGGGCATGTCCCAATACTTTTGGCCAAATGGGGGGGCGTGTCTCAATACTTTTGACCAGATACTGGGGCGTGACCCAATATATTTGGCCGCGGGTGGGGGCATGTTTAAATACTTTTGGCTGCATGCAGGGGCGTGTTTAAATACCTTTGGCCATGTGCAGGGGCGTGTCCCAATACTTTTTGACTGCGTGTGGGGGCGTGTCCCAATAATTTTCGCCACATGGGGGGGCGTGTCTCAATACTTTTGACCAGGTACTGGGTCGTGACCCAATACTTTTGGCCATGTGCGGGGGCCTGTCCCAGTACTTTTGGCTGACTGAGAAAACTGACAGAGTTTCGGTCAATGTCCTGCCAGGGGCCCCTGTGAGCAGCCGAGGTCCAGAGGAGGCATTGCATGTCACGTCAGGGTGCACCCAGGACCGAGAGCAGATCTGTGCTGATAGAGAGAAGAGGTGCTTTCCCCCCGAGTGTGTGACATTTGAACATTCCATAAACACCTGCTAGACTGAAACCCCAATATTTCCTATATATTTCCTCTATACTTCCTCTATAGGCAGTCACACTAATAACAGGTGACTGTGTCTCACAGAGTGCTCTGTGGTGACATCATCGATTTCAGTTACAGTTTGAATTTTGTCGGTTAGGATTTGAATCTGAGAGATTTTTAATTGTTATCCCTCACATCTTTTTATTGCTGGTTGGCGGTTCTTCTTCTTCCACACATTTCGGAGATTAATATGGCTCGAACTGTTTAATGTACAGACACAGTTCAAACACTGTTATGTAGATAATCACTGTGTGTGGTGTGCTATGTCTTTTGTAGTCTATCTGATTTATCGTTTTTAATAGACTTAAGTTTAAAAATAAAAAATCTCCCATAGACATGCATTGAGAGAATGTTCAGATTCAAATTTCAACCGACAAATTTCAAACTGTAACTGAAATCAGTGATGTTACCACAGAGTGACCTGTTATTAGTGTGATTGCCTATGGAGGAAGCAGAGGTAGAGGAAGGCCAAAAGTATTTGGACACGCCCCCACACTTGACCAAATGTATTGGCACATGCCTCCCCACACGGCCAAAAGTATTGGGATACGCCCCCTGCACACTGCCAAAAGTATTGGGACATGGTCCTGCATGCGGCCAAAAATATTTGGACACCATAGCAACCACCTAGTAACACCTTAGCAACAACCTGGTATACCATAGCAACTGCCTAGTAACCACCTAGCGACACCATCACAACCACCTGGGACAAGATACCAAGCACCTTGCAATCACGTTGGACACCATACCAATTGCCTAGCAACCACCTACCAGCACCTTAACAACCACCTGGGATACCTTACCAACCACCTAGCAACCACCAGCGACACCATTCCTTCCGTTTGCCACATTTCAAGCACTGTTGTAGTTCCTTCATGAAATGCAGATCTGCTTAATATGTTGTTATTAATATATTAATATGATATAATGTTTAAATAGCTCACTATTATGTGGTAGTGGCAATGTTTTGGGATTATGGAAAAACCCAGAGAAACAGATAACCAAAATCAGCTAGCCTATATGAAATTTGTGTATTTAGTCGCCTACAGGTAGTACAAGTTTAACTTAGATTTAGGAAGAAATGGTACAGTAGAATCTGTCCAAACTTGTACTGGTGATAGTTAAGAGGTACCAGTCTTGGTTAGCATTGGAGTGGTTTTGGCATTATGGGTAATTTTTGAGAAACATGTTTTTTTTAATTCAGGTAGCACAATTTTAACTTGGATTTATTAAAAAATGGTGCAGTGGAATCTGTCCAAACTTTCAAAGGTGATAGGTAAGGGGTAGCAGTCTTGGATGGCAGTGGAATAGTTTAGGCATTATTGGTAATTTTTGAGAAAACAATAACCAAAATATGCTTGTAGTGAGCAGCGCAATACCGTAATATCGCGTATATAGGAGCATTTGGATCTAAAGCACAGATAGCTTGACCGAGGTGCGAAAACACTGAAAGAAGCTGGGCCTGAAGCAGTCTTGGATGGCAGTGGAATGGTTTAGGCATTATGGGTAATTTTTGAGAAAACAATAACCAAAATATGCTTGTAGTGAGCAGCGCAATATCGTAATATCGCGTATATTGGAGCATTTGGATTTAAAGCACAGATAGCTTGACCTCAGTGCGAAAACACTGAAAGAAGCTGGGCCTGAAGCAGTCTTGGATGGCAGTGGAATGGTTTAGGCATTATGGGTAATTTTTGAGAAAACAATAACCAAAATATGCTTGTAGTGAGCAGCGCAATACCGTAATATTGCGTATATAGCAGCATTTGGATTTAAAGCACGTTTAGCTTTACCGCGGTGCGAAAACACTGAAAGAAGCTGGGCCTGACTAAAAGCGTTAGCGCTCAAATTTTAGGCAAGACGTTGAGGCATTATGGGAAATGTTCTGCCTGTAGTGAAATTCTGTGGAGTGTCTTGTTGTTCAGCTCAGCAATCTATCCAGGATAAAATAAACTCAGATTATAGGTTAGGTGATGGTGCTAACCCCTACATCTATGAACTATGTTCTATAGTTCCACTCTTAGAACTGTGTGCTGATTTGGGGATGGTTTTACATTCCTGGAAATGGTTTGCTTTCAAAGTGAATTACTGAATATGTTTCATCAACCTTATGCTCCATCGTGGTAGCTGTATTTTATGGTGCACATGTTTATCCATGATCTAAGGAGATATTGCTGCCAATGTTGGAGCTAAAGTTACTGTTGGTGCTGCCACTCAATAAGCTTGTGTTTACTGGTGATATCACACGCAGTCCACCAAATAACACATTTATTTCATGCCTTGATTTTGTAACCACCATCTCAGTCAACAATGACTGGGACACCTGACATTTGTAATTTGCATTGATTATTTGTGAATATTTGTGGGGGGTATGAATGCAGGTATTCAATTCCATTCAACCACAAGGGCATTCAAGAGGTTGGGAACTGGCAAAGTGTCCCAGTTCATCTCATTGGTGCTTGATAGATTTGAGATTAGTAAGTTTGTGTAGACCAAAAATGTTGGTGCACTTAATTATCTAGAACTCTAGAATGTAATTGTCTGCTGTACAGTTTGCCACAAACTTGTAAGAAAGCACCAGATTTGAAGTTAGTGATGAGCACTTATATATATATATATATATATATATATATATATATATATATAATATATATATATAAAATTCAAATTAAATAGCATAACTTTACTCTATTGTGAATATATATATATATATTCACAATAGAGTATATATATAATTCAAATTAAATAGCATAACTTTACTCTATTGTGAATTCAGAGAGGTAACAAAAACCTTCTCAGTTTTGTACGTGCTGAATTCCATGGAGTGGAGATGGGAGATTCACAGAAGCTGGACACAGGAGTGGAAGAGTGTGTAAACTACAATTTCACCTGTAGCTTTGAATGTTCGGAGTGGATCAACACGCTGGATGACCTAGCAAATAATCCTGTCATATGTAAGTATATGAGTTCATTCATTACATTATTTATAATAATTATTATTATTTATAAGTCCAGCATCATTTTATTCCTGCCAAATAGCACCTGAATTAGTAATGAACAGCATTTCTTAGGAAATTACTAGCTTGAGCAGGTCCTTATATATATATATATATATAAACACACGATTATCATTATTGACTTGTAATTGGATTTTCTAAAGAATTCAAAATACAGGTATGCACTGTATAACGTTCATCCGATCAACGGCCTTTTGCTTTAACAGTTGAAGTATTAAAAAATAATCATAAATTATAATAGGAAATAAAAATCTGTCTTTTAACTCCAGACATTGCAGACGTCAAAACCACTGTATAGCACTGCCCAACATATGATGTTAGAGCATACAGTACTGTTCTGATCTCTATTATTCATATTCAACAATTTTATTTTTAAAAATTATTATAACAGATTATAATGTTAATTGCTTATTTATGTACTTTACTGTATTTTCTATAATTGTGAAATTCCAAAAATTAAAAAAGCTTGGCATGTGTATAACAGTTTAGGCTTCGGACGCGGTGGCATTATGGGTGCTGCATAGGTGGTAGTGTTCCACTTGTGTTTCCAGCATTATCTGTGACACATTTACATTTTGTTTGCTCAGTTTTATTGTGAAAATAACCTTTATATGTATGTATACTACCCTTTATATGCATTCCCTGTAGGTAAGTGTTATATAAAATGAATAAAGAATGCCACTATGCACAGAAAGTGTTTATTTACTATGCACAACACGTTTGTAGTCAGGTACTGTATTATGCACAGTAAGCATTGTAAGTTGTGTAATAGATACAAAGATATGAATAACTGTTTGTTATTTGTACATGTTACCTATTGTGTTTTAATGTTATTGGTTAAAATAAAGCACTATGTGCAAATTATCTAAACTACAGCGCTTAGTAACTGAAGGTATCTTGCCCCAAGGTAGAGTAGTACGTGTGTCTATGGTAATGTCTGGTTAGTGTCCATTTCAGTAAATGTCCTTTTTTCACTGAACGTAATGCAAACGTTAAACAGCACGGACCTCTCAGGTGTTTTAATAGTGCTTTTATGAAAAAGGAGCTCCCTTTTTAATAAAACCCAGAAATATTTACAAATGTTTGTATAAGCATTACCACAAGTTTGCTCACAATGATGCAGCTGTGCTCTGAAATGGCACCATACAATGATTTAATCACAACAATGTGTTTTGTTCCTACGTGCAGGCAGGATCTAGTTACTCTTTTTGTAAGACCCAAACTATACAATGTACTAACAGACACCTATATGTCTTTGTGATTGACTAGTTACTCTATTTGAGATCATAGCAAAGGAGAAGAAACAAAAAGAGGACAAGCCTTTAGGCCAGGCGGTTGTGGACCTGCTTCCTCTGCTGCGTGGTAAGACCTAGGCTCACTCATACAAATACGTGCAAGTAATCTGTAGTAAAATGGATACTTCAACCAAATAACACTGTGTTGGTAGTTATAAATATATTATACTATGTACAGTATATGCTTATATATTTATACACCTTTATATTTATACAGTGGCCACATTATTAAAGACACCTATACTTTCATGTTTTTCTGTATGGAAATTAGACATGTGACCCCGGAGTGCAGCATAAAATGAAGTGAGCAGAGGTTCTGTAGATCAGTTTCAATGGTTCTGGCATCTTGCGTTTGGGGGTTGTTGGCATATACCACTCGATGTTGGTAATACTGGCTTATGCCAGTGGCTTCGGCATCTTACATTTGGGTGACACTGCCATATGCCAGTGGGTAGCACTGTGGGTAGCACTGTTGCTTCACAGTGAGGTTCTCGGTTTGATCCCAGGTGGCCTGGGTCCTTTCTGTGTGAAATCTGCATGTTCTCTCCGTGTCCAAATGGATTTATTCCAGATGCTCCGGTTTCCTCCCACAGTCCAAAGACATGCATTAGGATAATTGATTATGCTAAACTACCCCTGATCTCAGTATATATAATGATGCTTGAAAGTTTGTGAACCCTTTAGAATTTTCTATATATCTACATAAATATGACCTAAAACATCTTCAGACTTTCACACAAGTCCTAAAAGTAGATGAAGAGAACCCAGTTAAACAAATGAGACAAAAATATTATACTTGGTCATTTATTTATTGAGGAAAATGATCCAATATTACATATTACTGAGTGACAAAAGAATGTGAACCTTTGCTTTCAGTATCTGGTGTGACTCTCCTATGCAGCAATAACTACAACTAAACTTTAGCCCATTCCTCCATACAGAACAGCTTCAACTCTGGGATGTTGGTGGGTTTCCTCACATTAACTGCTCGCTTCAGGTCCTTCCACAACATTTCGATTAGATTAAGGTCAGGACTTGGCCATTCCAAACCATTACCTTTAATCTTCTTTAACCATTCTTTGGTAGAACGACTTGTGTGCTTAGGGTCGTTGTCTTGCTGCATGACCCACCTTCTGTTCAGTTCAGATTCAGTTCATGGACAGATGTCCTGACATTTTCCTTTAGAATTGTCTGATATCATTTAGAATTCATTGTTCCATCAATGATACCAAGCTGTCCTGGCCCAGATACAGCAAAACAGGCACAAACGACGATACTACCACCACCATGTTTCACAGATGGGATAAGGTTCAGTTGCTTAGAAGTTACTCTGAGGTCCTTTGTGACCTTGCCAACTATTACACGCCTTGCTCTTGGAGTGATCTTTGTTGGTCGACCACTCCTGGGGAGGGTAACGATGGTCTTGAATTTCCTCCATTTGTACACAATCTGTCTGACTGTGGATTGCAGGAGTCCAAACTCTTTAGAGATGGTTTTGTAACTTTTTCCAGCCTGATGAGCATTAACAACTTTTTTTCTGAGGTCCTCAGGAATCGCCTTTGTTTGTGTCATGATACACTTCCACAGACGTGTTGTGAAGAGCAGACTTTGATAGATCCCTGTTCTTTAAATAAAACAGGGTGCTCACTCACACCTGATTGTCATCCCATTGATTCAAAACACCTGACTCACCTTCCCCTGACTCACTAATTTCACCTTCAAATTAACTGGTAATCCTAGACGTTCACATACTTTTGCCACTCACTAATATGTAATATTCGATCATTTTCCTCAATACATAAATGAGAAAGTATAGTATTTTTGTCCCATTTGTTTAAATGGGTTCTCTTTACCTACTTTCAGGACTTGTGTGAAAATCTGATGGTGTTTTAGGTCATATTTACGCAGAAATATAGAAAATTCTAAAGGGCTCACAAACTTTCAAGAATGTATGTTATGCTACTTGGCTAGCAAGCTTTACCCAGCATGCTTTTTGGTGATGTGGTTCTACTCAGAGCTCAGCAGCACTCATAGCAGTGAAAAATATTATATAATGTGCTGCTTATTTGTTAGAGCTGTATTTCTGTTCTGCACCAGTATGGAGGTATATGAAAAATGCATACTGTACGGGAAGTTAATACCGACTGGTGTACTGGTTGAATCAGTATACCTCATAGCACTAATTTATCTTATACATTTTATGTCTGTATTATCAAATTATATGTTGATAAAGGACTAAGGGCATTTGGCATTTGCATATATGATTAAAAATATGTGTTTTCCCAGAAGAGATAGATTATAGACGCTCAGCTGACGTTAGCCCATTACCCAGGTTCAGGTTTCAAGGGTGACTTGTGGCCAGGTGCCAGATAGGCATGTCGGGGCTGTGCCTGAGGGACAGCAGGTTGGACACAGTTAACATTCCGGTCCTGCTACAGGGTTCCCTACTCAGCCCTGTGATGGTCTGGTACCCTCGGAATTTCTGACTGATAGTCAAGTCAAGTCAAGTCAAGTCAGATTTATTTATATAGCGCTTTTTACAATGGAGCATTGTCTCAAAGCAACTTTACAAGTTTAGATTATCTCCTAATAACTACGTCCAATCTCAAATTGAGCAAGCCTAGGGCGACAGTGGCAAGGAAAAACTCCCTAGTTCTTGGAAGAAACCTTGGAGGACCAAGACTCAAAAAGGGACCCAACCACCTGGGCGGCGTAGATGATAATCTAAGAGCGAAACTACAGTCAATGGAGTCAAAGTTTGAAAAGAATGTGTGAGTATGCACATCGGCATGTAAGTTGGCCGGGGTATGATGATAAAATCTATAGAGCGAAACTACAGTCATGAGTTCATGTCGAATAAATGTGAATTATGCACAGTGGAGACTCCATCAGATTGTACATCATGTGTGGGGCCGGAACTGCCGGAACACAGCTCGGAGAGAAAACAGAAATGTAGTTAGTTATTGATTAAGAGCACAGTGTTTAATTAACAATCACTGATGCCATGTCAATCACTGATGCCAAGTGTAGCATGAGACCCCGGCAACATTAGCTATAGCAGCATAGCTAGAAAGCTAGAAAGAGGAGAACTGGTAGGAAACACAGCCAAGAGGGATCACAATGAGACATTGGCAACCCCACGCAGCGGCAGAAGACAGCAAACCCAACGTCTCTGATCACCATAAGACTCTTTGACTATGAACCCCAGCTCTGCCCTTATTCTAGGCAAGGATGCATGAGTCAAGATCACGAGGACCGAAGCCTAGTTCAGCCAGTAACCGCCCACTCGACACTCCCGGGCTAGCGGACAAGGCAGGCAGGCCAGACATGACTCCAGACTCCGGCCCCAGCAACAAAAACCATGCAACCTGGTCTAAATCTAGTCAAAAGCCTGCGCTAAATAAGTATGATTCTTTTAGCCTAGACTTAAAACTTTGGAGGGTGTCTGAATCTCGAACGAAAGTGGGAAGTTTATTCCATAGTTGGGGGGCCATGTATGAGAAAGCCCTTTTCCTTTCCCCTGCTGTGACTTTTTTTTAATTCTAGGAACTAAAAGAAGTCCTGCACCCTGCGAACGAAGTAGACGATTTTGGATTGTAAAAACTCCTAAGAGGTCACTCAGATAATGTGGGGCCAGGCCATGTAGAGCTTTATAAGTTTATAAGAAGTATTTTGTAATCAATGCGGAATTTGACTGGTAACCAGTGCAGTTGATGATAGAACAGAAGTGAATATGATCAAATTTTCTAGTTCGAGTTAGCACTCGGGCAGCTGCATTCTGAAACTAACTGAAGTTTATTATAGATTTTACTAGAGCATCCAGTAAGTAAGCGTTACAGTAATCCAACCTTGAGGTTATAAACGCATGAACAAGTTTTTTCTGCATCATTAAAAGAGATGGATATTTCTAAGTTTAGCGATATTACGTAATTGAAAGAAAGCAATTCGAGTGATGCTGCTAATGTGCGCATCAAAGGAGAAGATCTGAAATCAAATGTGACCCCTAAGTTTTTTTACAGACGGACTGGGCAATACTGGAACAGCCATCTAGATTTAGGATAGATGTAGCTAACCTGTCTCTCACAGCCTTGGGTCCCACTAATAGCACGCTCAGTTTTATTTGAGTTAAGTAAGAGAAAAATTGAAAATAACATACAATCTTTTATTCCTTTAGCACATCTCCTCGATTTTGTTGATTGTAAGGCTGTCATTAGTTATTTTGGCATGATATGTAGCGGCAGCTGTGTATCATCTGCATAGCAGTGCGAAATTAATGCCATTTTTACGTAATAACTGAGCCTAGTACGGCAGCATGTACAGAGAGAATAAAGCGGGCCAAGCACTTGACCCCTGAAGGCACGCCATACTTCACTTTTGAGAGCTTAGATCTTAGATGATTTATATGAACAAACTGGTACCGATCGGTTAAGAAGGATTTAAACCAAGAAAGTGCTAATCCCTTAATACCTACAGTATTTTCTAGTCTGTTTAGTAAAACATCATGATCTATAGTGTCAAATGCTGCACTTAAATCTAACAGAATAAGAAAAGAAACACATCCCTTATCTGAGGACATTAACAAGTCATTTAGTACCCTAATTAATGCTGTTTCAGTACTATGATGGGGCCTGAAGCCAGATTGAAATGTTTCATAAATTTCATTCCTTTGGAGGTAACTGCAGAGCTGCTGATAGACGGCTTTTTCTAAGATTTTGGACAGAAACGGTAGATTTGAAATTGGTCTATAATTAGATATCACACAAGGGTCAAGATTGGGTTTTTAATCAATGGTTTGATGACGGCAGGCTTAAAGGATTTCGGCACATAACCAAAGCTAAGGGATGAATTTAAAATAACTAACACTGGCTCTATAATACTAGGTATTACTTGTTTGAGTAAACAGGTAGGAATTAGATCTAATAAACATGTTGATGACTTAAACGAGCTGATAAGTGTGGATAGTTCAGTAATAGTAATTAGGGTAAAAGATTCTAATCTTGATTTACAGCTCATTAAACAGATGTCTTCACTAGTGCTGCATCTGGAAGGTTGCTGAACAGTTTGGTGATGTGATGAGCATCGAGCTTGATGCCTACTGTTTTCTATCTTATCATTAAAGAAAGTCATGAAATCATTACTGTTAAAATTACACAGAACGGGAGAGTCACTTTCTATAGGGTTTTTTGTTAATTTGGAAACTGTATTAAAGAGAAATCTTAGATTATTCTTATTTTTCTCTATGACTGAGGAGAATTATGCAGCTTTAGCTTTAGTAAGGGCATGCTTATACTCTGCCATGCTGTCCCTCCAAGCAATCTTAAACACCTCCAATTTACTATGTCTCCACTTGCGCTCTAGATGCCGTGTTCTTTGCTTTAAGGTATGGGTGTGGTCATTATACCATGGTGCTAGCCTTTTTTTCCCCTAATGTGTTTGACCCTAGCAGGAGCAATCATATCCAGGAATGAGCAAAACACACATTCTAATTGGTCATTTACACACTCAAGATGATTGATCTCCGTAGGTGTATTAAATTTCAAGTTTGGTATGTTTTTAATAAACGCAGCTGGAGTAGCAGATGAGATAGTGCGCTTGGTGTGATAACGAGGCAGAAGGATTTTATTTATTAGTGATAGCTCAAATACTAAAAGATAGTGATCTGAAATCGAATCACTTTGTGGGAAAATATCAAGGTTATCTATATTGATACCAAATGTTAATATTAGATCTAATGTATGATTACAGCGGTGGGTTGGTCCCATCACATTCTGAGTGATGCCCATGGATTCTAAGATGGACTCGAAAGCAATTTTAAGTTGAACCTGCTCATTCTCAAAGTGAATATTGAAATCACCTACAATTAAAGCCTTATCTGTTGACAGTACTAAGCAGGAAAGATAGTTAGCAAATTCCTGAAGAAATTCTGAATAGGGACAAGGAGGATGGTAAATGGTGATAAGCTGAAAAGAGTATGGTTTTGACTTCCATAACAATGGATCAGTCACATTAAAAATTAGTATTTCAAAAGAATTAGCCTTGTAATGGGATTTAGTTATAACACCTAGCTCTTTGTCAAAAATTGTGGCTATGCCTCCCCCCCGACCATTAGGACGAGGGCGGTGAGCATGACTGTATCCAGGAGGTGAGCCTTCATTTAAGGCTAAATATTCATCAGGTCTAATCCAAGTTTCAGTGAGACAGAGAGCGTGTAAGCATTTATCAGTGATCATTTCATTTACAATCACTGCTTTGTTTGTAAGTGATCTAATGTTATGTTATCCTAGCTTTAGTCTTAGGTTGTTATTTCTATGGGAGCTATCTGTGTTTATACTAATGAAGTTATTAAACAGACTTTTTGAGAGCGTTTACGTTTAGGGCAGATGCGGGTAACAGACACAGTTTTCAATAATGTGGGTTCTGGGTGACGGTGCATGGCTACCCAGCAGACAGTTGGTTAAGCCGGTTCCTGTCGCTGCCTGACCCCTGCTCTGGGATAGTCGAGACCCCTACCCCTAACGTTTTAAGAGGTTAAAACGTCAACATCTCTTTCTATCATTGTTTTAGATTTATCATAATTTCAGAGTGACTATGCAAATAAAACACACAAAATGCCCTCTTTATAACGTTTTTTTATCCTTTTTTTTACCAAGTGTAACAAAAATTCTGGACTGTAGGGTGTTCTTGCAAAATGGCTTTGATAAAATTTGATGTATTTGAACTACAGGACAATGCAACTTCTCATGCACTGTGGTGCTTCACCCTATACCTGGATCACAAAATGAGATTTTCTCACAGGATAGAGAAAATAAGGTAAGACATCAAGTGTACTGCAGGGATTAGTGTATTTAGATTTGTTTACCTTAATTGTATTACTTGATTAATTTTCGTAATCTGGGAAATGCTTTTTCCATAGCCATCGCTGGATGTAAATGTCACTGTGCCAGTGCCGTTGATCTCAGATGTCCAGCTGTCTAAGTCGAATCTCCTGTCTATCACAGTGGAGACAGCCTACTCTGTGCCTGAGATGTGGAACCCTGCCATTGGGCCTAAATCCAGCTACATGGCTGCTATGCAGGTTCCTCTCACTGCTGAGGTTAGACTAAGATGGCTAATGAGATTTCTTACTTATCTTTGCTGCAGTGAATACACTCTTTGAAAAGATGCTTATGTCAGTTAAATGTCTGCAACACAATTGAAGAGGAATCAAAAGCCGATGCAACTTATTCCTTAAAATGGACCTAAATGTCACCATAATGTCATAATCTCACCATAAATGTCAACTATGCAAATCGCCATGAAACCCAAAAGAAAAAGTAGATTATTATTTAGATTATTTTATAATTATATTATGTATATTTATATTATATCAGTCTATGGGTGTGATTTCAGTCACACCCTCAGTCTATCTGTCACACCCCAGTGATAAGACATGCTGAAACTTTGTTCGCCTCAGTGACTAGAAATTTTCACTATATTTTGATTCTGACTTTGAACAAATCAGAGTGCAAACAGCCTTCTGAAACCAGTTAAGTTAAAATTCCAAGGTTCCACGCTCTTTGCACAGAAGGAACATGGAGGCGGACATAAGTGCAAGTGATGGAGTTTTATTTACAGTGTACATGGTGATATTAAGTACGGCAAAAAAGTATTTAGTCAGTCACTGATTGTGCAAGTTCTCCTACTTAGAAAGATGAGAGAGGTCTGTAATTTTCATCATAGGTACACTAACTATGAGAGACAAAATGAGAAATCCAGGAAATCACACTGTAGGATTTTTAAAGAATTTAATTGTAAATTATGGTGGAAAATAAGTATTTGGTCAATAAATTTGGTTCAACTCAATACTTTGTAACATAACCTTTGTTATGTTATGACAGCTCTTTGATCTTGGCCATGGTTGAGTTTGGAGTCTAACTGTTTGAGGCTGTGGACAGGTGTCTTTTATACAGATAAAGAGGTCACACAGGTTCCAAACAGGACAGAAGAGCTTCTTAAAGAAGTTATAGGTCTGTGAGAGCCAGAAATCTTACTTGCTTGTGGGTGACCAAATACTTATTTTCCACCATGATTTACAATTAAATTCTAAAAAACCAGAAAGGAACGAGGAGCACATGGAGCCAAGGCAAACCAGGGAGTGAAGAAGCCAGACAAAGGAAGTGCACAGGAAGAGGGGTATATATAGGAAAGACCTATATGGCTACAGCCCCAGCTGGGTAGGAAGAAGAAGGCAGGGGGAGATAAATACAGGTTGGAGGGCGTATATCATCGTTACATAATCCCCCCTCCAAAAGGTGCGGCTCTGAAGTGCAAAAGACAGTAAAAAGAGAAAGCGAGGAACAAGACAGACCCAGATTACCCAAAGGAGGCAAAACAAAACACGGACGTGAACAGGGTAGGGTATGGAGTGAGATCACTATCTTTAATACGAGCGCGCAGAATCATAAAACGAGCGCGCAGAATCACAGAACTGTGCATGTTTTCAGTTCTGTGCGCGTTTCGTAGATAAAAACCGAAACTACATCAGAGGCCAAGGCTTGGTAGATCGATACTGGAACTATCGATTGCAAGATGTCGCAATCGGCAAGAAGGAATAATATAGAGAAAAAATGCAGTAAAGAAGATACTAAATGCATTATTAAAGCTAAAATGAAGGATAAAGACAGTTTTATAATATTAAAAGTAAACTGGGAAATTATTTCAAAAGAAGGACCATACCATGATGGCCAGCAAGTTCTCTGCACAGCTTCCAGAAATCGACAGAGCTATACATTATCTCAAATCCATTATATCTACTGAGAATGCAGAGTTATTTCAGACATCTTTACATCAACTCACATGTTCACACACTAGGTCTGACCATTGGGAAGTTCGTTCTAAATTCAAAATGGAAACGGATCTAAATTGTAATGTAATACCATCACTGATTTGCTGAATTTAACATACTGGGGAGAAAATAACATAAAATGCTGCAAGTGCAAAGATCTAGGCACCTATTGATTCTCTGTAGTTTCTGTCAAGCAGTTACCAAGTTCTGACTGACAGGGTGTCCAAATCTGCAGATGTCACATTTTATATTGTGTTCTTCAAATTCAGCAAATAAATACTGTGCATTAAACATTTGTAGAAATATGCCATACTATTGTTTCATGTAGAGGTTAGGCTAGCTTATTTAACTTAGAAAATCAGCAAACATTTGATAAGCAGTGCCCAAACTTTTGATATATGTCATGTAATTTCAGTCTAATTTGATTTCCCTCAAGATGTGAAATGAATCATTGTCTGGCTTGATAATATTTAGGACAATGAAGGATTACGTGTTCTACAGTTTCTTGATTATTTTACAGTATTCACAGTTGCCCTCAATATGTTTCTTCATTAATTAAAAACAAGGTTCTGTTTAAAACCCTTGTATGTCCAGATCGCATTCTTGCTAATATGCTCTGTTCTTGCTTACTTTAGTTTGTGTGCCTGCCCTTTCCAACTTTACTTTTAATATTATAAAACTGTCTTCCAGTCTGTTCTGTGCCCATAGATTTTGCCATTTGTCATTCATTTTAGCTTTAATAATGCATTTATTATCTTCTTTACTGCATTTTTTCTCTATATTATTCCTTCTTGCCGATTGCAACATCTTGCCATCGATAGTTCCAGTAACGATCTACCAAGCCTTGGCCTCTGATGTATTTCCGGTTTCTATCTACGAAACGCGCACAGAACTGAAAACGCACACAGAACTGAAAACGCGCATAGAACTGAAAACGCGCACAGTGATTCTGCGCGCTCGTATTAAAGATAGTGATCTCACTCCATAGTAGGGGGCCAGAAAAGAGGAGGCACGGACAGGAGACTAAGGGTGTACTCACACTAGGCACGGTTGCCTGAACCGGGCCAGAGCGCGAAAGGGGAGGGGGGACAAACGCGCTCTGGCCCGCACTCGCACTAGCCTCACACAGAAACGCGCTCTGGCGGGCTTTCGTCATGCGTTCGTCATGCGTTCGTCATCACCATGCTCGCTCGCGCAGCACACTTCATGGCTGTACATATGATCGGGTAATCACATACGTTTATGCCGTTCTTTGCTTTCGTTTTGTGCGCGCTGTGCAGCTGCCTCCGTAAGCACCAGATGCCAAAAAATTGTTCATCATCAGTACATTTATTATAAGGCTTATTAGAGCTGTGTGTCAGCGCGAACAAATAGAAACAAAAGTCACAGTACAGCCGAAATACAGCGCATCGCATAATCAATGCACCTTATTATAAAGCTTATTCGGGCTGTGAGTCAGCGCCAACAAAGAGAAATAAAAAAGTATAAGTATAAGCATAGAATGTGATGTGCAGTGCGAGAAGCCGGAACACTGAGCTGCGTTATCAATACACTTATTATAAGGCTTATTAGGGCTGTGAATCAGTGCAAACAAATAGAAATAAAAAAGCCACCTATAAGTATAAGCATAGAATCCGATGTGCAGCGCGAGAAGCCGGAACACAGCGCGCTGCATTATCAATACACTTATTATAAGGCTCATTAGGGCTGTGTGTCAGCGCAAACATAAAGAAATAAAAAAGCCCTGTATAAGCAGAGAGTCTGATGTGCAGCATAAGAATTCGGAACACAGTGTGCTGCATTATCAATGCATTTATTATAAGATGTATTAGGGCTGTGTGTCAGCGCGAACAAAACGAAACCAAAGAAAGGCACAGATGTATATGTCATTACATGTACAACAATGAAGTGCGCTGTGCTGTGTGGGCGTGTCTGTGATGACGAAAGCGTGCCGAAGCGTGATTGCACTCACACTGAAAACGTACCGTGCTGGAGTCCAGCGAACCGCGAATTGCCTAGTGTGAGTACACCCTAAGGAGTACAGGGGACAACATGGCGGAGGAGACAGGCCTCACAGGCACAGTTCTGGTCCATGGGGTTATGTTCTCCACAGAAGTCCGAAGAGACCCATAGTTGGACCCTTTAGTCCCGGGTCAGAAAGTCCTGGTGGTTGCAGGAACGACCAGATGCAACCTTAGAGGGAGAGACAGCTTCATCCGCCGCCAAGGGGGTGCAGTCCATGACCTGGAGTCTCTGGGAGCCCCTGGGGCAGCGTTGACCTGGGCAGGGGTCGCCGTCGGGTCGCTGGCAAACGGGGTTGCCGTCGGACTCTGGATGAGCACCGGTGGGTTGCCGGCGGGTTGCTGGCGAGTGAGGTCCTCTTCATGAACCCCGGTGGGTGGTGGGAGGCCGGAAGAAGGGCAAGAGTCAAGCTCAAAGGCAGGTGATGCACTCTGGACATCCTCTGAAGTGAGCGACGCGCTCTGGACGTCCTCCGAGGCGGCTGCACTCTGGACGATCTCTGCGGCAGTCTCTGGAAGTGCGGGTGGTGAGATGTTCCACGATCCAGCGATCGCGAGTCCTTGCACCACTGTTGAGTCAACAGCTCCCAGCACAGCCAGTAAATTCAGGATCAGTCTCACCAGCTCAGGCTCCTCAGAAATAGACATGTCAAACCCCGGCCAGGTGAGTAGGAGTTAAAAGCGCATGCAGGGGTGCAGGTGTCTTGCTGGCGCTGGAGAGTGCCGAAACTGGCTTAGTTCGGAAAATACCAGAACTGCTGGCGAGAGGGGGATCCAGCACTTGGCTGTCAAGCTGTGACCCGGGCTGGCAGCTAGCATACGGCTGTGTGGGCGTGGGCTCAGGCTTCGAGCTATCGAGCATGGGCTCTGGCGTTGAGCTAGCGAGCGTGGGCTTTTTGACGCTGAGCTAGCAGCGTGGTCCTCCGCTTCCTGCGGTGCTTCTTGGCTGAGTGGAAGAGGCCACAGTTCAAGTTTGGTAGGGTGATTTCCGGACTGGGAAACTCCACCTCAGAGTCCTGACCACACAAGCTTAAGGGAGGCTGGTACTCCCACTTAAGGTAGTCCTCCAGGTACTCATCATCTGATGACCACCTGCTACAGAGGATTGGGGACACACTTGCTACATCCTTTATTTGGTCTTACTTACTGTCACGCTCTTGGGACGGAAGGAACAGGGAGGTGGACATAACTGCGGGTGATGGGGTTTTATTTACAGTGTACAATCATGATATATAACAAAAACAAACCTAAACTAAGGATGGAGACAAGAAACATGCAATAACGCAAAGGACAGGCTAACAGGCAAACAAAACAATAAGCTAACGAACAAACAAACTAACACTAACAGATAGGCAAATAATAAAGCAAAGCTAAACATGTAACAAATAGCAGAAGGCAACGGGAGACAAGGAGGCTGAGACAAGACAAAGACACAAACCAAAAGGGAACGAGGAGCACATGGAGCCAAGGCAAACCAGGGAGTGAAGAAGCGAGACAAAGGAAGTGCACAGGAAGAGGGGTATATATAGGAAAGACCAGCAGGTGGCTACAGCCCCACCTGCTGGGTAGGAAGAAGAAGGCAGGGGGAGCTAAATTAGATGGATACAGGCTGGAGGGCCTGTATCATCGTTACAGAATGTCAAATCTGTTCACCAGTTGTGTCAGTTGTGAGATATTTATGTGCATCTGAACTCACTTAAAGTCAATTTAAGAAGCTGATTTTAGGTGGTGCAGGGATCAGTTTTCTTTGTTCCACTTGGGTTTTAAAAGACTTTTCCACCCAACCTAAACTTGTTCTGAACAGCCTCAGGTTCAGAAAAACACTAATGTGAAGACTTTTTGCAGCACTGTTTTTATATTAACAGGATGGTACTGGTTGTGTTTTAATTTATTTAAATTGTGTATTTTCTTTAATTCTAAGGCTAATGGTAATTAATACATTAATATTATAAATAAATATTCACAAACATTCTATTTCAGAGAGAGCAGACATTATCATTCGCCAATGGTATATTAAAAATGGGTGGTGAGAGAGAGCCAGCACCTAGAGCCAAAAAGTGGCCTGTAGGCCTATTCCAGGCCCCAGATGCCAAGATAATCCCAAACACAACCATTGAAGGGGAGCCCACTGACTTTGACAATGGAGACCTTAACAGCGTAGAGGTATGCTAAAATGATTCATAGGCAAAGGGAACTAGAACCAGAATTTTACAATATGCAAAATCGAAGTGCACTAGTGATTAGTTTGTGTGTAACAGGACAGGGATTTTCGTGTCAAAGCTGAGCAGAACTGTAAGAGAGTGAGCTGGGACACAGAGCATCGCTGCTTTATAGATGCTAGAAGAGCTGCATGGTGAGGAAAACTCAATTATTTGCTCAATGGTCTAGCTAGATTTGGATTGGAAATAGCTCTTCATCAATTGAGCTGACATTTGTCTAGCACCCAAACATTTTAAAAGGATCTAACATTTTTAATATTCTTAGTGTTATGACAATGTTAATATGATCTTTCCATTGACAGTGTTCTTTTTTCCAATTTCCTAGCTTGACTCACAAAATTGTTGGTTGTAGACTGTGGCCAGTTGAAGTTATGAGGTATCCTCTGGCAGGAGTTGGCAAATTGAAAGGCAAAGATAAATATGTAAGCATCCAAAACTGGATAGTTGTCTTGTTGTAATATCAAACAATTCTTAGTTTCAGTTTTTTCATGGGCTGCGATACACTGGCTTCCAGGATTTGCTGAGATTTAGTATAGACCATTTTTCTATCTAGTCATGCAATTATTCCTGTGCCACTGACTTCCACACAATATCAAACTGTAGTACAGTTCTTGCTTAACAGGTGGCATGGTGTTTTGTTATTAAAATGCTTCACCAAAAACAAAGCTTTAACATTTCCAGACAAAAAATATTTCAATTTTTTGTAACAATATAGCAGGAAATGTTTCCTATTGGTGATTGTACATTGGGGCAAAAAACTGCCACTGATTGTGCAAGTTCTCCTACTTAGAATGATGAGAGAGGTCTGTAATTTTCATCATAGGTACACAGAGACAAAATGAGAAAAAAAAATCCAGGAAATCATATTGTAGAATTTTTAAAGAATTTAATTATAAATCATGGTGGAAAATAAATAAGTATTTGGTCGCAAACAAACAATCAAGATTTCTGGCTCTCACAGACCTGTAACTTTTTCTTTAAGAAGCTCTTCTGTCCTCCATTCATTACCTGTATTAATGGCACTTGATGGACCTCGTTAACAGTCAGACTCCAAACTCAACCATGGCCAAGACCAAAGAGCTGTCTAAGGACACCAGAAAGAAAATTGTAGACCTGCAACAGGCTGCGGAGTGAATCTACAATAGGAAAGCAGGTTGGTGTGAGTAGATCAACTGTGGGAGCAATTGTAAGAAAATGGAAGACATACAAGACCATTGATAATCTCCCTTGATCTGGGGCCCTATGCAAGATCTCATCCTGTGGGGTCAAAATGTTCATCAGAACGCTGAGCAAAAATCCCAGAACTACACGGAGGGACCTGTAGTGCCAGGCGTGTCCCCCTGCTTAAGCCAGTACATGTCCAGGCCCGGAAACATCATGCTTTGGGGCTGTTTTTCTGCAAAGGGGACAGGACGACTAGTAGAAAATACCAGCTACAGTGTGTACAAACCTGGTGAAGACTTACAGGAAAAGTTGAACTTTTGTTATTGACCAAATACTTATGTTCCACCATGATTACAATTAAATTCTTTAAAAATCATACAATGACTAAATCCTTTTTTACCCCACTGTATGCAGATCATGTTAGTGCAAACAGTGCTGCACAGTGGACACGTACACTGCTACTCACACATCGGCCAAAGTATCCTGCATGCCCTTAGCAATGATGTAAGGGTTTTTGCTTTACATACAGTGGGGCAAAAAAGTATTTAGTCAGCCACTGATTGTGCAAGTTCTCCTACTGAGAAAAATGAGAGAGGTCTGTAATTTTCATCACAGGTACACTTCAACTATGAGAGACAAAATGAGAAAAAAAATCCAGGAAATCACATTGTCATTTTTAAAGAATTTAATTGTAAATCATGGTGGAAAATATGGGGGCAACATGGACTTTCAACTCCCTCCACATATTTTCTGTGGGGTTGAGGTCTGGAGACTGGCTAGGCCACTCCAGACCTTGAAATGCTTTTTACGGAGCCACTCCTTCGTTGCCCGAGCGGTGTGTTTGGGATCATTGTCATGCTGGAAGACCCAGCCACTTTCCATCATCAGTGGATCTCACTGATGGAAGGAGGTTTTGGCTTAAAATCTCACGATACATGGCCCCGCTCATTCTTCCCTTAACACGGATAAGTCGTCCTGTCCCCTCTGCAGAACAACAGCTCCAAAGCATGATGTTTCCACCTCCATGCTTCACAGTAGGTATGGTGTTCTTGAGATGCGACTCAGCATTCTTCTTCCTCCAGTTGAGTTTTTACCAAAAAAAGTTCTATTTTGGTTTAATCTGACCACATGATATTCTCCCAATCCTCTTCTGGATCATCCATATGCTCTCTGGCAAACTTCAGACGGGCCTGGACATATACTGGCTTAAGCAGGGGGGCACGCCTGGCACTGCAGGATCTGAGTCTCTCTTGGTGTAGTGTGTTACTGATGGTAGCCTTGTTACTTTGGTCCCAGCTCTCTGCAGATCATTCATCAGGTCCCTCCGTGTAGTTCTAGGATTTTTTCTCACCATTCTCATGATCATTTTGACCCCATGGGATGAGATCTTGCATGGAGTCCCAGATCAAGGGAGATTATCAGTGGTCTTGTATGTCTTACAATTGCTCTCACAGTTGATTTATTCACACCAACCTGCTTGCCTACTGTAGATTCACTCTTCCCAGCCTGCTGCAGGTCTACAGTTTTCTTCCTGGTGTCCTTCAAGTTTGGAGTCTGACTGTTTGAGGCTGTGGACAGGTGTCTGTTATACAGAGAAGAAGGTCAAACAGGTGCCATTAATACAGGTAATGAGTGGAGAACAGAAGAGCTTCTTAAAGAAGTTGTTACAGGTCTGTGAGAGCCAGAAATCTTGCTTATTTGTGGGTGACCAAATACTTATTTTCCATCATGATTTACAATTAAATTCTTAAAAAAATCCTACAATGTGATTTTCTGGATTTTTTTTTCTCATTTTGTCTCTCATAGTTGAAGTGTACCTATGATGAAAATTACAGACCCCTCTCATTTTTCTAAGTAGGAGAACTTGCACAATCAGTGGCTGACTAAATACTTTTTTGACCAACTGTACCTGGCCATTCCATAAACAGATCTGTCAGAGAGTTTACTTGGTAAAGATCAAAACAGTTCCACATAACTTATGTTTCATTGTGACATTTGATATGGTGGAAAATGCAATCATGACGTGTATAGGCATATTTATAGCATTTGTGAGAGTCAGTGTTTTTTATTTATAAATTTTCAGCCAACTACATAAAGCTCAATAGCTGTAGAGTGTACGTAAGTTGAAGGGTTAAGTAATTTGTTAGGCTCTCGAATTGCCTATATCTACATATTAGCAAGACCTTTCAAGTCAATTAAGCAATTAAGTTGCAAGACCTTACAGAGCACCTCTGGATGGGTGGATCATTTGCATAAATATGTCTTGCTTGAATTTGTTCCCTGCAGATGATCTTCAGTTATTTTAGAAAATCGACAAAACACAAGTCACATGAGACTGTGTGGTATGTTGGATTTGTCATCAGGCTTTTATAGTTTGTCATGTCAGTCTGGTTGTAACGACGGGGTTGCTTAACAAGCAAGGAGGAGACGAGTGCAGGTTCAATATAAATAACCATGATTACTTTACTTAATTAAATAACACAAACTTAATACAAACGTAAATAAACACCGTGTCAAACGAAACCAAACCCGAACAGAACATCAACAAAACATGCCTGAACATACATAAGGAAACTAATGACTGACCCCAACTAATGACTGGAACCGGCTACCGCAAAACACTTCCCCGAAAGCGGGCTTACCGGAATACAGTGCAAACAGTCCAAAAAATGAGCGCCATACACACACATATACATACATGCGGTAATAAACCGCCCGATCGCCGCAATTGACAAAAGGGTAATAACTCAAATAGTCCAAAACCAAAACCGCCGTCACAGTTCGAAAGGGATTTCTCTCCCGAAAACAAATCCCCGTGCCGTTCGGTAGCTAGGGCCCTGCTTAAATACTGTTCATAAGTGTTAACTTAATCCGAGGGCCCTAGCTTCTTCTTCTGGCTCTCCGCTGTCCGGCGGAGCGCCTTGAACGACGCGGGTACGTACGCCCTCCTGAGGCCAGGAGGGGCTCCAAACATGGAGGACAGGGCTGAAACCATGACACTGGTGCTGTACATCAGAAACTGCGTGTGCCCTTTCCTCTAATTCACACATAGTAGGTCCTAGCTCATTCTATATACGTGAACATTGCTTTATTTTGTGATTTTAATTTGTGTATATTATGTACAGAAACTAGATGATGATGTCCAAATGTCCTTTCATGGAGTGGCCTATGTAGACTTTGCGCCACTGCTTTATCCTGGTGTTAAGCGAATCCGTGGTGCATACAGGCTCTACCCATTCTCTGACCATGAAGTCCTACTGAAGGTAAGATAAAAATGTTTTTGTCTTGTCTGAAGGTTAATTTCTTCATATGTGTTTTAATGATGGTAGTGGTATATCAGTCATAGGTGTAGTGTTGGGGCGGGAAGGACATTTCCCTCTCAAAGTTTAGAGGCTGAAAAAAATAAAATAAAATCTGCTCCCACATTCTTGTGATATCGTTCTTTAATAGTGTAATGTGTCCTGACAGTTGTTATTAATAGCTATAATGTGCTACTTTTATCTGATTGCAGTTATGTATTGTGGAGGCAATTGGAGTTGCTTTTTTACATGCAGTTCCCCCACCAATCACAGACAGCTGCTGCAATGTTGCCATGATTGCTGTAAATGTTTGTCCGTTGTTAGAAAAGTCTTATATAGGTGTTGTGCATTCATATGAATGTTACCCAGCATGCAATAGCTCTTGCCTTTTGTAAATAAAACATACAGTGGGGCAAAAAAGTATTTAGTCAGTCACTGATTGTGAAAGTTCTCCTGCTTAGAAAGATGAGAGAGGTCTGTAATTTTCATCATAGGTACACTTCAACTATGAGAGACAAAATGAGGGGAAAAAAAATCAGGAAAGCACATTGTAGGATTTTTAAAGAATTTCATTGTAAATTATGGTGGAAAATAAGTATTTGGTCAAAAACAAAATTTCAACTCAATACTTTGTAACATAATCTTTGTTGGCAATGACAGAGGTCAAACGTTTCCTGTAGGTCTTCACCAGGTTTGCACACACTGTAACAGGTATTTTGGCCCATTCCTTCATGCAGATCTCCTCTAGGGCAGTGATGTTTTGGGGCAACACGGACTTTCAACTCCCTCCACAAATTTTCTATGGAGTTGAGGTCTGGAGACTAGCGAGGCTACTCCAGGACCTTGAAATGCTTTTTACGGAGCCACTCCTTCGTTGCCCGAGCGGTTGATCATTGTCATGCTGGAAGACCCAGCCTTGTTCCATCTTCAATGGATCTCACTGATGGAAGGAGATTTTGGCTTAAAATCTCACGATACATGGCCCTGTTCATTCTTCCCTTAACACGGATCAGTCATCCTGTCCCCTCATTCTTCCCTTTCCACCCCCATGCTTCACAGTAGGTATGGTGTTCTTGGGATGCCACTCAGCATCCTTTTTCCTCCAGTTGAGTTTTTACCAAAAAGTTCTATTTTGGTTTGATCTGACCACATGATATTCTCCCAATCCTCTTCTGGATTATCCATATGCTCTCTGGCAAACTTCAGATGGGCCTGGACATGTACTGGCATGTACAGGGGGACATGTCTGGCATTGCAGGATCTGAGTCTCTCTCGGCGTAGTGTGTTACTGATGGTAGCCTTGTTACTTTGGTCCCAGTTCTCTGCAGGTCATTCATCAGGTTCCTCCGTGTAGTTCTAGGATTTTTGCTCACCGTTCTCATGATCACGACTCAGGACTGGATGAAATCTTACATGAGGCCCCAGATCAAGGGAGATTATCAATGGTCTTGTATGTCTTACAATTGCCCCCACAGTTGATTTATACACACCGACCTGCTTGCCTATTGTAGATTCACTCTTCCCAGCCTGGTGCAGGTCTACAATTTTCTTCCTGGTGTCCTTCAACAGCTCTTTGGTCTTGGCCATGGTTGAGTTTGGAGTCTGACTGTTTGAGGCTGTGGACAGGTGTCTTTTATACAGATAACGAGGTCAAACAGGTTCTATTAATACAGGTAACGAGTGGAGGACAGAAGAGCTTATAAAAGAAGTTGTTACAGGTCTGTGAGAGCCAGAAATCTTGCTTATTTGTGGGTGACCAAATACTTATTTTCCACCATGATTTGCAATTAAATTCTTTAAAAATCCTACTTTAAAAATGTTCTCCTTTCTAAGAAGGAGAACTTGCACAATCAGTGGCTGACTAAACACTTTTTTGCCCCACTGTATATGATTTCATGAAATGTGGTAATAAACACAGTTACAGAAGGTACTTGTACTGTCAAAGACATCAAGATGGTGGTAGTATTACATGATGGTAAAATGTTGAAAACTGAAGTGAGTATTAGGGGTCATGCTTTGGCCGCTAGAGGCCACTGTTGATCTCTCATGGCAGTGTGAGAACACTCAGCGCAATCGTGCAGGCGCCAACTTAGTCTGCCGTTTACCTATGAAAGTGGCGACTGTTGGGCCTATTTAAGCACACCTTTGCACTCACACAGTTGCTACTTGCAACACTTCGATACGCGCTGTTGCACCAGTCCTCACCCAGCTTTGATCGCTTTGTTTTTTTTGGTTTAGATAGGGAGTAAGATTCAGAGATCGTCAGTCGGGGGCAGTCGGGAGATTGCCCAGTAAGATAGGGCCTAGATGCCAGCGTAGGGCCAGAGTTTATTTTATTTTACGCTTATTTTTGCCGGGTCAGCTGTTTGGAGCCTCGCTTGCTGCTGTGAGACTCACCCGTTCTTCTCCCTCTTTCACGCCGTCACCCCCCATCCTGCTTCACGATTGGGGGAAATATGTTCCCCACACGATCGCGTGCGTTGAACAGGACGCTGAGCTTCCTTAGTCTCGTCCTTTTCATTTCTGTGTCAGCCTCATGCTCCCTGAAACCTTGGGAGAACTGTCAAACGCTTTCGCAGAAGTTCCACTTGACCTCATGCTCTCAGAAATCTCGGGAGAACCTCCTCCCTGGCCAGATCTGGCACAGATGCGCTGTTTCAATCCAGAACCAGGAAGGCTGAGGCATGGCCGTTCTTCTAGCCATCACCCTCGAGTCTGCCCAACTTCATACCTGAGCTTGCCGCACCCGTTAGCACCGTATTTGAGCAACTAGCACCATCTAGCTCCGTATCCATGCACGCCGCACCTGTAAGTTCCATACTTGAGCATTTAGCGCTGCCTAGCTCTGTGCCTGAACACGCGATGCTTGTAAGCTCTGTACCTGAGCAGGTACACTACGTACCTGAGCATTTAGCATCGTCTACCTGCGTACCTGAGCATGCCGCACCCGTAAGCTCCATACCTGAGCAAGAAAGCTCTGTACTTGAGCATTTAGCGCCACCTAGCTCTGTACCCGAGCACGCCACGCCCATCAGCTCCATACCTGAGCATTTAGTGCCGCCTAGCCCCATTCCCTAGCACACCACGCCCGTAAGCTCCATACCTGAGCAAGTAAGCTCCGTACCTGAGTATTTAGCACCGCCTGGCTCCATACTTGAGCACGCTGCACCCGTAACCTCCGTACCTGAGCATTTAGCACCACTCAGCTTCGTATCTGAGCTCGCCGCGCCTCCCAGCTCCGTACCTGAGCTCGCTGCGCCCATTAGCGCCGCCCTTGAGCACATTAGCTCTGTGTCTGAGCCTCTTGCGCACCAGTCGTTAGTGCCGACCCCTGCGCCACGGTCTTCAATACCGATCTCTGCGCACCGATCGTTAGCACCGACCCCTCTGTCACGGTCTTCAATACCAAACTCTACGCACCGGTAGTTAGCTCCGACCCCTGCGCCACGGTCTTCAGTACCAATCTCTGCACACCGATCATTAGCACCGACCCCTGCGCCACGGCCTTTAGTACCGATCTCTGCGCACCGATTGTTAGCACCGTTGTTTGTGCCCACTCCTGTGCCGTTGTTAACCTCATTGAAACCGGTACCCAGGTCATTGGTGTCTGTTTGCCAGCCAGGCGACTCGTGCTGACCTTTCTCTTGTGCTGCCAGTGCTGAGCTCCGCCCCTGAGCCCCCAGTGCCGATCTCCGCCCCTTAGTCACCAGTGCCAAGCTCCGCCCCTGAGCCACTCGTGGCTAGTCCCAAACATGAGCCGAGCCTTGTATCTGGCTCGTGTTGGCCTACATTCCCGTTCGGCCCCTATTTAAAGGTGCATCCAGCCTACTGACATTTCCCAGTGTCATATGCGCAAACTTGAGCATGTCAGACAGGCTAGGGGAGGTTTTGGGCACACTTAGTGGTGTCTGGACGGTCCCTCATGGCAGCATGAGAACCCACAGCACCAGACTAATTTGGCGTTTATCTATGAAAGTGGTGACAACTGTTAAGCACACTTTTGGGCTCACAGTTGTTGCATCATTGCTACTCGCAACGCTTCAATACGTGATGTTGCACCAGCCCTCACCCGGCTTTGATCGCTTCATTTTTTTCAGCTTGGATACGGACAAAGGTATGACTGGCGATTCGTAGATCGTCAGTCAGGGGCAGTCGGGAGATTGTCCGGGAAGATAGGGCCTAGATGCCTGCGTAGGGCCAGAGATTATTTTATTTTACATTTATTTTTGCTGGGTTTATTTTTGAGACTCGCCCCTCCTCCCTCTCTCACACCGTCACCCCCCTTCCTGCTTCGCAATTGGGGCTAACTGATTATTTGAGTGAAGTTAGTGCAGGAACTTCAGGACAATAATGATGATTTTTTAAAATTACACACAACACTGATGAGTACGGTGACGTGTTATTGCCACACAGAATAAAAAATAAATCCTTTAGCATGTCGATATTACGAGAAAGTATGTCATAAAAACAACATAATTATGAGACAGTATCTCGTTATCATGAGAGAAGTATGTCATTAAAACGACATAATTATGTTGTAATTACGAGAAAATATCTAACTGACGGAGGTATTTACATTGGAGGCTTCTGCCGTGTTTGCTATGGAGCAGCTGATTGAATTAATTAAATTTTACTTTTTAAAAATTTATGCTTAAATCACAGTGAAATATCAGTGTCGTTAAGCACCATAGATGGTATTTGCTCCGTGGAGTTTAATGGAGTTAAAGGGAAATGTAAAATTTCTAGTTTTTTTTAAATGGTTACATAATAAATGCAATTAATATATAGACTTCTATAGCACTTGGTTGTTGTTTTCTTTCACGAGATCTGGCAACACTGAATGTTCAAAATGCTCAGTGAAGAATAACGCAGTGTGTATGAGGTTCGCCTGGTTTTTACGTCTGTATAAATTTGAGATTCCTTCACAGGTGTGCGAATCCTAATGAAAATATCATCTATGCTGCTCAGCGTGACTAAGATTTCACTAAAATGTGATTAATTCAATCAACTGCTCAATTGTAAACACTGCAGAAGCCTCCATTGTGAATACCTCCGTCAGTCAGATATTTTTTCGTAATTATGACATATTTATGTCATTTTAATGACATACTTTTCTTATCATAACGAGATACTTTCTTGTAATTACTGTTAGGATGAGTGGGAGTGAGTGACAGAAGGAGGGAGAAGGCAATCATGCAGGTTTCCAGTCCCAAATCAGAGTTTATTAACCAAAGCATCCAAACTAAGGCAACAGTAAATGGTGCTAGAACTAAGCAAAAAATACAAACTACAACAGAGATAATAGCCTGAAAGCCGGAGGTGATAACAATAAAGCAATGATGAAGACAACAATAATCGTAAAGGTAGTACTAACATCAACCCCTACCAAACAAGTAATGAAAAAGGGCAATGACACTATGGTAATAGTAGAAATAATGGTAATAATATAAAGGTTGTGGGAATAACAATAATGATAATAATAATAATAATAGGGATACTAACCAGGATAAATGAATAGTAATAATGACGATAATGATGTTTATAATGCTAATAATAGCAACAACAACAACAACAAATACAACAATGACAAAATAACAAGTCAGGGATGAGAGTAACCACCAGGCACAGGGAAAAGGAAACACCGGCAGGGCGTAGCTATGAAAAGCTAGAAGCTGCTAAGCAGGCTTAAGGTAAGCTAGGCTACTGGGAGCTCTGAACCGGGAACAAACGTAACCATGGCAACCGTGGAACTAAGAACTGACGACAATAACATAAAATGAGTAGCGAACAGCAAGGGAGCTAAGCTACAGGAGCTACGCGAAGCTAGTGAGTCCACAGTGCAATGACAAACAAAAATCTAATGACTTACGAACGGCGGTCACAGTCGCACAGCCGTACAAAGGTGAGGTGCGTAACCGAGAGTGTCTAGCCGCGAAACTGAGGAAAACAAGGCGATAATCCAGTGAGTGAAACCGTGATGAAAAAGAGCAGTAATCCAGCGGGTGAAACCGCGACACAAATGACAATAATCCAGTGGGCGAAACCTTGACGAAAAAGGTTAATCCAGCGGGCGAAACCGCGATGAAAAAAGGGCTGTATCCAACAAATGCAAAACTGTGCTAATGCTTCCACAACGAGTGGTGAAAACCGTACAACTTAAATAGTGCCCGTAATCAAAACAAAATGAGTCTCAGGTGCGGGCGTGGCCATCTTGAGTTCCGCAGAGCATTGTGGGTGATGTAGTCCATGCCCACAAGCTCTGCGGACAGAAAAGAAAAACGGAGGGCAGGGCACAGCACCTAACAATTACGACAAAATAATGTTATTTTAATGACATACTTGCTTATAATAACATGCTGAAGGATTTATTTTTTATTGCTGTGTAGCAGCAATACACCATCATAGATAAGAAAAGATCGGCTATACAGTTCATGGATTAGTTTTCCCGCTCAAACTTTAGAGGGTATTTTTCCTTAAATCCCCATGAGATGAAATCTACGCCACTGATATCAGTGGTATGTAATGATCTGAGTTATTGCCTGTTTTTTAAAAGAAAGTACTATAAAAGCAGAAGGACAGACAACAGAGGACAAGCTATGTAATATGTAAAATTACCCAGTGTTACATATTTGTGAGTGGCAAAAGTGTGTGACCACAAATGATTAGTAGTTACTTTGAATGTGGAGGAAGAGTCTGGTGTTTTCAATCAGTGAGATCACAAATGAGGTGTGACTGGGTGCCCTGTTGTATTTACAGAACATAAATCTATCAAAGTCTGGTTTTCAGAACTCGTTTATGAAAGTGTATCAGGGTACAAACAAAGGATCTTTCTGAGTTGTTGAAAAAGGCTGGAAAAGGTTACAAAATCATCTCTATAGAGTTTGGAATCCACCAATCCAGTCAGACAGATTGTGGACAAAGTGAGGAAATTCCAGATCATGTTACTTGGTCGACTAACAAAGATCACTCCAAGAGCAAGGTGTGTAACAGTCTGTGAGGTCACAAAAGGTATCCAGGGTAACTTCTAAGCAACTAAAGGCCTTGCTCACATGGGCTAATCTTATTTGTTATGAATCCAATATAAGGAAAACACTTGACAACAATAGTGTGCATGCCAAGGTTACAAGGCGAAAGTCATTGGTCTTTGACAAGAGCACTGTTGGCCATCGCATGACACATGAAGAAGACAGAATGATGGATAGCAGACTAAAGATGAAAGAAGGATTTTTATGGATGGATGAGTCCAAAATATAATTTTTGGTTAAAATAAAAAAATTCTGAAATCTTCTTGAATCTGACATTCAAGATATTGCTGTCTCACTGTATCTGTGATCACTGAACTATGTTTATTATTGAATTCTTTGTTAAAACATTTTTTCCCTCTGTAGACCAATAGGAGCACAAGCATTCTGCAGGAGATCACGAAGATACTCAATTCACAGACTCAGGCTCGTCGATCCTCCTCTGTGGCCACCTGCAGGCCAGTGCCCAGCAAAGTGCTTGATGCCAAGTTAGGAAATGACAGCAAAGATCCAACTAAAAAGGTTCAACTCATATAATCTTTTAACATCATACAATAATCAAGTTTATAGAACAGAAGTATTTTACAGACTGTAGACATGCAGTGGTATTTATTTTTGCAGTGGTATGCTTATGCTTGAATCACATTAGTGTTCTCCAGGTGTGTGGTGTGTGTGTGTGTGTGTGTGTGTGTGTGTGTGTGTGTGTATGTATGTATGTATGTGTATGTATATATGTATATATATATATATATAATATATATATATATATATATATATATATATATATATATATATATATATATATATATATAGGGCAGAGAAAGTATGTGCATATATATATTTTCTCTGCCCTATATATATATATGTGTACAGGGCAGAGAAAGTCAAGCATTCACTAACATCGGCTTGTGGAGTCAATACCAGTTTGAGTGCACACTGTCATTGCATCAAAAGATTTAGCTTACCGAATGCAAGTACAACCCCAAATCATATAAAGTTGGGACAGTATGGAAGATACAAATAAAAAAAAATATGGAGTGTTCCTTACATTTACTTTGACTTTTATTTCATTGCAGACCGAATTAACCCACAATAGTTAATGTTTTTTCTTGGCAACTTAATTCGTTAATAAACATCTATTCCTGCATTTTCAGCCTGCAAGACATTCCAAAAAAAAGTTGGGACAGGGGCAATGTAGGTATAGTAATGAGGTAAAAAAACTAAACAATGATGTGATTTCAAACAGGTGATGTCAACAGGTGATTATAATCATGAGTTGGTACAAAAGTAGTATCCATAAATGTTTGAGTTTTTGAGGAGTAAAGATGGCAGATAGATTTTATCAACAAATGTGTAAGAACATTATTGGAGTGTTTAAAAACAATGTTCGTAAAGGAAAGACCGTTAGGAATTTCATATTTTCAGTCATATTTCAGTTCTATCTGTTTTGTCTTGTTTTGCATTCTTTTTGAAAAATGCATGGACGCCCGTTATAAAGATGTCATTCTTTAAGGCAGCTTATGTTTAAGGCAGCTGTACTTTTCTGAATTAATGCTGCCATCACAGAAGTGTAAATGACCTTTACCAAGGGCACTGACCCAACCCCATTCCATGACAGAGACTGGCTCTGACTTTTTCTAAAAAAAAGTTTTTACTGATTATATGATTTGTAATGAAAAACATTATATTAAATTTGAGAAAATACTAAATAGAAGCACTTTCACTTGTGGTGTCAGACTTCTGTTCTCCACTGTATATTATCCATAACAATTCATGCCCACTAAATTAAGTATTCACTGTCACATGAAAGCTGACTAGCTGGTTTGGAAGGGCCAGTGCTAGCGTGTGCCTCTTCCAATAGACATGCAGTAAACCACCACCTTTATCAAACTCTTTCAAGCTCACATACATCTTTAAATGATAGGAAGAGAGGAACCCCACCCTTCCCATTGAGAGAGCAGGGTAAATCGTCTCTTGTTCTTGGGTGACTATATCTTTGCTAAATCTTCTTTTTTGAGATCCACCTAGTACTTGAACCTTGAATCCTGTTCCAGCCTAGCGCTGATTACACTATTTGATTAATATTACTACTTTTCTCACAGTTTGCCTGGTCAGGGCCAAGGTGCCTCCAACACCTTTCCCCAGAGAACGCAGGGTTCAGTGTCACCTTGGTGGTGCAAACTAGGCACCCCGTTATCACCTGTTACCACCCAGTTTTTTTTTTTTTTTTCCCCACCCTGATTTTCCTGGTCAGGGTCCATGGGGCTCTGGCACCCAAACCCAAATAGCACAGGGTGCAGGAGTAAGCATGCCAGTCCATCACCAGTTCCCTTTCCAGCCACTCTTCCCTTAGACACAGACTGTGTTGTCTTGGGTGTAGCCTAACCCAGCCAGGAAGCACTATCAGAACTTGAATAGTGGGGCTGGCATATTGAAAACCTGCACCACCTTAGTGCAACAGCCAAATTAATTATTAAAACGATTCAAAATTCCTTGGAAAAAAAAAAAGGTAACTTCTGTAGCGAGTCAATGGTAAACACAAGCTACAAACTATGAGAGTTGCTAACTGATATCCTCTATTTTAAGGGCATGACAGATATTGACCTTCAAGTAAATACAGAAGGGCAGGTCAGTTCAATTAAAGACAAAATAATTCAAATACATTTTTGAATCTTTCTGTGTAAACCTTTTAGACATTTATTTGCAGCTAATAGGAGACTGTGATTATTACAGATGTATGCAGACTCAAGGTCCTACATTGTCATTGATATTGTCCTGGAAAAACCATTGGTTCCAAAACGGTCACCAGAGGAGCTGGCACAACGGTATTTTACATTTATGACTGTTCTTTGTTTAAAATTGTATTGTAGTTAAACATTCAAAGTCTTAACATGCTCATTGGCTTGGTTATGCTACAGAGTGAGGGAGCTGATTCCTGTTAGGACTCCACTGCCTCGAAGACCAGCAGTAGCTGAGAGAGTGAGACAAAAGAAATACACACACACACACACACACACACACACAACATTACCCAAATAACTTCAAATTACAAAATATCAGTGTATCATAGTGGTAGCATCATAGTGCTCTACTATACTATGCTCCGTTTAACATCCATCCGATTAACATTTGAGAAAATTATACTTAATTATTACAGGAAATAATGATCTGTCTTTTAACGTAGCCTCTACAAACAGACTAAAAACAGCAAAGACACTGTACAGCGTATGACTTTTGAGTATGCAATGGTATTCGGAAATCTAAATAATATTTTACTTAATAATTGCTTATTTATGTACCGGTATGTCCTGGTATTGTTATTGTTTGGTGCACTCTAGTGCAGTGCGTTTTGCTACTTCTGCCCAGCTGGTCACACAAGCCAGTCAACGCTTTGGATCCATGAGCAGAGGTGGGAGTCAAAGAGCAGAAGTCCATCATTCACTCGAAAGCTCACTACCTTGCTGGTTAAGCTCGTTTAGCTCATGTCTGGACCAGAGACTGTTCTTACTTGGTTGATGTGTTTGGAGACTTTTTTGTGCAAGGTACTCGTGGTTGTCTCAGATTTTGTCTCTGTACTGATGGAATGATCAACAAAACCTGAACCAAATCTAAACTGGGTATTACAATTTGAAATTACTTTAGTGATAATGTATAAAATGTTATGCAGAGATCTCACAGCATGTTTATTTTAACACTTCAATAATTCAACATTGAATCTAAAAGTAAAGTTTAATAGTGGTGTAGTACAGTACTAGAGTCTGGTCTCAGTCTCATTTCCATGAACAAAAATTCTTGGCCTCGTCTCGGAAACAATGTGGAGAAGTTGTTGTTGAGACCAGCTGAGTCCATTGGGTCTGTCTGAGGTAACATAAATTATAAACATTATTGAATATCAACAATCCATTCAAACACAATATATCAGTCCTTTCTCTACATGCCTAAAGAAGATCTGCATTCAGATTGGCTAAAAAGGAAAAACAAGTTACTGCTCTTCTCGTTTAGTATCCAGTCAAGAAACACGCTTTATTTTGGATCGTCTGATAAATCCCCTGGCGCATCAGAATCAAACTGTTATGAGTATAAGAACACTGCAACATTTGTGCAAAAAAGCAGAGTTTATTCAGAAGGAAGAACAAAACGCACTTGGATGTCATGGTCTCTTTTGTGGCAGCGGTTGTCTTCAAGGCTATCAATGGTTACATCGTCGTGCCATTCAAAGAGAACAGGGACAATCTAAAGATGGTTGATCCAGAAGGAGTGGAACTCCAGTCAATCTGGTGTAGTCTGTGTGTGACCCTTTTTCCAATTTTTCTCGAAATACAATTTTCTTTTCGAAATATATATATATTTAGAAAAAAAAAATGCGACTTTTTTTTAATCAGTGGCTCTAAAATGCCATCATACAAATCAGGTAGTGAGAGATAGTAGAGTTTGACTGTATTTTCACAGTTGTCCTTCTAGTCAGCAAGCGAATATGAGCAGGATTTCTGAGTAAATTTTTACATTTTAAAATTTTCGTTGAATTTGGTACTCGTCGCACTTGCTTAAACTTGCACGAGTCTAGTTTTAGCCGAAACTTAAATCACGATTCATGACTCACGATTAAGTACACAGTGATTCAGTGATTTAGCTTCACAATAGCCCTTGCCCAGTGAAGATTATTCGCTGTCCCATAAGTTGAATCTGTTTTCATCTGGACATAGGTTTTGTCGGAGAAACGTTCGTCACTCCATCTAAGTGACTTCTTCAGTCTCAGCTTAGTTCGAAAACTTCCCCAATCTTATATACAGCACATTTGCATAACGACTGGTACCAGCACCATTGCATAACAATGGGACCGGTGATCAGTTTAATATGCAGATTGACATAGCTATTAACGACAATGGCCATGTGTGCCATTCACACAGGATTGGGGAAGGGCTGCGATGGCTCCATTGTAAGATGGTGAGAGGTGTATTCTGAGGCCCCCTTCTCGGTTCAGAGATGGACGTTCCCTTTTTACAAAAATGGCTTCTTTTACTCCGAGCTCAAACCATCGTTCCTCCCTATCAAGGATCTGTACGTCTTCATCCTTGAAAGAGTGGCCACTGGCCTGTAGGTGGGTGTAAACCGCAGAGTCCTGACCTGATGAGGTAGCTCTTCTATGTTGTACCATCCGTTTTGCCAGTGGCTGTTTAGTTTCCCAGATGTATAATTCCTGGCAATCCTCCCAGCACTTAACAGCGTACACTACATTACTCTGTTTGTGCTGGGGGACCCAATCCTTGGGGTGGACCAGTTTCTGGTGTAGCGTGTTTTGGGGTTTGAAAGTCACTGAGACGCGGTGTTTGGCAAATATGCATCTCAATTGTTCCGATGTTCCTGCCACATATGGAATCACCACAGGTTTACGCTTAGACTGCGGTTGTTGGTCTCTCGGCGATCTGCTGGAGCACTGTTTGGGCGTCTTACCGGCTTTGACAAAGGCCCAGTTTGGATAACCACATTTGCCCAGGGCCTGCTTAATGTGAGATTTCTCTCTATCCTTGGCCGCTCTGTCTGCTCGGTGGTACAGTGTCCTGATGACTCCTAGTTTGTGCTCCAGTGGATGATGAGCGTCAAACCTTAAGTACTGATCCATATGTGTTGGCTTACGGTAAACATCGACTTTCAATCATCTCCCTTCTTCAATCACAACCTCACAATCCAAGAAGGCTAACCTGCCGTTCTTCACATCCTCCCTGGTGAACTTAATGTGTTTGTCCACTAAGCTGATGTGGTCGGTGAAATATGGTACTTCCTGAGATTTCATTTTTGTAAAAAGGGAACGTCCATCTCTGAACTGAGGAGGAGGCCTCAGAATACACCTCTCACCATCTTACAACGGAGCCATCGCAGCCCTTGTCGTTAATTGCTATGTCAATCTGCATATTAAACTGATCACCGGTCCCATTGTTATGCAATGGTGCTGGTACCAGTCGTTATGCAAATGTGCTGTATATAAGATTGAGGAAGATTTCCAACTAAGCTGAAACTGAAGAAGTCACTTAGATGAGTGACGAAACGTTTCTCCGACAAAATCTATGTCCAGATGAACAGATTCAACTTCTGGGATTTTCTTACCTGGATTATTGAGCATGCATCAAGATCTATTCGCCGTGTTTATCGCTGTGTTTTCCTTTATTTTTACATCTATGATACTGTATTCTTATTGCAAATAAGTTTCCATGGGTCCTAAACAGCTTAGTGTTGACAGTCAACCGAACGGGAATCAGGAACTGAATACTCCAGAACACAGGCTGTAGTTACTATTAGCAGCTATGCTACCAACAGTAGAGTAACCAATAGACCAATAGAGTAAGTGTTTTTCTTTTACTCTTCACTTTCAATCCAATACTCACTAAATGACATCAGATTTTTCAACATTTTATTATAAAATAAGCGTTGTGTTAATGATTTTGACAACTGTAAGTTAATGAAAGTGTTTTAAACATGAACTTTCTTATCATAGGCACCACTATGATACACTATAGACTGCTCTACCAAACTCTTGTTAAACTCCTCAGTTCTTGACACATTTAATTTTTGATGGATTTGTTGGACCATATCCGCTTCGTAAATCAGGGAGCACCTGTACAATACAACTCCATTAATGCATATAATGCCTTATACAGTGTGGCTTTTTAGGGGGTCTGGAACGGACCAATTCAATTAACATTATTCTTTATTGGAAAGATTCTCGTTGTTTTCGGTTCTTGACCACCGTTCTGGAACGAATTAACGACAAGACCCAAGGTACCACTGTATGCCTTCTCCATATGAGCTTGAAAACCCACCTACTCACCTGTAGCACTCTCAGTCCACTGGTCTGTGGCTGCAGACAGATCTTTATACAACCCCAAAAGTTGGGATGGTATGGAAAATGAAAAAAAAAAAAAAAAATGCAGTGTTTCTTACATTTGCTTTGAATTTAATTTACTTGCGGAGAGTATGAACCCAAGATATTTCATATTTTGTCTGGTCAACTTCATTTCATTTGTTAATAAACATAATTTCCTTCATTTCAAGCTTGCAATACATTCCAAAAAAAGTTGGGACAGGGACAATTTAGGGTTAGTAATGAGGTAAAAACTAAATAATTGTAACGATGATGCAAGCCTTTGCATCCATCTTGTTTAGCTTCCCCTGCTTTCTCATTCTAACCCTGCAGGTGGCGCTGTAGCCACCTGCTGGTATTTCCTATATATACCCCGCTTCCTGTGCACTTCCTTGTCTGGCTTCTTCACATTGTGGTTGTCCTTGGCTCCTCATTCCTTCTCTGGTTTGTTCTCTTCTTCTTTGTCCTGTTTCAGCCTCCTGCTCCTTGTTCCATGTTTTGCCTTGTTGTCTTATGTTGTATTAGTTATCATTCTTAGTTTAGTTCTGTGTGGTTTGTTTGTCAAGTTAGCATTAGCTCCTTGTTTGTTAGCATTGTTAGCTTGTTTCCATGTGTTAGATGTTTGTCTTGTATGCTACCTTGCTAGTTCTGTTCCTAGTGTTTGGTTGTTTCTATGTTTCACCATGTTCACTTCTAATAAACCTTGTTCACTTGCACCTACGTCCGCCTCCCATGTCCTCACCTGCCTAAAGCGTGACAGTAAGCCAGACCAGTTTAAGGATGTAGCAAGTGTTTCCTCTGTCCTCCGTAGTCTGTGGTCAGAGTCTTCTGAGGATGAGTATCCTGAGGACTGTTTAAAGTGGGAGTATGAGCCCTCTTTAATTCAGCTCAGTCGGGACTTGGAATTGGAGATGTCATGTCCGGCTGTAACTCTCCAAAACTCGGACAGCAGACTCTCCCGGGTAGCCAGGAAGCACCGTCGTAAGCGGAGGACCACGCCCGCTACCTCAGCACCTGAGTATACGCCCGCTACCACGATGCCCAAGTCAGCGCTTGCTAGCTCAGCGCCGGTGTCCATGCCCACTACCTGAACGCCGATGCCAGCGCTCGCTAACTATGCGCCTGAGCCCACATCCGCTAGCTCGATGCCGGAGCCCACGACCGCTATCACCACGCCTGTGTCTCCATACACCACCCACCAGCCCCGGTCACAGCTTGCCAGCCATGTGCTGGATCCCTTTCTCGCCAGCTGTTCGAGAATCCCTCGGGTCAAGCAGGATTTGGCACTCTCCAGCCCCACCCGCATGCCCGCAACCCCATGTTTGCTCCTGACCCCTACTCACCTGGCCATAGAGTGAGCCAGTGAGATTCTGCAGGGGGTTTTGGAATCTGTGTGCTCTGCCAGAGAGGCAATGGGGTTTGCAGTATGTATCGCTGAGGACGCTGGGATGGAGAGACTGATTCAGGACTTGGGGACTGTGCTGGAAGCTGTGGACTCAGCAGTGACACAGGGACTCGTGATAGCTGGATCGTGGCCCATCTCACCTCCCTCACTTTCAAGAGGCCGCCCCGCTCCAGTGAGGCCCTCCCAGAGGGCCGCCCACTCCAGTGAGGCCCTCCCGGTGGCCGCCCGCTCCAGTGAGGGCCCCTCCCGGTGGCCGCCCGCTCCAGTGAGGCCCCTCCCGGTGGCCGCCCGCTCTCCAGTGAGGCCCTCCCGGTGGCCCGCCCGCTCCAGTGAGGCCCTCCCGGAGGCCGCGCCCGCTTGTCCCAGTGAGGCCCTCCCGGAGGCCCGCCCGCTCCAGTGAGGCCCTCCCGGAGGGCCGCCCGCTCCAGTGAGGCCCTCCCGGAGGCCGCCCGCTCCAGTGAGGCCCTCCCGGAGGCCGCCCGCTCCAGTGAGGCCCTCCCGGAGGCCGCCCGCTCCAGTGAGGCCTTTAGAGGGGGGTTATGTAATGATGATGCAAGCCTTCAGCTTGCATTCATCTTGTTTAGCCCCCCCTGCTTTCTCATTCCAACCCAGCAGGTGGGGCTGTAGCCACCTGCTGGTCTGTCTCCTATATATACCCCGCTTCCTGTGCACTTCCTTGTCTGGCTTCTTCACATTGTGGTTGTCCTTGGCTCATCATTCCGTCGCTCCTCATTCCTTCTCTGGTTTGTTCTCTTCTTCTTTGTTCTCTCTCAGCCTCCTGCTCCTTGTTCCATGTTTTGCCTAGTTGTCTTATGTTGTATTAGTTATCATTCTTAGTTTAGTTCTGTGTGGTTTGTTTGTCAAGTTAGCATTAGCTCCTTGTTTGTTAGCATTGTTAGCTTGTTTCCATGTGTTAGATGTTTGTCTTGTATGCTACCTTGCTAGTTCTATTCCTAGTGTTTGGTTTGTTTCTATGTTTCACCATGTTCACTTCTAATAAACCTTGTTCACTTGCACCTACAGTACGTCCGCCTCCCATGTCCTCCCTTGCCCGGTTCGTGACAATAATGATATGATTCCCGAACAGGTAATGTCAACAGATGATTGTAATCAAGATTTGGTACAAAAGCAGTATTCACAAAAGGTTTGAGTTTTTGAGGAGTAAAGCTGTGCAGAGGATTTCCAGTTTGTGTAACGCCGGGTGGTGGATGAGAAGCAGGAGACAAACGCGAGCCACTGACAGGTAAGGTGGTTTTATTTACAGCCAACGACACAGACGGATAAGTGAGACAGGGTAGGTACATCGTGGAAACACGCCGGAGTGAGCTGTGTGTGGGTATTTGTAGTGCGGGGATGACAAGGGGAATGAGCAACAGGTGCGCGTGCTTAGCAGGTGCGGCCGGTGGGCGTGACAGAGCCCCCCCCCCCTACGGAGTCCGAGTCGGAGCTAGGACTCCAATGCGACATCCCCGTGCGTGGTTCCGAGTCCGGGGGTTTTCTCGACCGGCGACCGGCGAGCAGAAACGACGGCCGGAGGCTGGCGACCGGGGAAGCCAAGCGGAAGCCGGCGAGCGAGGGTGCAGGCTTGGCGCTGGCGAGCGAGGGTGCCGGCTGGACGCCGGCGAGCAAGGGCGTCGACTGGACGCCGGCGAACGAGGGTTCCGGCTTGACGCCGGCGAGCGAAGGTTCCGGCTGGAGACCGGCGAGCGAAGGTTTCCCGGCTGGAGACCGGCGATCGGCGTCGCGGAGGGCAGGCTGGCGGAGGGCAGGCTGGCGATCGGGGTCGCCGAGGGCAGGCTGGCGATCGGGGTCGCCGAGGGCAGGCTGGCGATCGGGGTCGCCGAGGGCAGGCTGGCGATCGGGGTCGCCGAGGGCAGGCTGGCGATCGGGGTCATGACAAGGGGAATGAGCAACAGGTGCGCGTGCTTAGCAGGTGCGGCCGGTGGGCGTGACAATAAATGTGTGACAAAAATTATTGGAATGTTTAAAAACAATGTTCCTTTTCTGCATTAATGCTGCCATCACAGAAGTGTAAATTAATTTTCCCATGGCCACTGACCCAATCCCATACCATGACAGACCCTGGCATTTGGACTTGTTGCAGTCTGGAATGTCCTTTTCGTCTTTGTTCTGGAGCACACAGCATCTGTTTTTTATTTTTATTTATTTATTTATTTTTTTTTACTACAAAGAAGATCTGGAATACTGATTCTGACCACAATGCACGTTTCCACTGTGTGATGGTCCATCCTGGATGCCTCCAAGCCAAGAGAACTTGATGCTGTTTTAGGACATGCTTAACATAGGGCTTGTTTTTTGTACAGTAACATTTTAAGTGGCATTTGTGAATGTAACTTTGTATTGTAGTGCTTGAAAAAGGTTTGCCAAAGTAATCCTTTGCCCATGTGGTTCTGTCAGCTATTGATGAATGATGGTTCTTGATGCAGTGCTCTCTGAGGGATCAGAGATCACGCTTCTTCTGTTCAGGCTTGTGAGTTGCCGTTTATGCACTGAAATCCTCCAGATTACCTGAATTGTTTAATGAAATTATGCAATGTAGAGGTAGAAATTTGTAAGTGCCTTCCAATATTTCTTTGAGGAATATTTTTTAAAAGATTTTTCATTTTAATTTAATGATTAGTACTTAATTTGTTATGCATTTGTTGATAAACTGGAGATCTTCTGCCCATCTCAAAGACTCAGTCTATTGTGGATATTGCTTTTGTACCAAATCATGATTATAATCACCTATTGACATTACCTGTTTGAAGCCTCATCATTATTTAGTTTTTTTTACCTCATTACTAGACCTAAATTGCCCCTGTCCCAACTTGGAATCTGTTTCAGGCCTGAAATGCAGGAATGTATGTTTATTAACAAATTAAATAAAGTTCAACAGAAAGAAAAACACGAAATATCTTAGGTTCATACTGTCTGCAATGAAATACAAGTCAGAGTTAATGTAAGACACACTTCAGTTTTTTATTTGCATTTTCCATACTGTTCCTTTTTTCCTGATATGGGGTTGTATCTGGAGAGAAAATAATCTAAAATTACTCATGAATGTGTATATACAGCACATATGTAGTCTGTAAAACTATAGTCACAGTACTAGGGGACATATCTAGCAAAATTTCTAAGCAGTCTAGAAATGTTTGTTGTGCAGGCTATGCAGGAGTACCATGCTCAGATAATGAGTGTGGCAGCTCAGGTGTTGCAGCAGTACGAGCAGATGTTTGGAGCAGCATTTGTTCCTGGTGCCAAGCCTTTGGATGCTGCCAATCAAGAGCAGCGCAAGTGCCAGCTATTTGGAGAGCTCAACTGCTCCGGAAAGTACTTCACGTTTAAGGAACAACTAAAAGTAAGATGTTAGGGCTTAACAATTAAACAAATCTATTTAGGATTCTAGAAATTTTTGGAGTGATAAGGATCAGATAATGACTGCAACATAAGATCACCGGACAAATATACTGAAGGACAAAAAAAATGGCAAACCCAGATCTCAAATCTCAGCATGCAGTTCTGTCTCAGGCAGATATGTAAATGATTACAGGTGTGTTCTGATTAGACACTGGATGCCACAAGATGGTATAAAAGTGCTTTCCCTGCTGCCCTATAAAAATGCTCTACTTTTGGGAAGTGTATCTCTTGGTGAGATATTGTTGACAGTTAGACAATCCTCTACAATGCACTCGAAGATATTTTGCCCAGCTAACAGACTTTGAGAGGGGGCACATCATTGGACTGAGAGAAGCTAGATGGTTGTTTTGCCAAAATTGCCTGCATCAAGTCTGTTCTGACCTAGCTGTTAGGAGATGTTGGGAGCGGTGGTTCTGTGAGGGCACACACACACATGGTGAACAGGCTGCGGTGGCCCAGACACCGGTAGAGAGGATTGTTTGATCCATTGACAAGCACAAACACCTCCAAAAGTTTTGTTGGCCACCATCGAGACACAGTTGGCGCCTTTACTACACCCCCTGTCTCTGCCCGGACCATTTCTAGGTGCTTGGTAGACGTTTGTTGTCACGGTGCCCATTACGTGTTCTGCCATTGACAGCCAGCCACCATCACCTTTGTTTGTAGTTGTGTCATGAAGGAGAATCCTGGATTGCTATGGACAGGAACCGTATCGTCTTTATCAACAAATCCAGGTTCTGTTTGGGATCCGATGATGGTTGGGTTTGAGTATGGGGACCTCGTTGTGAGTGCTTCAATCCTGCCTTTACTATGGAGCAACACACTGCCCCAACTGCTGGTGTGATGGATGAGGATCTACAGGCCCAGCTGCAACATTTGTGGGCAAATGTGCCACAGGAAACCATACAGTACCTGTTGCCTCCAATACCCAACCGTATCTCATCTTGTAACTAAGCTAGAGGCAGCCTAACAGGCTAACTAGAGCCCCCTTTCAATTGTACAATTTTCCCCAATGAACGTATCATTTTGCTCTAATATTGTAAACACTTCTTATATGATCATTACACTTATACATATAAAGTTTCATTCAATTCCAACAACTCCTTGTTGGTGAGTGGTTTTTTTTTTGGTCAATGAATGTATTTAGTCACACATCACTTCTTTACTAATACCTTGTTACACCTCTCATCAGTATAATAAAAGTACCAAGCCTACCAGCCTCCTTCCTCATGCTGGTATCGATGCATGCTTATTTCAGCATTTAACTTGCTGTTTCAAATAATCCTACATGTTTGTGATGTGAATTAGGTCTGGGAATTATGCCGTAATGTCCCAAACTTGGCCCCATTAGAAATCAGCAAAAAATGTAAATTAGCTATCATGTTTTTTGATAAATTCTTCTTCTAACAGCACGCAGTGGGTCTGATGTGGGTGAGATTTCAGGGTAAGTTTTCCTGACTGTATTAGTGATGCCCTGATCTGATACTGAATACTGGTGGCAGCGCTGACACTAACCTTAAACAATTAGATAAAAGTGGATTTGGCACATGTCCCATCCCAGTCCACTGCTCTATTTTATACTATAAACATGCACAGCATAACTCTGGTAAGAAACGGCTGTTGACGTCATGCTTAGAATGTTCTGCAAAACCAGAACACTTAACAGAAAAGAACACAGAATTTTAATCTTTTATTTAGTAATAAGACTTTTTGTCTATGAATTCCTTTATTTTAATACTATGAATTTTGTGTGTGTGTGTGTGTGTGTGTGTGTGTGTGTGTGTGTGTGTGTGTGTGTGTGTGTGTGTGTGTGTGGTTACTGTGTACCAGTACTCAGTGGTCGAAATTGTTCATGAGAAAATGTTGAGACCTGAGGCTTTTACTAATACAGAGGAGCTGCAAGCCTTCCTGTGTCAACTCTATGTCTTCCTGATTGACGAGATGCATATTGCATTCAATAAGGTACACATGAACAGCTAAATGCTGCAATATTGTTTCCTCAGATGGATTGGGAGCATGAGGCACTAATACTACATGCAAACTTACCAGTTCTAATGTACTGTTCATATACAATGACTGTTTTTCATATACAATGAGGTTTTATGGGTGCTGTATATTGTTTGTTTGTTTGTTTGTTTGTTTGCTTATTTGATTTATTTAACGTCACCTTTATCATCAATGGCTATTTAATGACAGACACAAGATTACATCGTTACACAAGGTTACTTCAAAACTAGTCATACATACTCAGATCGGGCCAGTTTAGAGTAAGTAGTGCATGTCTTTGGACTGTGGGAAGAAACCAGAGCACCCAGAGTAAACCCACAGACACGAGGAGGACATGCAAACTCCACGCAGACGGTGCCAAAGGTCAAGATAGAATCAGGGATGCTGGAACTCGGGTGCCTATATCCAAAAATAGTCTGCACTATGGTAGAAAAATACTGGGGGAAATATCCCAGCCAATTCATTCCTTTTGTTGTGCTGACAAAGAATTTCAAAGAGAAATGGTATATAAAAGCCACAAATATAAATAGATAATTCAATATTTTAATCCAAATGCACAGCTATTTGGTGATAAACCTAACAAACAAACCTTAAAATAGAAAAGTTGTGTAAGTTGTGAAGTTGTGACTCTTCAATTAGGAACTTTTTTGCCTTTTTTTTTGTCTGTTTCTTTGGGGGGGTGGGGGGGTATGTTTTAAAATGTGTTGGCACGGTGGCTAGGTGGGTAGCACTGTCGTCTCACAGCGAGAAGTTGCTGGGTTCAATCCCCAGGTGAAGCGATCTGGGTCATTTCTGTGTGGAGTCTACATGTCCTCCCTGTGTGCGTGTAGGTTTACTCTGGGTACTCTGGTTTCCTCCCACAGTTAAAAGACATGAGTGTTAGGTTAACTGGTCTCTCTAATGTGCACCTAGTGTGTGAATATATGGGCCCTGCAATGGATTGGCTCCCTGTCTAGGGTTGTTCCTACCTTGCGTCCAGTGCTGCTGGCTACGCACTGGCTCTCCAGTGACACTGTCCAGAGGATTAAGCTGATACGAAAGTGAACGAACAAATGCTTTAAAAATCAATACTTTGCTGCTTTGGCCTTGTCCCCAACCCCGACTTTAAAAATGTTTGCTCCAATAAAAAGTGATATATAAAAATATGAAATGTTCTCATTATTTGTATTCATTTAAAAATTGAATCTTTTACTGTATTGAAAAATTATTGCTATATCGATTTTTTTTTTAGCACAGCCCTAATTAATACACACAACTTATTTATTATTTATAAAATATTATTATTTAGTTTATTTAGTTTATAATTCTATATAAGCTCAGCTGTATCCATTATTAAGTCTATACATTAAAGCATATAAACATTATCTTAACATAATTAAAATAAAATTATTACTAATTTTATTTTTCAAAAGTTAAGATTGTACAAAGAGCCCCCGAAACGAAGAATCACCTAGATACAGTACCTGAGACTTTTTGTGTGAATATTGTGTAAGAGATTATGCTGACTGTCACACTGGCATTCACTGTCAGGCATGTTAATATAGATAGACATTTTTCTATAGACTCTCTCGGCAGATGCCCAAGATATCCAACCTCAGCCTATGCTGGACTGCAGTCAGCTCAGACACTTTGCCAAGGAAGCCCAGCTAAACCAGGACTACCAACTAGCTGCCCACTATTATCAAGAGGTACATCTAACTTGATGAAACTCTTAACAAGTTTTTTTCTGTAATAAGCTAAAAACTAAATTCTCTCTCTCTCTCTCTCTCTCTCTCTCTCTCTCTCTCTGTAGCAACTAACTCGAGATCAGAGCAATCCATCTCACTGGTTTGATTATGGAGTGTTACATATGCTCACTGCTGCACACATTAAGGCCGAGCAGTGTTTCAATATGGCAGTGTTTGTCGACCAAAAGCACGTACCCAGGTAGACGGAAGAGACTGTTTTAAAAACATAACATAATGTTCTTCAGTATGGATCTGTTAGAGTTTACTATGAGAACGGGTGTCGGACCCAAGTGCAGATAGCTGGGTTAACTAAATAAGCTCAGCTATTGGGGCTGAGGAGAGGGTAGACTATCAGCCACTTCTCAAAATAAACACACACACACACACACGCACACACATATACATATATTGTACATATATACAGTGGTGCTTTCTATATTTCTGCATAAATAGGACCTAAAACATCATTTGATTTTCACACAATTCCTAAAAGTAGATTAAGACAACCCAGTTAAACAAATGAGAAAAAATATTATACTATATACTATACAATATTTATTTATTGAGGAAAATAATCTAATATTACATATTAGTGAGTGGCAAAAGTATGTGAACCTCTAGGATTAGCAGTTAATTTGAAGGTGAAATTAGAGTCAAGTGTTTTCAATCAATGTGATGACTATCAGGTGTGAGTTTTATGTCTATTTTAGATGTCTATTTTAGTTAAAGAACAGGGATTTATAAAAGTCTGCTCTTCACAAAACATGTTTGTGGAAGTCTATCATGGCATGAACAAAGGAGATTTCTGAGGACCTCAGAAAAAGAGTTGTTGAAAAAGGTTACAATACAACCTCTAAAAGGTTTGGACTCCACCAATCCACAGTCAGACAGATTGTGTACAAATGGAGGAAATTCAAGACCATTGTTACCCTCCCCAGGAGTGGTCGACCAATAAAGAGTGTGTAATAGTTGGTGAGGTCACAAAGGACTTCAGTGTAACTTCTATGCAACTGAAGGCCTCTCTCACATTGCCTAATGTTAATGTTCATGAGTCCAGCATCAGAAGAGCACTGAACAACAATGGTGTGCATGGCAGGGTTGCAAGGAGAAAGCCACTGCTCTCCAAAAAGAATATTGCTGCTCATCTGCAGTTTGTCATTGTGCAGTATCTGGGGGTCACACCAGATACTGACAGCAAAGGTTCACATACTTTTGCCACTCACTAATATGTAATATGGGATCATTTTCCTCCATAAACAATTATATATACAGTGCCTTGCAATATTCGGCCACCTTGAACTTTTCAACCTTTTGCCACATTTCAGGCTTCAAACATAAAGATAAGAAATTTTAATTTTTTTGTGAAGAATCAACAAGAAGTGGTACACAATCGGGAAGTGGAACAAAACTTATTGGATATTTTAAACGTTTTTAGAAATAAAAAACTGAAAAGTGGGGCGTGCAAAATTATTCGGGGCCTTGACTTTCAGTGCAGCAAACTCACTCCAGAAGTTCAGTGAGGATCTCTGAATGATCCAATGTTGACCTAAATGACTGATGATGATAAATAGAATCCACCTGTGTGTAATCAAGTCTCCATATAAATGCACATGCTCTGTGATAGTCTCAGAGTTCTGTTTAAAGCGCAGAGAGCATCATGAAGACCAAGGAACACACCAGGCAAGGTCCAAGATACTGTTGTGGAGAGTTTAAAGCCGATTTTGATACACAAATATTTCCCAAGCTTTAAAACATCTCAAGGAAACTGTTGCAAGCGATCATATTGAAATGGAAGGAGTATCAGACCACTGCAAATCTATGCAAATCTATCAAGACCTGGCCGTCCCTCTAAACTTTCAGCTCAAACAAGGAGAAGACTGATCAGAGATGCAGCCAAGAGGCCCATGATCACTCTGGATGAACTGCAGAGATCTACAGCTGAGGTGGGAGACTCTGTCCACAGGACGACAATCAGTCGTACACAGCACAAATCTGGCCTTTATGGAAGAGGGGCAAGAAGAAAGCCATTTCTCAAAGATATCCATAAAAAGTTTGCCACAAGCCACCTGGAACACACACCAAACATGTGAAAGAAGGTGCTCTGTTCAGACAAACTTTTTGGCCACAATGCAAAACATTCTGTTTGGCGTAAAAGCAACACAGCTCATCACCCTGAACACACCATCCCCACTGTCAAACATGGTGGTGGCAGCATCATGGTTTGGACCTGCTTTTCTTCGGCAGGGACAAGGAAGATGGTTAAAATTGATGGGAAGATGGATGGAGCCAAATACAGGACTATTCTGGAAGAAAACCTGTTGGAGGCTGCAAAAGACCTGAGACTGGGACAGAGATTTATCTTCCAACAAGACAATGATCCAAACATAAAGCAAAATCAACACTGGAGTGGTTGACAAGTAAAAACGTATCCAGTGTTAGAATGTGCCCAGTCAAAAGTCCAGACCTGAATCATCGAGAAGCTGTGGAAAAGCTGAAACTGCTGTTCACAAACGCCTCCATCCAATCTGCACGTCTCACCCTGAGCTCGAGCTGTTTGCAAGGAAGACCGAGCAAAAATTTCAGTCTCTCGATGTGCAAAACTGATAGAGACATTCCCCAAGCGACTTACAGCAAAAGGTGGCGCTACAGAGTATTAACGCAAGGGGGCCGAATAATTTTGCACACCCCACTTTTCAGTTTTTTATTTCTAAAAAAAGTTTTAAATATCCAATAAATTTCGTTCCACTTCATGATTGTGTCCCACTTGTTGTTGATTCTTAACAAAAAAATTACAATTTCATATCTTTATGTTTGAAGCCTGAAATGTGGCAAAAGGTTGAAAAGTTCAAGGGGACCGACTACTTTTGCAAGGCACTGCATATATATGTGTGTATATATATATATATATACACACACACATACATATGTGAATTTGTGAATGGGATTGAACCCGTATCGCTCTACTTCTTAGCAAAGGAAATCAAAGGAGAACAAAGGATATCGCTAAACAGCAGAAAAAGTGAAACGTCAAAAACACGATGGGTTTATCAACGAACTGAAAAGATAATAATAAAGCTGACCTACTAGCATAGCCAAGTCAAGTCGGAGCATTGTCTCAAATCAACTTTACAAGTTTACATTATCTCCTAATATCTACGTCCAAACATAAATTGAGCAAGCCTAGGGCGACAGTGGAAAGGAGAAACTCCCTAAGTGTTATGAGGTAGAAACCTTGGGAGGACCAAGACTCAAAAAGGGACACAACCTCCTTGGGTGGCGTGGCGTGGCGTGATAAATCTAAGAATGAAACTAATTTATCTAAACTAATAAGTCATAGAGTCATAATTCAAATAAAATGTGCACATCAGCATTAAGTACACAGAGAAACACAGAGTCACTCTAGGATCTTGAGTTTAAGCAGGAACGTCGTTGGCAACACTTCGTCCCCAGATAACCGGAGCAGCCCCACGGGAGGCAGAAGACAGAAACATAGTTGGGGGGCCATGTATGAGAAAGCCTTTCCCCCTGTTGTGACTTTTTAAATTCTAGGAACTAAAAGAAGTCTTGCACCTTGCATAGCAAGTGAGATAAAAGGTGTTCACCAGTGAACGGATAGTGAATCTGAGTTGTAAATATAATGCATATTGCATAAATGCATATAATGCATTATAATAAATATAATGCATAATAAATACGTTAATAGCTTCACGTCACATCTCCGAAATCATCTGAGCATTTTTTATGTAAGCTTTATCTTGATAAACTGACCGCATAGTTGAATTTTAAACAACTACATTCTCGCCTAAAAAACTCTTATAACTTCATTCTGTGACACAATAACAGTATTACTTTAAAAATTATACATCCAGTTGGGAGTTCTCTCAAAGCCGAGGCTCACATAATGGCGGCGAGCCAGCGCTCATGTGTAAACGCTCAAAGCATGACACAAATTATGAGCCAGTCGCACCGGAATCTGACCCTAACAAACCCTATTTCCTCAGGCATAGTCCTACCAGCATTCCTTTGCAAAGAAATACTGTTCTAGTCTTTCCTTAATTACCTCACACTAAAGGCGAAGCTGGTGATGCAAAAGCCAATTCAGAAGAGCAGGTGTGTCTCTTCAGCTGTAATCAGCGCCAAGGCTACACAGCGCATGCGTGCTGGGACCTGCTGTCCTAATCCCAGCATGGTTTCCACACATGATAGGATCCTACTGGCTTGCTAAGTCTACTTTTTGTTGGGTTGGTTGGGTCCCTTTTTGAGCCTTGGTCCTCCTAAGGTTTCTTCCTATAACTCGGGGAGTTTTTCCTTGCCACTGTCGCCCTAGGCTTGCTCAATTTGGGATTGGACGTAGTTATTAGGAGATAATCTAAACTTGTAAAGTTGCTTTGAGACAATGCTCCATTGTAAAAAAGCGCTATATAAATAAATCTGACTTGACTTGACTTGACTTTTGTATTCCATTATTCAGATCTGTGCAGAATAATAATGACAAACGAAGACAATAAAATTACTTGACATGCTCTCATGTTTTTTGTAGTTTGCTTATGTGTGGGATTCTGTCAGAAATGAACGGCAACTATGAAGATGCTGAGACCTTTTTTGAGAGGGCCATCTGTATAGAGACAAGCTGCATTGTCCCCTGGACCTTACTTGGTAAGTCTGGGATGAAAGGAGAAATACACTTTAAATCATTTAAAGAAAACAGTGTAAACTTTTTTGAGAATATATAGTATTGTGCAACTGTGTGGGGGCGCTCTACAAAAGTGGACCCCACTTAGAGCTTTTTTGAACCTGAATACCTTTAACAGTCTGACTCACAAACAGGACCGCAACATAAGAATAAATGAATATTTATTTAAGGAACTGACAATAACCGGAAAAAACAGAACAGAAAGGGATGCTTGTGTATGGGTAAAAGAGGGAGAGAGTCCAGTCCAGGGGGCGCAATGCCAAGCCTGTCCAGCCAGGCAATGCTATTTGACATGTGTGGTGAACTAGCCCATTGCCCAGAACAAGTCATTGTCCTTTTAGCAGAACTCCTGACATCGGGGCTTGTCGGCAACGAGGTCTAACCCCGGAGTCAGTTCCATGATAGAACATGCCGTCTCACCGGCTGGCAAGTATAGCTAAATCACAGCAGGATCTGATGACCAGTAAGCTGATAGGGAGTACCTTGAGAGTTAGAACCATGACGGGGCATGGTCCAGCCCATCATGAGGCATAGCACATAGCTGACTGGCGAACAGGAATGAAAACGGAACCCTAACAGGAGCAGGAGGAGCAAGGAGCGCTCACAGCCCAGCTCCCACACACACAGAGGTACAGATCAATAGAAGGCCGAAAACGACTGTAACCCGAAAACGGGTACACCAGACTCCAACAGCATGTTCTATCATGGAACTGAACTCCAACAGCAAAAGCCTGTGGCCACCATTAGTTTAGACAAACCATTGTTTTGGCAATAGTATAATGACCATATATAATTTATCAGTCTCTTTATTACATGATGATCATCTGGAGAGATTCTGTAAAGAGGAATGGTCTCAAATTCCCTGCTCTCTATTCTCCAGCCTCATAAGATCTTATAGGAAAAGACTAAGTGCTGTTTTATTTGCAAAGGGAGGTTTTACTTTAAATGCAGGAGTGCAAATAATTGTGGAGGGGACTGTACCGTATTTTTCGGACCATAAGGTGCACTTAAAATCCTTTAGCTTTCTCAAAAATCGACAGTTGCGCCTTAAAATGCGGTGCGGGCTAATGTATGAATTAATTCTGGTTGTGCTTTCTGACCTAGAACCGATTGAGATGGTACACGGCGCTCATAAATCTGTCAAAATGTTTTAGCACGGCCTTGGTAAGTTACGAAGCTTACGGCAACCGTAGTGCGCAGCATCGCGGAGTAATAAGTTATGTGCTTCAGCATTAGGGTACGTGCATTCATTCATTCATTTTCGAAGTGGATTTCAAACTCAACGCTATCAGTCACGCAGTACAACATGGACATAGAGCAGCTGCAAGAGAATGAACATTAACGAATCAATGATACGGAAGTGGAGGAAGCAAGAAGACGCCCTGTGCCAGGTAAAGAAGACCAAACTGAGCTACCGAGGGAACTTAAGAGTTTTGTTTCATTTAATGCGTCTTATAACCTGGTGCGCTTTATGTATGAAAATATACCCGTTAGCAGCCGATCGTTGATATTGCGTCTTATAATCCTTATAATAATCTTATAATAAGCGCTTTATGGTCCGAAAAATACGGTATATGCATTTGTCTACCACATATCTATTGCTATAGCTGAATGTAAGGGTTAATTAGTGTCCAGTAGCAAAAGAACCCACATGAGGAAAAGATGTAGTGTCATATGGCGTACCATTGTTAAAGGTCTCTAAAACCCGTGCATCTCGAAGAGCAATTCCATATTAATGCCCATGGTTTGGTATGAGATGTTCAACAAACATGGACATGATGTTTGGCTGTTTGATTTTGGACATGTGTAATTAGGATGGTATGCTGGATATCATTGCTATGTTTTGACAACTATTTCACCTTCTATTTTGATTTATGTGACTGTATAACCAGAATATCACGTGTTATGTACACAGGCCTATTCTACTTGACACAGGAGAAGATCTTACAGGCAGATATGTCATTCCAGAAAGCAAACAAACATCTAAGTGCAACCATTTTTAGCAGCCCTGAGAGAGATGGAAAGATGGAAGCAAGGAAGAGTGAGTGTCCAACTGACTGTGTGGACAATCCAGGTGAGCTGTTGTATTTTTTTGTACAGCACAGGGTGATGACTTGCTATATGATTCTGGTAAGATCCAATAGATGATTACTAAAAACAGATCATTTATTTTTAACTGATACACCTTTGATTGTTACAACGGACTGAGGCAGAGCCTCCGGGTTTTTAAAACCAATGTGCAGTGTGACACACAAGAAAACAGAGCCGGAAATAAGTTCAATGTTCAAAGTTTCATGGTGGAAAATAAGTATTTGGTCACCCACAAACAAGCAAGATTTTTGGCTCTCACAGACCTCTAACTTCTTCTTTAGGAAGCTCTTCTGTTCTCCACTCGTTACCTGTATTAATGGCACCTGTTTGACCTCATTATCTGTATAAAAGACACCTGTCCACAGCCTCAAGCAGTCAGACTCCAAACTCAAGACCAAAGAACCATCAAAAGACACCAGGATGAAAACTGGACACCTGCACCAGCCTGGGAAGAATGAATCTACAGTACAATAGGCAAGCAGGTTGGTGTGAATAAATCAACCGTGGGAGCAATTGTAAGAAAATGTAAGACATACAAGACCATTGATAATCTCCCTCGATCTGGGGCTCCATGCAAGATCTCACCCCGTGGTGTCAAAATGATCATGAGAATGGTGAGCAAAAATCCCAGAACTACACGGAGAGACCTGATGAATGCCCTGCAGAGAGCTGGGACCAAAGTAACAAGGCTACCATCAGTAACACACTACGCCAAGAGGGACTCAGACCCTGCAGTGCCAGGCGTGTCCCGCTGCTTAAGAAAGGAAATGTCCAGGCCCGTCTGAAGTTTGCTAGATAGCATATGGATGATCCAGAAGAGGACTGGGAGAATATCATGTGGTCAGATGAAACCAAAATAGCACTTTTTGGGAAAAACTCAACTCGTCGTGTTTGGAGGAAGAAGAATGCTGAGTTGCACCATACCTACTGTGAAGCATGGGGTGGAAGCTCATGCTTTGGGGGGTTGTTTTCATCTGTTTTTCGCAATGGGGACAGGACGGTGATCCGTGTTAAGAGAAGAATGAATGGGACTATGTATCGTGAAGATTTTTTAAGCCAAAACCCTCCTTCCATCAGTGAGAGCATTGAAGATGGAATGTGGCTGGGTCTTCCAGCATGACAGTGATCCCAAAAACACATCGCTCGCGGCAACGAAGGAGTGGCTCCGTAAAAGCATTTCAAGGTCCTGGAGTGGCCTAGCCAGTTTCCAGACCTCAACCCCATAGAAAATTTGTGGAGGGAGTTGAAAGTCCGTGTTGCCCCCCAAAACATCACTGTTCTAGAGGAGATCTGAATGGAGGGATGGGCCAAAATACCAGCTACAGTGTGTGCAAACCTGGTGGACGTTTGACCTCTGTCCAATTGCCAACAGAGGTTATGTTACAAAAGTATTGAGTTTGAACTTTTGTTATTGACCAAATACTTATTTTCCACCATAATTTACAATTAAATTCTTTAAAAATCCTACAATGTGATTTCCTGGATTTTTTTTTTCTCATTTTGTCTCTCATAGTTGAAGTGTACCTATGATGAAAATTACAGACTGTAATTGTACTGTACTGTTGTGCAGTTTCAAAATAACACAAATTGTTACTAAGAAGACTGTTTTTTCATGCTCTGATGCTACAGGTGTGGAGGGGGCTCAAGATACAGAGGAAGGAGGAAAATCTCAAAACACTGAGGAGATTGGAGCAGAAGATGTTGACAAAACAAATATTCACTCTGAGCCTGCCATCTTACTGCCCTGTCAGTCCCCAATCAGACACAGCACCACCATCTACATGGAAACAGTGAAGTTTTTGCTAAAGAATTATGCATTACAGGTGAGCATCTGAGCCACATAGCACACTATAGCACACCCATCTCCTAGCTCATTTTAATATCCAATCCTAATAAGCCTATTTATATGTAATTGGCATTTATTGGTACACATTATATGTTTGTTTCCATCTCTTCTCCGTACAATAACTCTGAATTACCTTTTTGTATTAAAAACTGGTACAGAGTGTGTTGCAGGGTCTTTTTGAATCATTTCGGAAAAACTGAAAAGTTTTGTTGCTGTCCTGTTGCTGTGCTGCTTAGTATACATTGCATTTTTGTGCATGTAAGGCATCTTTGGTTAAATGCAAATAATAAAATGTTTCATATTTTTTTAAAGAAGGATAATGACAGGTGTTTTGTGTGTTTGTGCGCTCAAGATGGCACAGAGGGCTTTGGCTCAGGAACTGCTGTGTTCAGATGGATGCCCTAGCAGTTCTTATTATTTGGCCCTTGCCCATCTGCAACTGCTGCGTGGAGAGTACTGTAGTGCCAAGTCCAGTCTGCAAGAAGCCCTCACTGACAACATCCAGGTATATGATGTGTGGAATGCCTCATTAGCCTCATTGATGCAACATAAGTGAAAGCTGTGCAGCATATTTTTCGTCTTAAAGCAAAATTAAATACTGTTATTAGGAAATATTAGGCAAAACAGTTATACTTGCTCATTAGCACCACCTGCTGGCTTGAAATTGTTTTCATTTGAATTATGCCAGGTATTTTCATGAAAATGTGATAACATTTCACAAGCAAATATTTGCATAAAGTTTACATTAGGGAAATGTGGATTTGCACTGTCCCCAAAGCAGAAATGTCTAGAGGTGTGGGCTCCTGAAGGGGTAATCCTTTGCAATACAGTGCAGTAGAATCAAAATTTAGGCAGCTATTAGGAGCCACGTATTTCCATGGCCCGACACTAGAGGGCAGCGACCACGTGGTATAATGTGCTGCTATTAGGACGGTAAGCCCTTGCAAGTATGTGCTTGACCTAGCTTTGCCACTGGTATATTGTAGCGCTTCATTGCGAGGTATTTATTAATATTTAACTTGCGTACTAAGTGCTTAGTTTAGCATGTGAATTAACCTGCATGTGAGAACCTTTTTTAAACGTGGGGCTACCGAACACTGTATTGTAACTCATCCGCGAGTGTTGCTGTCTGTGACAGGACTGCCACCTTCTGCTCATTCAAATAAACTACAAGTGGTTCAGTTAAACACTTCTTAAATTCTTCCAGACTCATTCAGTTCCTCGCTAGTCATTACGTTATGTAATGAGAAAGTGACTAGTCACAAGCCATGAGTGACGAGGCCTTAACTTTGGCTGCATCTGTACTGTTGGTTATGGGATTAAAAGAGGTTGGAAAGAAGTAATATATGTGAATTATGACCATGTCGATTATAATTAGATTTGCTTTATAAGAACACAAATATAATGGTACTTTAGCAAAAAAAAATACTGCAAATATGCCTATTTATAGTATTTTTTAAACAACAGTAAACCCAAACCATACTTACAACCTTAAACCTAACTCTTTTTCGCTTTAGAACCATGAAGTTTGGGAACTTTATGGTCACTTGTACTACACGATGAAATATTATGAAGAAGCTCAGAGATTTTATGAGAGAACGCTGGAATTTGTGACAGATGCTTCAGACATGCATTATGTTTATCTGCGTCTGGGCTACATCTATTTACAGAGAGGAGAGGTAAGATACATTATACTGTATTTCTCATTAAATACAGTCTTTTATAACACACTTTAGGGCAGTGGTTGACCAGAAGGATGACGCTGAAGCTTTGTCAACCTGTGACTGTTGTAAGACTGTATGAGTTATGCCAATCAACTTTCCTATTTGATAATTCTGTGATTTTAAAGACTAAAAAACTAATTAGACATTTTACATTCTGTTTATTCCAAACCCAATATAGTACAGAAAAGCCAAGCCCATATACATCTGTGCCTGCAAGAGTTCTCCCTCCTGCTGTACATGGCTAGGACTGGGCATTGCCTGCTACAGGGTGAGTTCAAGATTTCCATTAAGTTTAAAAAAAAAGAACTAAGGCCAAGGGTAACTAAAAACAGCCATGACCTAGGGATTAAATGACCCAGGGAGATAGGGCTGTTTCCAGTAACTAAAATTAGCCCCACAGTGCCTATAGATAATTTTCATACCCCAAACATACAGTGGTGCTTGAAAGTATGATCCAATATTGCATGAAAGTATATAAAGTATGAAAATGATCCAAAATTATATATCAATGAGTGGCAAAAGTATGTGAACCTTTGCTTTCAGTATCTGATGTGGGCCCCCTGTGCAGCAATAACTGCCCATGCCTCCGCACAGAACAGCTTTAACTCTTGGATGTTGGTGGGTTTTAAGGTCAGGACTTGGCCATTCCAAAACATTAATTTTATTCTTCTTTAACCATTCTTAGGTACAACGACTTGTGTGCTTAGGATCGTTGTCTTGCTGCATGACCCACCTTCTCTTGAGATTCAGTTCATGGACAGATGTCCTGACATTTTCCTTTAGAATTCTCTAATATAATTCAGAATTCATTGTTCCATCAATGATGGCAAGCTGTCCTGGCCCAGATGCAGCAAAACAGGCCCGTTTGAAATAAGAACCTTATCCCATCTGTAAAACATGGTGGTGGTAGTATCACCACCATGTTTTACAGATGGGATAAGGTTCTTATGCTGGAATGCAGTGTTTTCCTTTCTGCAAACATAACGCTTTTCTTTTAGACCAAGAAGTTCCATTTTAGACCAAAATAGAACTTCCTATTTCAATAGAACTGCCTATTTTAGACCAAGAAGTTTTATTTTGTTCTCATCCATCCACAAAACGTTCTTCCAGTAGCTTTCTGGCTTGTCCACGTGATTTTTAGCAAACTGCAGACGAGCAGAAATGCTCTTTATGGAGAGCAGTGGCTTTCTTCTTGCAACCCTGCCATGCACACCATTATTGTTCAGTGTTCTTCTGATGGTGGACTCCTGAATATTAACATTAGCCAAAGTGAGAGAGGCCTTCAGTTGCTTAGAAGTTACCCTGAGGTCCTTTGTGACCTCGCCAACTATTACACACCTAGCTCTTGGAGTTATCTTTGTTGGTCAACCACTCCTGGGGAGGGTAACAATGGTCTTGAATTTCCTCCATTTGTACACAATCTGCCTGACTGTGGACTGGTAGAGTCCAAACTCTTTAGAGATGGTTTTGTAACCTTTTCCAGTCTGCTGAGCATCAACAATTCTTTTTTTTTGAGGTCCTCAGAAATCTCCTTTGTTCATGCCGTGATACACTTCCACAAACATGTTGTGAACAGCAGACTTTGATAGATGCCTGTCCTTTAAATAAAACAGGGTGCCCACTCACACCTGATTGTCATGCCATTGATTGAAAACACCTGACTCTAATTTCACTTTCAAATTAAGTTCGAATCATAGAGATTCACATATTTTTGCCACTCAATAATATTAATATTGGATCATTTTCCTCAATAAATATGTATAAATACCACTGCATAATGTTCAGCCTTGGTTTCATCAGACCATAAAGCCTTTTGCCACATGTCATTAGAGCCTTCCAAGGGTTTTTTTGGAAAGAATGAACGAGACTCAGCATGACAGATTTTCAGGAACCTCTTCTTTCTTCCTACCTGCAATACAGGCTAGCATTATGTAAAGTTTGTGAGATTATTGTCACGTACACAGAATGAACAATCTCAGTCATACAGACTAGTAAGTCCAAAGTTGTCTTTTGCTTCTTGGTAGCTTCCACGATCAGTATCCTCTTGGCTCAGTCATCCAGTTTAATAGGAAGACCCAATCTTGGCAAGGTGTTAGTATTTCCATACACTTTCTGCATCTTGGTAATTCTCTGAATGGTACTCACATGGATAGATTACGAGTGTTTTAATGAGTAAGTATAGTTGTAAAACGTTTCATGGTGTAATGGGACAAAAGGCAAGAATTTCAGTGGGGTATGATGATTTTCTACAGGCACCGTATATGCTGATAAACATTAGACTAAATGTGTATTGTTGTATGTATGTGATTACATATGGGAATTAATGCTGAAGTGATTCAGGGAGTGTGTACTTGAGAATGTTTTGATGCATGCTCAATAATCCAGGTAAGAAAATCCCAGGAGTTGAATCTGTTCATCTGGACATAGGTTTTGTCTGAGAAACGTTTCGTCACTCATCTAAGTGACTTCTTCAGTCTCAGCTAGTTGGAAAACTTCCCCAATCTTATATACAGCAGATTTGCATAACAACTGGTACCAGCACCATTGCATAACTCGGACCAGGTGTGTTTGCTTCTGGAGCTGTGTCTTCAATCTACCTATTTCACATACAGAGTGCAGTACTATAGGCGGAAACATGGGTGCGCCATGGGCTTCCCAGTTTCACCTATCGTGGCCAACCTGTATATGGAAGAAGTGGAAAAGAAGGAACTAAGATTCTATTCAGGAACACCACCCAGCCATTGGTTCAGATATGTGGATGACACCTGGGTTAAAATGAAATCTCAGGAAGTACCACATTTCACCGACCACATCAACTCAGTGGACAAACACATTAAGTTCACCAGGGAGAATGTGAAGAACGGCAGGTTAGCCATCTTGGATTGTGAGGTTGTGATTGAGATGGGGGACGATTGAAAGTCGATGTTTACCATAAGTCAACACATACGGATCAGTACTTAAGGTTTGACTCTCATCATCCACTGGAGCACAAACAGGCCCTCGGCAAATGTGGTTATCCAAAAAACTGGGCCTTTGTAAAAGCCGGTAAGACGCCCAAACAGTGCTCCAGCCGATCGGCGAGAGGAGACCAACAACCGGAGTCTAAACCTAAACCAGTGGTGATTCCATATGTGGCAGGAACATCGGAACAATTGAGGCGCATATTTTCCTAACACCGCGTCTCGGTGGCTTTCAAACCCCAAAACACGCTACACCAGAAACTGGTCCACCCCAAGGATCGGGTCCCCCAGCACAAACAGAGTAATGTAGTGTACGCTGTTAAGTGCTGGGAAGATTTCCAGAAATTGTACATCTGGGAAACCAAACAGCCACTGGCGAAACGGATGGCACAACATAGAAGACCCACCTCATCAGGCCAGGACTCTGCAGTTTACACCCACCTACAGGCCAGTGGCCACTCTTTCAAGGATGAAGAAGTGCAGATCCTTGATAGGGAGGAACGATGGTTTGAACGCGGAGTAAAAGAAGCCATTTTTGTAAAAAGGGAACGTCCATCCCTGAACCGAGGAGGAGGGGCCTCAGAGTACACCTCTCACCATCTTACAACGCCGCCATCGCAGCCCTTCCCCAATCCTGTGTGACTGGCACACGTGGCCATTGTCAATTGTCATTAATTGTTATGGTAATCTGAATATTAAACTGATCACCGGTCCCATTGTTATGCAATGGTGCTGGTACCAGTTGTTATGCATATGTGCTATATATAAGATTGGGGAAGGTTTTCAACTAAGCCGAGACTGAAGAAGTCACTTAGATGAGTGACGAACCGTTTCTTCGACAAAACCTATGTCCAGATGAACAGATTCAACTTCTGGGATACTTGAGAATGGTAGACAGAATCTACAAACATCAGGACATTGTATAGTTTATAGCCATGGCTTTCCAGAGTGTGCACATAAGACATACCTGGATGGATCAGTGTTATTATTATGAAGCAGTAGAACCTGATGGATCAGTTTTGATCTGAGCTATAGTGTATCATGTAATACATGACCAACATGTTCAACAAATCTGTGTAAAAACAAGTGCAAATTTGAGTGTTCACATTGATGTCCAAACAGTTTCGGCTCGACTCAAGTTTAAGCAAGTGCTCCGAGTACCGAACACTGAGACAAATTTTTCTAGTCAATATGTGTCGAGAACCAAATTCAAAAAGTTCCAAGGTGGTCGAGAACCAAGGTACCACTTTATAAAAAATACTAAAAGGTTCCCAGATTTCAAATACCAAACACAGGGTCAGAAGTAGCTATAGAGTTCTGTACATTTGTAAGTTGTGAGTGTGTGTATATGTGTCTGTGTGGGTATCACTATTACTGATAGTAATTATATTCTGAATAATTTTGATTGACCTTCAAATCAAACATTTCACTGGTTGGGGCTATAACTAAGAACTATAAAATTACCAGAACCCTAATTAATCTGAAGACTGAAATGTATAGAGGCAAAAAAATATCCATGGCTTGTAATCCAGCTAAAAAAAATACTGAGAACCAAAGCCATAGTTTGATGTCAGTGGTGTGAGTATGCCCAGACATCACAAATTCACAATAAATGAGCAGTGTCGGAATCTAAATAGATAGACCTCTAGGTAGCACTGTATCATACTGGCTGAGGTCACAGCTAGACAAAGTGTAGACTGGTGAAAGCCTGTGCTCCTTTTGAACATATTCCTAAATCTGAATCCCATCTTTCTCTGGAATTAGCTGGAGGAGCTGACTGAGGCAGAAGAATCTCTATCCGAAGCTAACATTCTTAATAACAGGAACCCTGAGGTCTGGGGCTACCTATCATTGGTTTGTTTACGGGTGAGTCACTGGAATGGCTAATACTACACTGTACTACATGGCCAAAAGAATGTAAACACTCCTTCTAATTAGTGGTTTCCGTTATTTTGGCCATATTACTGCTAATGGATTTATAATATATAGCATATACAGTGGTGTAAAGAAGTATTTAGTCAGTCACTGATTGTGCAAGTTCTCCGACTTAGAAAGATGAGAGAGGTCTGTAATTTTCATGATAGGTACACTTCAACTATGAGAGACAAAATGAGAAAAAAAATCCAGGAAATCACATTGACGAATTTTTAAAGAATGTAATTGTAAATAATGGTGGAAAATAAGTATTTGGTCACCCACAAACAAGCAAGATTTCTGGCTCTCACAGACCTGTAACTTTAAGAAGCTCTTCTGGTCTCCACTCGTTACCTGTTTCAATGGCACCAGTTTGACCTCGTTATCTGTATAATAGAAACCTGTCCACAGCCTCAAACAGTCAGACTCCAAACTCAACCATGGCCAAGACCAAAGAGCTGTCGAAGGACACCAGAAGAAAATTGTAGACCTGCAGCAGGCTGTGAAGAGTGAATCTACAATAGGCAAGCAGGTTGGTGTGAATAAATCAACTGTGGGAGCAATTGTAAGACATACAAGACCATTGATAATCTTCCTCGATCTGGGGCCCCGCGCAAGATCTCATCCCATGGGGTCAAAATGATCATGAGAATGGTGAGCAGAAATCCCAGAACTACACTGAGGGACCTGATGAATGACCTGCAGAGAGCTGGAACCAAAGTAAAAAGGCTACCATCAGTAACACACTACACCGAGAGGGACTCGGATCCTACAGTGCCAGGCGTGTCCCCCTGCTTAAGCCAGTACATGCCCAGGCCTGTCTGAAGTTCGCCAGAAGCACATGAATGATCCAGAAGAAGATTGGGAGAATATCATGTGGTCAGATGAAACTAAAATAGAACTTTTTGGTAAAAACTCAACTCGCCGTGTTTGGAGGAAGAAGAATTCTGAGTTGCGCCATACCTACTGTGAAGCATGGGGGTGAAAACATCATTCTTTGGGGCTGTTTTTCTGCAAAGGGGACAGGATGACTGATCCGTGTTAAAGGAAGAATGAACAGGACCATGTATCGTGAGACTTTAAGCCTAAACCTCTTTCCATCAGTGAGAGCATTGAAGATGGAACGTGGCTGGGTCTTCCAGCATGACAATGATCCCAAACACATTGCTCGGGCAAAGAAGGAGTGGCTCCGTAAAAAGCATTTCAAGGTCCTGGAGTGGCCTAGCCAGTGTCCAGACCTCAACCCCATAGAAAATGTGTGGAGGGAGTTGTAAGTCAGTGTTGCCCCAAAACAACACTGCTCTAGAGGAGATCTGCATGGAGGTATGGGCCAAAATACCTGCTACAGTGTGTGCAAACCTGGTGAAGACTTACAGGAAACGTATGACCTCTGTCATTGCCAACAAACGTTATGTTACAAAGTACTGAGTTGAACCAAATTTATTGACCAAATACTTATTTTCCACCATAATTTACAATTAAATTCTTTAAAAATCCTACAGTCTGATTTCCTGGATTTTTTTGTTTCTCATTTTGTCTCTCATAGTTGATGTGTATCTATGATGAAAATTACAGACCTCTCTCATCTTGCTAAGCCGTAGAACTTGCACAATCAGTGACTGACTAAATACTTTTTTGCCCCACTGTAGGTTGTCATATAGATACAGTGGCAGTGGACACTGAAGTGGCACAGCTGCAATTTTCTGTCCCACTGCCGTAGTGACCTGGGTTCGAGTCCTGGTAAAGCCTTTTGTCTAGGTCAACCATCAGACCAGCATGACTGGCTATGTCTGAGAGAAGGAAAGGCCATGCAGGGGGGATCATCTGCTAAGACCCCTGCCCAGTCCCCAGTAAACATATATTATAGCTTTTTTTTCATTTTTTCTTGAGTTCCATTTATAGATTTTTTCCTTTTATTCATTTAACAAAATCAGACCACCTGAGAGCAGACTAAGTCTGGCGCACCCTCTGTGATGTTTTCCCCCGCAAGGGGAAGGACAAACCCCAGGTTGGGAACCCTTGCCATAGACTCTTGACTTCCCCATGAGGTCAGCTCACTGCCCTGCCATCCTAAACTAAAGTCCATAAATAAACCTCTTAGATGGACTTGGTGGGATTCCACAGAGCCCTGAAATTAACACTTCACAGAGTAATTAGAATGCCAACTGTGAGCCATGACATATTGTCTAACGTCAGCAGAGGTGGGAGGAGTAGCAAAAAGTGTTACTGTTACGTATTAATTTTTTTACTTGAATACAATGGTGCTTGAACCCTTTAGAATCTTCTATATTTTTGCATAAAAATGACCTAAAACATCATCACATTTTCACACAAGCCCTAAAAGTAGATGAAGAGAACCCAGTTAAACAAATGAGACAAAAATATTATACTTGGTCTAAGTGATTTATTGAGGAAAATGATCTGATGCATAAAAAATACACAGTACATAAAAGTATGTGAACCTTTGTTTTCTGTATCTGGTGTGATCTCCCTGTGCAGCAATAACTGCAACTAAACATTTCCTGTAACTGTTGATCAGTCCTGCACACCGGCTTGGAGGAATTTTAGCCCATTCCTCCCTACAGAACTGCTTCATCTCTGGGATGTTGTTCTTTGGACTGTGGTAGCCTAGCGGTTAAGGTACTGGAAGGTCCAGGGTTCAAATCCCACCCTGCTAAGCTGCCACTGTTGGGTTCTTGAGCAAGGCCCTTAACCCACAATTGCTTGGATTGTATCAATTGTAAGTCGCATTGGATAAGGGCATCTGCTAAATGCTGTAAATGTAAAATGTAAATGTAAAATTGTAGAACAACTTGTGTGCTTAGGGTCGTTGTCTTGCTGCATGACCCACCTTCTCTTGAGATTCAGTTCATGGACAGATGTCCTGACATTTTCCTTTAGAATTCTTTGATAAAATTCAGAATTCATTGTTCCATCAATGACTGCAAGCCATCATGGCCCAGATGCAGCAAAACAGGCCCAAACCTTGATACTACCACCACCATGTTTCACAGATGGGATAAGGTTCTTACGCTGGAATGCAGTGTTTTACTTTCTCCAAACATAATACTTTTCTTTTAAACCAAAACGTTCTATTTTGGTCTCATCTGACCACAAAACTTCTTCCAATAGCCTTCTGGCTTGGACTTTTGTGTTTTTTTTAAGAACATTAACATTAGCCAATGTGAGAGAGGCCTTCAGTTGCTTAGAAGTTACCCTGGGGTTTTTTGTGACCTCGCCAAATATTACACGCCTTGCTCTTGATTTTTGTTGGTCGACCACTCCTGGGGAGGGTAACAATGGTCTTGAATTTTCTCCATTTGTACACAATCTGCATGACTGTGGATTGGTGGAGTCCAAGGTCTCATTTGCTCATGCCATGATACACTTCCACAAACATGTTGTGAAGAGCAGACTTTGGTAGATTCCTGTTCTTTAAATTAAACAGGGTGTTCACTCACACCTGCTTGTCATCCCATTGATTGAAAACACCTGACTCTAATTTCACCTGCATATGAACTGCTAATCCTAGAGGTTCACATACTTTTGCCACTCACTAATATGTAATATTGGATCATTTTCCTCAATAAATAAATGACCGAGTATAATATTTTTGTCTCATTTGTTTAACTGGATTATCTTTATCTACTGTTAGGACTTGTGTGAAAATCTGATGATATTTTAGGTCATCTTTATGTAGAGATATAGAAAATTCTAAAGGGTTCACAAGCTTTCAAGCACCACTGTAAAAGTACTCATCCAAAGAATTACTTGCATAAGAGTAAAAAAAGAAAAGATAAAATCCTTTGCGTTACTTATTACAAAGGGTTGAATTAGATAAAATAAAAAACATTGCAAGGCAATAAATAAAGACAAAATTGTTGTGGAGAACTACAGTACATGTGGAATAAAACTGATAAAATAATACAATATTAATCACCATACAAAGCACATTACCAGCTCACATCAGTGAGTCCTTAATATAAGATTAGTGTATAAAACATGCCTTTCCTTTTTAAAATTCAGGTTGCATTAGAAACTCATTTTGATTTGATCCAATAATCTTGATATTAGGATACAAAGACGCGTTAGCAGATAGCATTCAAATGCATTAGATTTATTTGTTCACTGTGTGAACCGGAGGGTTAGGAACCAAGTGAAGGTAGCTGGTGTGGATAAGCCCTGCTATTGTGGCTTAATGGGACCATGAGCACTCCACTAAATAGAATTGCATTGCATTGCATTGCATATATGCATACACATATAATAAAAATAGTGAATAGTGAAGTGCGTGTGTAAAAAAACAAAAAAAACAAATGGAAATAATGATTTCTGCCTGTAGAGCATTCAGCAGGGATTGAACCCGGATCACTTGTGTGTGATCCCAGTGATCGACCAACTGATCTACCTGAGCAAGCATGGTGAAACTAGGAAATGTGTGGTTCCAGAGGCCAAACTGAAGAAAGGTTATATGCTAAACAACGATAAACGCGAGATGCCGAAAACACATTTATCGGCGAATTTAAATGTTAATAAAGCCGACCTGGTGGCTTGAAGAACATGGAAGAAAAATGTCTCGTTCAGATGTGGCGACACAAACTGCCTGAGTCTACTCAGTGTATAATTCATGAATCAAAAGCTTAGGCATGCGCAATGGGGACAAGCCCAGCTCGAAGAACACAAAAGGAAAGCACTGATAAAAAATACAGCACTTTTGAGGCAGCGTACGTGAAACAAATGCAACACTCGATTGCTAGTATTAACTCACAAATACTGAGTAGATATGTACAGTGGGTCAAAAAAGTATTTAGTCAGCCACTGATTATGCAAGTTCTCCTACTTAGAAAGATGAGAGAGATCTGTAATTTTCATCATAGGTACACTTTAACTAAGAAAGACAAAATGAGAAAAAAAAAATCCACGAAATCACATTGTAGGATTTTTAAAGAATTTGTTACTTAAAAAATTTACTTAATATAACAGGGTAAATGTATTGTATTACTACCCACCTCTGAACATCAGTGTACGACTTCACAGTCATGTTCCAAAGTCTTTGGAAAGCCTCTTCAGAAGAGCAAAAACTGTTGTAGCAGCAAAAGGGGAACTAACTCCATACTAATACTCATGTATTTGGATGGAAAACTGGGTGTCTACAAACTTTTGCCTAGATGCACCTATTGTGTCTACTAAAATCTAATTTCAGTAATGCAGTTTATTTAATTTTAGCCTTGAATGCTCTTTCAGACTGGTAGGAAAGCTGAAGCAGAGCAGTCATTCAAGTATGCATTAAAGGTTGGTCATTTTAACACCTAGATTTCTCATATCTATGGATTAATTGATAGTAAAAGCAAAATTATGACACATTGTATGTAATATACTTGAATATACACACATAGTGATAATATGTATGATGGCTTTATTAATAACTACCCTGGAAATAATTTCACCATCTCAGATTTTTTATTTCACAGTTCCATTTAAAGGAAGAAGCACTGCTGCAGGAGATCAGAGAGCTGCAGGGTCATGTGGGATTTGGAAATCCGTATATTTGATTTGACATATTTGTCCGTTTGGAAGATGTGAACATTCATTTTATTCATAAGCATTACAGTAAAATGTGAGCTATTATTTTTATAAGTCCTGCTTTTATGTCCTGTGTTTTATATGTATGCTAAGTGGTTAGCAGAGCTCAGGAGGTCACCGGTTTGATTTCTGGCCTCGATTCTCCCCATGTCTGTATGGACTTTCTCCAGGGGGTGAATTCTTGAGTGCCATGCTCCCTGTGCTGCCAGTTAGGCCCTGACTACTCACAAACCTTAATTAAGAAGGTATGAAAATTAATGAGTGAATGATTGCATGAACGACTAGTTAATTTTAAACCTATGTTTGCTTTTGGGACAGGGCATTATAGTACACTTTTCTGTACTAGTGTCTGATTGGATGTTAAAGGCTATGTTATACAGATTAATTCATTGTTGTATTAATCTGACAACTAATTTAAGAAGTTAAAATAAAAAAAATATCACTCACTCACTCACATTCCATACCTGCACTACCTGAACCACTTGTGTGGGTTGTAGAGTCCGTCTCATGCTACCACGAGTGTGAAAGCACCACCAACATTAAAAAGTGACCAAAACATCAGCCCGACCTGCAGAACCACTCCTTTATTGAGTGTGTCTTGCTAATTGCCAATAATTTCCACCTGTTGTCTATTCCATTTGCACAACAGCATGTGAAATTGATTGTCAATCAGTGTTGCTTCCTAAGTGGACAGTTTGATTTCATAGACGTTTGATTTACTTGGAGATATATTGTGTTGTTTAGGTGTTCCCTTTATTTTCTGAGCAGTATATATACAGTGAGGCAAAAAAGTATTTAGTCTGCCACTGATTGGACAAGTTCTCCTACTTAGAAAGATGCGAGACGTTTGTAATTTTCATCATAGGTACACTTCAACTATGAGAGACAAAATGAGAAAAAAAAAATCCAGGAAATCACACTGTAGGATTTTTAAAGAATTTAATTGTAAATCATGTTGGAAAATAAGCATTTGGTCACCCACAAACAAGCAAGATTTCTGGCTCTCACAGACCTGTAACTTCTTCTTTAAGAAACTCTTCTGTCCTCCACTTGTTACCTGTATTAATGACACCTGTTTGACCTCGTTATCTGTATAAAAGACACCTGTCCACAGCCTCAAACAGTCAGACTCCAAACTCAACCATGGCCAAGACCAAAGAGCTGTTGAAGGACACCAGGAAGAAAATTGTAGACCTGCACCAGGCTGGGAAGAGTGAACTAACGTAGGGCAAGCAGGTTGGTTGAAAAAATCCACCTGTGGGAGCAATTGTCAGAAAATGGAAGACATACAGTACCCATTGATTATCTCCCTCAATCTGGGGCCCCACGCAAGATCTCATCCCCGTGGGGTCAAAATGAATCATTAGATGTGAGCAAAAATCCGCAGAACTACGGGAGGGGGACCTGATGAATGACCTGCATAGAAGCAGGTTTGGTGTAAAAATCCACCTTTGGAGCAATTTGTAAGAAAATGGGAAGACATTCAAGACCATTGATTATCTCCCTCAATCTGGGGCAACCACGCAGATCTCATCCCCGTTGGGTCAAAAATGATCATGAGAATGGTGAGCAAAATCCCAGAAAACTACAGGGAGGGACCTGATGAATGACCTCAGAGAGCTGGGACCAAAGTAACAAAGGCTTCCATCAGGTAACACACTACTCTGACAGGGACTCAAGATTCTGCAAGTGCCAGATGTGTCCATTATATATATATATATATATCTATATATATATATATATATATATATATATATATATAATATATATATATAATATATATATATATATATATATATATATATACACACATACACATATACAGGTAGTCCTCGACTTACGACGCAGATCTGTCCTAGGTGGCATCGTAAACCGATTTTTTCGGTGTAAGTCGGAACACACGTACATACTGTAACATAAATAACAAGTGGAGGAAGCAAGAAGACGCCCTGCGCCAGGTAAGAAGACTCAAAACTGAGCTTTTCCGAGGGAACTTAAGAGTTTTGTTTCATTTCATGCCCTTATAACCTACCCCGTGCGCTTAGTATGAACATAGACCCGTTTAGAAGTCGATCATTGATATCGCGCCTATAATAACCCCGGTGCGCTTTATAGCCTGAAAAATACGATAACTGTAGCACTTATCCTTACAGTACCCATAAGAGCCGCTTAACTGTATTGTTCCCCGCCACGCCTCCAAACACGAAGTTCGCGTTATGACGAATTACGACGCGAAACCACTTAAGTCGAAACAAGGCTTTATAGAACAGATAAATGGGAGATGCGTCGTAACCACTCAGACTTCCTGTATGTGTGTGTGTGTAATATGTGTGTATATATATAATATATGTAATTATGGTATGTATGTAATGTATATATATATATATATATATATATATATAATATATATATATATATATATATATATATATAATAGATTAGTGTATGTCATGTATATATATATGTCAATTAGTATGTTATATGTATGCATATAATACACACAGTGGTGCTTTAAAGTTTGTGAACGTGATCCAATATTTCATATTAGTGAGTGGCCAAAGTAATGAGAACCCTTGGCTTTCAGTATCTGGTGTGACCCCCCTGTGCAGCAAATAATTGCGACTAAACGTTTCCGCTAACTGTTTGACCAGTCCTGCACACCGTCTTGGAGGCCATTTTAGCCCATTTCAGCCTGTACAGAACAGCTTCAACTCTGGAATGTCCTTTTCTTGTTCTGTTAGATTTAAGTGCAGAATTTGACACTATAGAATCACATTGGGTGAATCTCATTTCAGGGGCTGCATCCTTACGAAGGACGCGGTCTATGCGGTCTACGAAGGTGTGGTGTGCTTGGAAGGCTGGGTAGACCGCGGCAAAGACGGAACCGAAATGAGACGGTCCTACTCTGCATTGGATTTCCTGTTTGCGTCAGGAACCACCCGCCCGCACCGTCTCACAAAAACAGCATAATTGTTATAATAATGCGACAGAAATTTTGAGTTTAGTTTATATGCTGCTGTTTTTTGGTGTGTTTCAATTATTGTTTGGAGACGCTTCACTGCAGTTCACTGGCATTTATTTTCCCCTCAAGCAGTTTTTAATAAAGATCTCCGTTTGCTTCTTGCTCCCTAAAAACAAACAAAAAATGGTTGCGCTATTGCTTTTTAACATTTACCTGTTCGCGTTTTTTAAATCCTTACATTTATAATAACGTATATTTTCCTCAGCCAATTGTTGCGATAGTATCCCTAAGTTCCCCTCAGCGCAATGCACCTCGGGGATATGGTAGGGTCGCGAAGGATACATCGGATGTATCCTTCGTTTTTTGGAGGGAAAAGAAGGACGCATTTTGTAGACCGCATACTAAAGGAGCCTTCGGATGGGACAGCCTAGGCGCGCCGCTCATGACCGCAATCGGTCTTCAAATGCAGCCTTCGAAGGACGTAGCCCCTGAAATGGGATTCACCCTGAGAAACGGCCCAAGACAATTTATTTCCGGCATAAGTAAGTGTTGTCTGAATTCCCTCGTTTGTGTTGCTCACTGCTACCCTATATAGTGTACTACACAGAACACACTATATAATGATTAATGAATGACTAAAGAGAGGACCATTTCAGACATATCCCATGTCTGCAGCCAGACCCCTCTCGGACTGTCACTACGTAGTGGAGCGTTAGTGAATAGGGAAACGGTTTGGGAAAGGCAGACTGACGTTCTGTAGCGGACAACGCAAAACACAAGATCACTGATTCGCTGATCTACAAATCATAATTTCCCAAGCATGGTGCCAGCAAATGGCGTGTAGTCTGCTCTACGTCAACTGAGTCTACTGACGCTGTGTTTGACAAGCACGTGGCTAAAACTGGCAAATGAGCACTTTCCTGTTTAATCTGGAAATACGAAGTAGAACAAAGGTAAGCTGCGACATCAAATGCAACGTAATTAAAGGGAACTTATTTACGCTAGTTAGTATTAGCGTCTGCCATTTATATTGCATTTCATTTTTGGTGATTCCTGGACGGTTCGTGGTAAATCGCCTTGATTCCGCATAAACATAAACACAGGCTGCTGATACCCGCTATTATCGCTAGCTAAGATAACTGAGGTTAGTTAGCTCTGGTCCGAGATTAGTCATTTTATCTAACACAGTACAACTTGCTTGAAACGACTCTGAGTTATAAATGTTCCTGTGTGAGAGAATGATGGTAATGATGGTGACCGTTATGATAATGATAATGATAATGATATTGGTGCGGATTACCTTTCAGCTAATCTCGTAATCAAGCAGGAGAATTGAACTTCGTGAGTTCGCATGTTTAGTTTTGGAGTACACAGGGCCTCTTCAACAGCTTAAACATATTTATGACCTCGATGATCAATAGCTTTTCCTAATTCTATGAGAACTGTTCATAAACCTGGTTTTTAGTTGATAACATATTGCAGGAGTATTTAGCATAAAACAGTCATAAAACTGCTGTTCTTTTTGAAATCCGAAACTAATTTGCTCAACCAACTTTTTTGTAACAATTCTCTTTATTGAAATTTAACAATGTTATTAAACAATGCACATATGGTCAAGATGTATAACATCCTACATGGTGTATTCAATAGAATGCAAGCAAATTTTAGTTTGTAATAGAAAGACCACATTGTATAAAGAAAAAAAGTAAGAAAGCATAACCCACCCTACAAAATACCAAGCAGTAAACCCACCCGTCCCTCTAAACTCTTAAAACACGAAATAGGCACACACATAATGAATTAGAAGCAAAAGGGTACATGCACAGAAAACACACACACACACCAATACAAATAACTCCTCCCTCTAGCATTCAATCAGGAGTGATAGTACATCCCTCGATGTACTTAAAAACAGGTAGCCATGTTTTGTCAAACAAACGCAAAGTCCCTGTCTTATAGGAACGCAGCTTCTCCAATTTGATATTGGCCAAAATCTCCCGGAGCCACCAATTGTGAGAAGGTGGAGAAGAGTGTTTCCACTTCAAAAGGATAGCCCGTCTAGCCAGCAAGGTACCAAAGGCAATTATTCGACGTTTTGGCTTAGGAATATAAGCGTTTGTGGGAATCCCAAAGAGGGCTGTAATTGGGTTAGTGTCCAACTGAATTTGCAGGGCACGGCTTAACGTACAAAAAATTTCTGACCAAAACGCCAATAAGCTGCTACAGCTCCAGAACATATGTAACTGATCTGCGGGTGACTGGCCACACCTGGCACAAGCGTCAGACCTGCCTGGAAATAACCTCGCCAGTTTGGCGTTGGTGAAATGAAGCCTGTGCACCACCTTGAACTGTATCAGACAGTGTCTAGCACAGATGGATGAAGAGTGGATCCCATTCAGAATGAGAGCCCACTGTTGATTTGGGATGGACATATCCAAGTCGTGTTCCCACGAGAGTTTTAAAACGTTAGTGGCAACCTTGTCCGAAAAGCAAATCATTTTATAAATAGCGGCAATTAATTTCCGCTGGGTTGGATTAAGAGTCAGGATCCGATCCATTTTAGATTCAGGAGGGCGATTGGGAAAATGGGGGAAAAGGCGGGATACGAAATGCCTGACCTGGAAAAAACGAAATAAGTGAGTGGTGGGCAAGTCATACTTCTTTGCTAAAGCTGAGAAAGATAGGAAAATGCCATCGACATACAAGTCACCAATAGTTTTAACACCATTCTCTGTCCATATACGAAAGGCCAAATCTGTAGTAGCAGGGAGAAATTGAAAATTGTGGGCAATGGGTGTATAGATTGCACTGTTGCGCAGCTCGAATGATTTCCTAAATTGGATCCAAATTTTGATTGAGCTCCGAGCAATCGGGTTGGTGGGAAGAAACTTGGCAGGTACTGGAAGTTGTGAACAAATTAAAGATTGGAGTGAATGTTGTACGGAGGAGAGTTCAATTTGAGCCCACGGAGGGCAGTCATGAACAGGTGTATCCCCAATCCAGTAAATAATTTTATGAATATTAGATGCCCAGTAATAATGTCTGAAATTGGGTAGGGCCAATCCTCCATCCGCCTTCGGGAGTTGAAGTGATGACCGTTTCAGACGAGCTGGTTTGCCACACCAAATAAAAGGGGTCAGAATGCCATCAAGTTTATTAAAGAAGGTTTTACTAACCAAGATAGGGATATGTTGAAACAGGTATAAAAACTTGGGTAACACAGTCATTTTGATTAAATTAATGCGGCCAATGAGGGATAGGGGGAGAGAGGACCACCTTCTCAAATCAGAAGAGATCTTGTCAAGCAATGGAACAAAGTTGTACTCAAATAGTTTTTGAAACTAATGTGTAAATGTAATACCGAGGTAATCTTAGTTTCCCTTGAGCAACTTGAAAAGGGAAAGAAGGGAGGGGGGTAATGAGAGCAGCTGGATTTATTAAAGAAGAGTTCACTTTTTTGAAGATTTAAGTTTTGTACCCTGATAGCTGGCCAAATTTATGGAAAATGTCTAGAGCACAGGAAGGGAGGAAGTGGGGTTAGAAACATACAGTAGAGGTCATCAGCATACAGAGAGATTTTTATGGACAGAATTGTAACGTGTGATCCCCTCAAAACTCTGATGGTGACGTAGCCAGATAGCCAATGGTTTTCTATAGCCAGATTGAACAACAAAGGTGGAGAGGACATCCCTGACGTGTCCCCACGACCCAGAGAAAATGGTGCAGAGAAAGTACCATTGGTAATAACAGAAGCAGTTGGGGCTGCGTATAGAAGACGAATACCCCCATGAAATAAATTCCCGGGGCAGCCAAACTTCTCTAAGATAAAAAACAAGTAGGTCCCATTCCACCTGTCGAAAGGCCTTTTCCGCATCGAGATGAAACAAACCTCTGGAGAGTCGGAGGGGTCGGCATTAACCTCCTAGTGTTAAAAAAGAATGTCTACCTAACATGAAACGCAGTCTGGTCGGAGCTATCAGGTCTGTCAGACCAAAACCCGCTGAAGTCGAGAGGCTAGAACCTTAGACAGAAATTTAAAGTCTACATTGAGCAAGGGAAATTGGCCTGTAGTTGTCACAGATAGTGGGATCCTTACCTTTCTTGGGCACTAGAGAGATAGTAAGCACTGGACATTGACACGGGAAGGAGGCCTGTAAGGAGCGAACCGGTATACCCCCTGACCATGATTGGGAGCGAGCACAGAGGAGAATTCTTTATAGAATTCAGTTGTGAACCCATCAGGGCCAGGGGATTTAACCAGATTGCAAGGATCTTTTATAGCTTCTTGTAATTTCGTAAATGGTATCATATAGGAGCCCAACCCGTCAAGATGGTTCAAGGGGACTTTGAGTGAAATGGCAGGGGTATCCAATATCGGAAAAATCTGTCGGGCTAAGCAGGTTGAGTTTCAGATGTTATATGGTTGGCATAATAATCGGAAAAAATTTGGTTAATTAATTTGACGTCAAAAACCATATTACCAGTGGGAGACTTGATTTTAGAGATCAATCTGAGGCAAACCAACTGATTTGGCCTGGTAAGGCGAGATATTTCCCCTGGCCTTGTCACCCTGTTCATATGTTCGCAATTTGGACTGCCTCAATTGTGGTTTCAACCTTACGAGTCATTAAAAGAAGATCGAACTCAGACCGAAGCTGGAGACGTCGCTTATAGAGAGAGGGAGAGGGAGTTGTTGCCACCAAACTCAATGTCAACCTTATGGAGTTTCTTCTGATATCTCAGACAGCCTCAGCCCTCTCGGTCTTTTCTGGAATAAGAAACATATGAAATAATTTGGATCCCCTCATGTATGCTTTACAAAGCCTCTAAGAGGAGTTGACACTCATTTCGGGGGGGGGGGGGGGGGGGGGAATCATTGAGGAAGAAATAAAGCTCTATTTGTGAAGCAAGGTAGTTTTTTAAATTTAATCGTCCGCCAACATGTAGGAGTGCTAAACTTCCAATGCCTATGGTCCGGGTGGTAAGCTGAGAAAGACAAGTCAACAGAGGTGGGTGCATGGTCAGAGATAACAATGGGATAATAAAGTGGGTAGAGGAAACCCTGGACAGTAACCTATTATCCATCAGTAAAAAAATCTATTCTAGAAAATGTATGGTGGAACTCCCGACAAAAAGGGAAAAAAACTTTATCTGATGGGTGATTCGCTCTCCAAGGGTCAGAAAGGCCGAGTGTTGAGTAGAGAAGTCCAATATGTGATTTTGCAGATTTAGACAGTGAATTCTGTGTAGCATGAGGACCTATCCAGGGAAACTTCTGCACCAAATTGAAGTCGCCACCAATAATAATATAGTGAGAATTTAAGTTTGGTAGGCTCAGGAGAATTTGTCAAAGAAGTCCGAGTCATCCCATGTTGGGGCATATAAACAGGCCAATGGTCACTGGGAGTCCCCTGCAAGACTCCCAGAAACCACCACATAACGACCGTTAGGATCAGCATTAATATTTGTTAGGTCGAAGTGTATACCTTTTACGTATAATGATGCCGCCCCTCTAGCCCTAATCGAATATTTGGAATGGAAGAGATGGCCCATCCAAGGTTCGCTTAATGCGGTTTTAAGCTCTGAGTAATTTATGTGGGTTTCCTGTAGGAAAATCATGTCGGCCTGAAGGTCACGTAGATGAGAGAATACCTTACCGGGACTTGACAGCCACCATTTATAAACCATTGGTGTTCCAGGAGACAAGGCGCAACCGTTACTTCTGGTATTCATGGCTCTGTATTGTAAACAATGGGAGCATTAATCAATCATTGTATTAATTCCAATTTAAAAAAGTAAATCAAATGGGATGCTAGAAGAACTAGAGGAACAAATGGAAAAAGAAAGAAAAACACAAAACAAAACAAACACTAGCACACAAGACATTCCACACATATTTCACACAAACCCAACCCACTAATGGTCCACTAGGCTAAACGCCGAGGCCTAAACAAATATAGAAACTCCATCGCACAGTCCACGAGTACACAACCTTAGAAATGTAAAAGCATAAACAACTCCCCTAGTCAGCTTGTCAATGATATGAGTTAAGGCAACATTATAAACCCGACTGGGATAAAATACCAGATGAACCAGATAGAAAGTTTAAAGAACAAAAGACAAAGATTAAATAGAAATATATGGGAGAGAAAAAAAAAATCCCAAACACAGGCACCGTTAACCATCAATAGTTACTAAACGTGAAAGTGCGTGTGTAATCTGTCAGATTACGATTGATTCGGCTGTGATGGTCCAAGAAAATCCTCAGCCCTCAGCAACAGAGTTCAATCTTTTCTTTCCACCGTTAGCCGACGAAATAAAGAGCCTGGCGGGGAACCGCAGCACCGGCTTGTGACCAGCAACGTACAGTCTCTTAAGCACGTCTCTATATTTCACACGTTGTTTGAGAACCTCCGGTGTATAGTCTTCATAAAAAGCAATCGGGTGGCCGCGGTACAAAAGGTTACCCCTTCTGGCTCGAGCTTCACGGATAATGTTCTCTTTTACCTGGTAATGATGCAGTCTAATGATCACAGCCCTCGGTCTGTTACCTTGCTGCGGCTTGCTGACGAGCGACCGATGTGCTCGGTCTATAGTCGGAGGAGAAGAAAGCGCGTCCCCAAACACCTCCGATAAGAAATCGGCAAAAAAAGCAGTGGGACGCGGACCTTCAAGCGACTCGGGCACACCGATAACGCGAATATTGTTGCGTCTGCTACGGGATTCCAAGTCAATGGTTTTGGCCTGTAACTTTGCGTTAGCTTCCTTAAGCTCAGAGCAGGCCACCTCCAGTGACCGAACTCGTTCATCTAACGAGTTAGAGCTCGATTCCAGCGATGCAATCTTGTGTCCGTGATCAGTCACAACAAGCTGCATGCTGTCTATTTTGGACTCCAACGCGGTAAGAGCGAGTCTGTGATCCGCGCAGATGGCATTGCGGTGTTCTTCCAGCAAAGTTGTTAGCATTGCGAGGTTAACTTGCGCTTCCGATGCATCAGGCTTAGGAGAAAGGTCCTTTTTGGTCGTCTTTGACGATTTAGAAGCCATTGTTTACTGTATTAGAAAAGGGTAAATAACAAGTAATAATTAAAGTAAAGTGTCGACTGAGTACGGGGAGGTTGAGGTAGAAATAAGTAGTGTGTATCGAAGACTACGCGAAATGCGTCCTACTCTCTTGCCGCCATCTTCGATCCTCCTGCTCAACCAACTTTGTAGCTAATGTGAAGGCTAGGATTTATGAATGTTTGGTTGTCGAAAGTAAAAAACAAATGTATGTGTGTGTGTGTGTATAGTGAATTTTTAAATGATCATAATGTAAGTGGTGTATAGTATGTAAATATCATGGTGCCCTTAAAAAAAAAAGCTATCATCAAATACTGAAATCGAATATCTTGTCAACAATCATATAGCAAAACCTTTTTCCTCAGGGTCTTGTTTTGTTTTTTAAAAAGCTGTGTCTTTTGTATGCAACACAGACAAGATTTAATCTAATGTTTTCTAACATTAGAACGTATATTATTTAAAATAATGTCAACCTGGTGATCTATTAAATTACACAGCTATATATTAACCATGTTATATTGAGTTGAAGTCTGTTTCAAGTCAAATACAAAATATTGTTGCTGACGACTATTAAACAATCACAGCAATCCAGTTTAAACCTAGATTAATACAAAATCCTCTGTCCTTCCACTCTAATTTTTATCTAGCCCATCTTTTGTTAACTAAGAGCTAATATGTCCCCACTTTCTCCTTCAACTGGCTGTCTCAGCTGTGCCCATCTCTATGAGAAAATCGTGGAGCTTGAAGGCAGAATAACTTTGCTACACCAGATTATGCATGATGAAGACCTAACTGACTCCTTGTTAGCAACAGTAAACGACACGTTGTAGCTTTTTGGACACCACTGATCCACAGGTTCTAGCAGACAATATGTTCTACACCATTCATAATAACCATAAGAAATGTCTCAGAGCTCAAACTATTGAAACCGTGTCTGTTCGTCGTGCCGTTTATAAACCCAAACGCTCTCAAAGTTTGTTTAAACAACCTAATTATTATTAGCTCAAATGATCCTGATAATAACAATAATAAAGTCAGAGTAAAGTTAGGCCTACTAAACATTCGATCACTCGCATCTAAAGCCTTAATTGTGAATGAAATGATCACAGATGATTGACTTTGTACTGATTGATGGTGTACTTTGTATTACTGAAACCTGGATGAGACCTACAGTCGTATGAAAAAGTTTGGGCACCCCTGATAATTTTCATGATTTTTCTTTAAATCATTGGTTGTCCAGCTCAGCAATTTCAGGTAAATATGTCATATAGCAGATGAACACCGTGATATTTGAGAAGTGAAAT
>JAJAGP010000788.1:97971-123644 GCA_025084515.1 Ancistrus triradiatus | reverse complement strand
TTGGTCATTTATTTATTTTCCTCAATAAATAAATGACCAAGTATAATATTTTTGTCGCATTTGTTTAACTGGATTCTGTTTATCAACTTTTAGGACTTGTGTGAAAATCTGATGTTCTACATGTCAAGTCGAATCAAATCAGATCTATCTAAAAGAAGTCCTGTACCCTGCGAACGAAGTAGATGAGTTGGATTGTAAAACTCTAAGAGTTCACTCTGATAATGTGGGGCCAGGCCATGTAGAGCTTTATAAGTTATAAGAAGTATTTTTGTAATCAATTTAATTGGTAACCAGTGTAGTGATGATAGAACAGGAGTGATATGATCAAATTTTCTAGTTCGATTTAGCACTCGGGCAGCACCTGTCTCTCACAGCCTTGGGTCCCACTAATAAAACCTCAGTTTTATCTGAGTTATGTAAGAGAAAATTAAATAACATCCAATCTTTTATTTCCTCTACACAGTCCTTAATTTTGTTGATTGTAAGGCTGTCATTGTATTTTTGCAGAAATATAGATAATTCTAAAGGGTTCACAAACTTTCAAGCACCACTGTATTTAACATCTAGGCTATCCAAAGAGGTTGGGTCCCTATTTCCTTGGTTCTCCCAAGGTTTGTTCCCTGTAACGTTAGGGGAGTTTTTCCTTGCCAATGTCGCCTCAGGCTAGGGCTTTGAGCAAATATTTAAGTAAAACTGCTTTGAGGCAATGCTGGGTTGTAAAAAGTGCTAATTAAATAAATTTGACTTCACTATTGTAATGAGCCATATACACCTATGACTGTGTGATCACTCATTGCTGTGTTACTTTTCTCCTATTATTCGCTTTTCACACTAATTACGAGTAATGGTGTCTATGTTTAGATTGCATTTAGTAATTTGCAGACGCCCTTTTTCATAGCAACTTAAAACTGATACAGTCTCATAATCTAAGCAATTGTAGGTTAGTCTCGCTTAACGACCCAACAGTGGTAGCATGGCAGAGGTGGGTTTTGAACCATGAACCTTCTGATCCACAATCCAGGAACTTAGCCGCTAAGTCACCACAGTCCAGTACCCCTTGGAAACGTAAAAGAAATTTGGGTTGGTCAAGAGAAACTGCAACAGTTCTCCAATTCTACTCACCTGCAATGAAAAAACAGCAACACCCAATGGTTCCAAACAGGTGTCATGCAAATTCATGTTTCTATGTAATATGTGTTCAGTTTGTCTTCTCTGCGTCATGGTAATCATAGCTTACCATAGTTGATACACAGCTCTCTATTGGAAATACTAGAAGCATCATGGTACACCCAACATAAACAGTATTTAGGTGACAGGCCTAAACAACCAACAATTAAAAAATATATTTTTTGTGTTTTTTTTATTTGACTTTTAAACCTTGGATTTCATGGGCTTAAAGGGTATATCGACTGAATTATTACATATACGCACGTACCAGCTTTAGGTTAATATAACACCCAAACCAAGGAGGTAAATATATTAAACAAAAAAGACTGTTTCCATGAATTTCCAGCTTCCTGCTTTAATTACTAATCTCAAAGAGAGCAATGCTGTCCAATACTAACTACTGGTGTTGGCTTACTAATCACCTGTACATACAGACAGGGGTGGAGGACATTGTGGTATTAGATTGTGAACAGTTAAAATGTGTCCACAATTTGCCTTAACAGAGACTGCAAGAACTGTCATATGAAACACATTACTTGCATTGAAACTGCTGATATAGCATCACAAAGTGTTTTATCAAACAGACACTACTCTGATTGCTTGTCCGGCTTATCTTTTCCCTGACAGACATTTGTTTAGCACCACAGTGTGGTGACGAAAAAACTCATCAGTTATGTGAAACTGGTTTAGATTTAGCTCAAACAACATTTGTTTGCAACATAGTCAAACATCAATAACAAATACATATGAAAAAGTCACCCCAAAAACAAGTGTTTGAAAGATATCACTGATGCCGTGATATTTTTCCCAGCCAGTGGTGTGGTGCCCAATAAAACAGTTAAAAGTGAGAGGTTTAAGCAACTGCTAAAATAGTACTGTAAACAATGTTGCTCCTTTTGATGCGGTGTTTCAGTGACGTTTATTTTGCAGTGGTGCTGCTTGTAGAATTATTGCTGCCACCTCAGCTTCAGAACTTTATGAAATGTCATGAAATCATAAAACTCTGAGCGCTTTTAAGTTGAAACGATGGATACAGGAAGTGGAAGGGGCTCCATCGCTCTAAGGGAGAAGACAATGAAAGGAAAGAAGAGAGAAAGGTAGATTAAGCAGATCTCTTAAGTTAGATAGGTTTTACAGTTGAAACAAACATTTGCAATGTAATGTAAACCCCATTGCACACCAAAGCCGACAAAATGCATTGGGTGCGTCATGACTCCGAGCACTGTTCAATTCATCATCACACCATATTTTGGCAGCACTGCTAGGGTTGGCCGGTATGACAGCATTCTGGGATACCGCGTAAAAATGGTGATGGTATTTTAAAAATGTGACCATTCTGACCTAGCTGTTAGGAGGTGTTGGGAGCAGTGTTTCTGTGAAGGCATGCACACAGGGCAAACAGGCTCCGGATGGCCCAGATAGACCTCCAGTAGAGAGGATCGTTTGATCTGCTGACGAGCATGAGCAGCTCTGAGTTTTGTTGCCAACCATTCAGACACAGGTGCCACCTTCACTACACACCCTGTCTCTGGTCGGACCATTTCCAGGTGCTTGACAGAAGGAAATTTCTTGTCACATTTCCTATTGCATGTCATGCCATTAAGAGCCAGCTACCATCACCTTCGTTTGCAATTGTGTCGAGAAAATGAACGAGAAACTTGGACTGCTATGGACTGGGACTGCATTGTCTTTAGCGAGAAATGCAGGTTCTGTTTAGTTCTGACGACGGTTAGGTTTGAATAATAGAAGCCTTGTGGTGAATGCTTCAATCCTGCTTTTGTTGTGGATTGACAAGCTGCCCAAGCTGCAGGTGTGATGATCTGGGGAGCCATTGCAGATGAGAGTCGGTCACTCGTAGTAGTGATATGAGGGACAATAACATCCTGTGGTCACTTGTGTTGCTTCTTGTGGCAGGGCTTCCAACTGGCACTTTTCAGCAGGATAATGCTCACCTAGTACAGCAAGGGTTTCATAGGAATGTCTCTGTCAGATTGCAAGACTTCCTTGGCCTGCTCGGTCACCATATTTATCACCAGTTGAGCATTTATCGGATTCTACCTTCAGCAAACTGAGTGTGGAGGCTCTAAATGCCCAGCTGTGGGGAAATGTGCCATAGAGACATGTCTAGCAGTCAATAAATCTTCATAAGGGGTGTACTTCCAAAAATTTGCCTTTTTATAAGAGCAGCGGGGGAAGGAAGGAAGGAAAGCCACTTTTATGTCGTCTTGTGGCAAGACCCACTGTCTAATCAGACCATATCTGTAATCAATGACATAATCTGCCTGTAATGTAACTGCATGCTGAGTTTTGCAGCAATCTGACATTTCTATCTGGTTGCTTTATATTTTTTGTCATCTAGTTTAAATAAGCAATTCCATGACTTGTTTCCTCTCTTAACCACAATGTGTTCATGTAAGATTAATAAGTTATATGTAATTTATAGCTCCCAATGTCTCAGAATGCTGTTGTGCATCCATTGATTATAACAGCCACATTCGTGCCTTTAATCTCCTTTAATTGCCCTGAAAGGATGATATATTGATTATCATTTCAGTAATGTTATTTAATTAATTAATTAATTATGTATTTTAATATAAGGCAGAATGTTAGGATGCTGGCTGCAACACTCTGTGATCACAGTAGCATCGCAAGTGTAGCTTTTGGTGTTGCATGGGGGAAGATAAAAAAAAAAAAAAACCTTAGATGAAACACTGTGATGTACAGAATGCCGAGAGACAAATTAATGAAAAATGAACTAGGTCTACTTTTTGGCCACTACTAGTGATTTTATGGTCTAGCTGAACTTCAGAACCATACTCAGTTTGTTATTTTTATTATAAAGTATAGTAAAAAGACACTACGAGTCTAAGTGGTCTCTGTTATTGTTGTTCTCTTATGGAGCTAGATTTTATAAGATTTTTTTTTCCGTGTCAACATGGGTTTACTGCGGGTACTCTGGTTTTCTCCCACAGTCCAAGCATGTGTCTTAGGTTCATTGATTATGCTAAATTGGCATTGACTTGTGTACATATACACAAGTGTACATGTGTACATATCTAGTCTGGATGTAACCTTGTGTGTGTCGTCGAAGTGGCCAATGATGCATTTCGCAGATGCTGTTACCGAGAGCAACTTACGATGGTCCAGTATCTTAACCGCAAAGCCACCACTCCCAGTATGATTAACAGTATGTTTGGATTTTGAAATTATACAATTTGTTTGTCAGGCAGAAGTAGCAATGCTGTTTACGCAGTCGTGTTTTTGCGGGACCCTGGTGACTATTTATCTAGATGTGTGCTTTCAAAAAGATGCTTTTGCACAGAAACAATGAAAATAGCTGTGTTTGCTAAACTTTTTGTTTCAAGTTATGTAGCACACAGGTACATATGGCACTGATTTTTACTACATGTGATCATAAAAGCATTTTAACTGATGATTGTACCAGTTTTTCTACTCCCTGATAGTTTTTGTGCCCTCCCTGTGTTCTACTGCTGGTGTATGTCAGTTTAGATTAGTTTAGTCATCTTTTGTATATTGTATTTTGTATATTTTTCTTCCTCTTTGTGCTTCCCTTTCCTCAGGTGGCATGTGTTGCTTGCCAGGCCACCATTGTGAATAAGAATCTGTTCTTAATGACTTGCTTGGTTAAATTAAAGGATAAATAAAAAATAAAATAAAGCGTGATATTATTGGAACCGAACAATGCTAAAACATATTTGGATTTAGTATGTGTTATGTACCTATTCTTACCCCCAGATAAGTAAGCAACCTGGCCACGTTGTTTATGGAAGCCAGTGCCTAAATATAGCTATAATCTAGTTCATTGTGTATGTGACTAATTTGCTACATGTTGGCTGAGGTCACCATTAGGTCAGTGTCAAACACTGGAATGCCCTTTTTGACACATGAGTACATGATCACATGACTGTCTCTGTTTAAACATTCATCTGCTCTAGTGCATTTGTTTACCCTTTTCTTGTTCAGCTAAATCAGCTGTGTAGTCATGTCTTTGTTTACTTTCTGTTGTTAGATGCATTCTTATTTATTTACATTCAGTGTTTCCCTGTGTCTCTACAGAATTGCACATTTGTTTGTTCAATAAAAGAATTATAAGATTAGTCACAGCCGATCTGCACGTGAGTGTGTTCAACGGTTCTCCTGGACTTCAGCTGCAGTTTGTTCCGGATCTCAAATAAAAGGTAACAACAAAAATTTGGATTGCTATATTTTAGTGTTATGTTTGTATACATACTGTGAATTATTGGCATTCCCTGATAAAAAATAAAAAAATTACAAAACCATGTGTCATATGTTGAACTACTAGATGTTTTATGATTAACTGAAATGTGTTATAATTTTTATTTGACCTTTTTTTAAATTCACGTGAGAATTTAGGAAATTTACAGCTATTACATCTTCAAGTTAAATTATTTTTGCATTTTACTGGTTTGTTAATCTGTTAGGGTATTTCCTAATGCCTCTTAATTGACATCCTAGGCTTTAATCTAAGTCTGACATAGACAATATCAGGCATTGATTAATTCTCTGACCCATTAGGCCTCTCATGGTCTTAAAAGCCATGGGTTCCTTTAAGCATATGCCTGAAAATAATAATACAATCATAAATTAGTAAGAAACTAGGAGATGATAAGGTGAACCCTCAGAACTGTAGAGGTATGCAAAGCTAAACCTTGCATCACTGCCAAGGCCAGTAAGTATATCTTCATTAACACAAAAAATGTTAAACAAGCACATAATCAAGACTTTGAAATTGTCATCTCAGCCCCTGATGTAAACCTCATTAAAAGTGGGGTTCTTAAACACTAGTAATAATATTTAAAAAATGTATTGTTTATTTTTGCACAATGCATTTAGCTAAATTAAATTAATTTGTTCATATATTTTCAGTCTGAGGTTAAGCTAATTAACCACAAATATATTTGAATAACTGTTACACATATCCATCCAATTGTACAGTGGTGCTTGAAAGTTTGTGAACCCTGTAGAATTTTCTGTATTTCTGCGTAAATATGACCTAAAACATCAGATTTTCACACAAGTCCTAAAAGTAGATAAAGAGAACCCAGTTAAACAAATGACACAGAAATATTCTACTTGGTCATTTATTTATTGAGAAAAGTGATCCAATATTACACATTAGTGAGTAGCAAAAGTATGTAAACCTTTGTTTTCAGTATCTGGTGTGACCCTCATGTGCAGCAATAACTGCAACTAAACGTTTCCTGCAACTGTTGATCAGTCCTTCAAACCGGCTTGGAGGAATTTTATCCCATTCTTTCGTACAGAACAGCTTCAGCTCTGTGATGTTGGTTGATTTTCTCACATTAACTGCTTGCTTCAGGTCCTTCTACAACATTTCGATTGGATTAAGGTCAGGACTTTGACTTGACCATTCCAAAACATGAACTTTATTCTTCTTTAACCATTCTTTGGTAGAACAACTTGTGTGCTTAGGGTCGTTGTCTTGCTGCATGACTAAACTTCTCTTGAGATTCAGTTCATGGACAGACATCCTGACATTTTCCTTTACAATTCTCTAATATAATTCAGAATTCATTGTTCCATCAATGATGACAAGTCGTACTGGCCCAGATGCAGCAAAACGGGCCCAAACTATGATACTACCACCACCATGATTCACAGATGGGACAAGGTTCTTATGCTGGAATGCAGTGTTTTCCTTTCTCCAAACATAACGCTTTTTAAAAAAAAAACATATAGTTCTATTTTAATATCATCCATCCACAAAACATTCTTCCAGTAGCCTTTTGGATTATCCATGTGATCTTTAGCAAACTGCAGACGAGCAGCAATACGAGAAAGACCTTCAGTTCCTCAGAAGTTACCCTGGGGTCCCTTTGTGACCTCACCACTTATTACACGCCTTACTCTTGGAGTGATCTTTTTTGGCTGACCACTCCTGAGGAGGGTAACAATGGTCTTGAATTTCTTCCATTTGCACACAATCTGTCTGACTGTGGATTGGTGGAGTCCAAACTCTTTAGAGATGGTTTTGTAACATTTTCAAGCCTGATGAGCATCAACAACTCTTTTTCTGAGGTCCTCAGAAATCTCCTTTGTTTGTGCCATAATGCACTTCAACAAACGTGTTGTGAAGAGCAGACTTTGATAGATCCACGTTCTTTAAATAAAACAGTGTGCCCACTCACTCACACCTGATTGTCATCCCATTGATTGAAAACACTCGTACAAATGTAACTGCTTATCCTAGAGGTTCACATTCTTTTGCAACTCACTAATATGTAATATTGGATTATTTTCCTCAATAAATAAATGACCAACTAATAATATTTTTGTCTCATTTGTTTAATTGGGTTCTACTTTTAGGACTTGGTTGTAAACCTGATGTTGTTTTAGGTCGTATTTGTGCAGAAATAAAAAAAATTCTAAAGGGTTCACAAACTTTCAAGCACCACTAAGTGTAGGAGTTATAGAGCTAGCACATTAGAACAGTCAAGTAGTTCATTTGACAAAGATCAGAAGGTTGTCGGACTATACACTGTACCGTATTTTTCGGGCTATAAAGTGCACCGGGTTATAAGGCGCGATATCAATGATCGACTTCTAACGGGTCTATTTTCATACATAAATCGCACCGGGTTATAAGGCGCATTAAATGAAACAAAACTCTTAAGTTCCCTCGGAAGCTCAGTTTGGTCTTCTTTACCGTCTTCTTGCTTCCTCCACTTCCGTACCATTGATTCGTTAATGTTGAATTCTCTCGCAGCTGCTTTATGTCCATGTTGTACCGAGTGACTGATAGCGTTGAGTTTGAAATCCGCTTCGAAAATGTATGAATGAATGAATGAATGCACACACCTTAATGTTGAAGCACAGATCGTATTACTCCGCGATGTTCCTCACTACGGTTGCCGTAAGCTTCGTAACTTACCAAGGCCGTGTTAAAACATTTTGACAGAATTAATTCATACATTAGGCGCACTGTCGATTTTTGAGAAAATTAAAGTATTTTAAGTGCGCCTTATGGTCCGAAAAATATGGTACCTTCTGATACAAGGCACATTTTTCCCAATGTAGACTCCACATAAGTAAGAACTGGATTCAGTATTAATTAATATAGAAGTTCAGATCTTTCAAATGATTTGTAACCATGTGGAATCATTTAACAGGCAGACCAAGCAACTGATGTCTGCATTAAAGACAGAAGACCTTGCCAATGGAATGAGCATGACAGATGGTGAAAGACCTGTATATGAGGACAAAGAGGAGAAGGAGAATGCCAGGTGCTGTGCTTTCATCAACATATTATTATTATTATTATTATTATTATTATTATTATTATTATTATTATTATTATATTAGGATTTTGCAGACCATGGCCACTCCTCGTCAGAGTACGTTTTGTTGATTTTCAAAATGAAAAGAATTTAAGGCCTGTGCAGTCAGTGTGTGACTGGGTAATTGGATATGGCTAAAATGGGAGGAAAAGCAAAAGGCATAAAGAAAATCTGCAATGTCATCACAGAAGTCAAAGTCTGAGGTAGGCAGCACAAGGCATTTTGGATTCAAGTGCTTGGGCTGGTGGAACACAGACTGCGGTTTCTGGCTATCACTCAAAGGAACAGTGCTGTACTAAAATGAGAGACGACCTTTTCCAGGGTGTCAGTTAATTATATTTTGAATTACTGAGCAGAACTACAGGACACGCATCGCACTACATACAGGACACGCAATGCACTACATACTGCCCCAGAAGCATGAGTCAGAGACAGTTTCTTTAAATGTTTTCTCTCATGGAGTAATGTACAAATATTTAAAAGAAAGTCAGCCACGCTGCAAGCAATGTAATGATAGCTCATAGCTATATGTATTGGTTAGCCACTTTTAACCTTATAACTTACCAGTAGTACCTATTAGACCACTAAAATAAAGGCAGTCATTAAACTAGCAAAGGCATCAGTTACATTAGCACAAACAAAATAATGCAATTAATAAAAAGATTTATTTGGTGTTAATTTGTTCTTCATTTCTCACCCATGTGCTCACAGAGCGGCAGGTTAGTGAATATGATAGATAACATTATTATATGTTCATGTCTTCAAATATTAATCAAATGAGTGATCCATTTTGTTAACCGTCTGACTTTAACAAGGAAGTTAAGTGCAGTAATAACTGTTTTGCTGGATGTCTTTTTAATTGACTTACCAATGTGGTAAACATCTTTATACATGTTCTCACTGGTAACAATAAGTTTACTATAACTTTCAAACTGCTTAAAATAGGGTGTTCACAATCGCAAGTAGATCATTAACACAGATTATAATCGGTATCAGCAGTACTGGTAATGGTAATTATGTACTTGTTTTTGTCAATAATTATTTCTATTGCTAGAAAATGTACCTAGTAGAAACTTACTGCTTAACCAGTGAGATCCAGTTGCAAATCACTAACCTGTCAAAGAAATCCCATAAACTAAGGATACAGAGGGGACTCGCTGTGTAAAAGGCTTATTCAAATTACTTTCAATAATGACATTATTAACGTTATAAATTATACACATTTGTCCATTTCTTTGAGTTTTTTTTATTGTTATTTTAAAAAAAAAGAATTTTAAGTTCTATCATCAATTATTCCATTACTTTTCCTGATGTTTTAGGTTTTCGCCATGGTATCGTTTCAGTACCTGTATCAAGATACTTTACGCCAGTATCAAATCGAACTCATACTTTTGGTATCGTGACAACACTATATGCAGCTACTGTCTGAAATCCAAGAGACAAAAGCAGTAATCAGGGTCAGAAAGGGGAGAAGTATGTACAGTCTTGCTTGAAATTTTTGAACCCTTTAGAATTTTCTATATTTCTGCATAAATATGAGTCAAGTCAAGTCAGATTTATTTATATAGCACTTTTTACAATGGAGCATTGTCTCAAAGCAACTTTACAAGTTTAGATTATCTCCTAATAACTACGTCCAATCCCAAATTGAGCAAGACTAGGGCGACAGTGGCAAGGAAAAAACTCCCCTTAGTTCCTGGAAGAAAACCTTGGGAGGACCAAGACTCAAAAAAGGGACCCCAACCTCCCCTTGGGCCCCGGGCGTAGATGATTAATCTAAGAGCCGAACTAAAGTCATGGATTCAAAGTTTTTGAAATAGAAATGTGGAAAGGTATGCCATCGACCATTTAAGAGTAAGTGGCCCCGGGGTATGAATGATAAATCCTAAAGACGAAACTAAATTCATGGAGTCATGGTCGAATAAAAATGTGAATTATTTGCACAGTGGGAAGCTCCAAATCAGATTGAACATCATGTGTTAGGAGGAGGGTGTAGGAGAGGCCGGAACCTGCCGGAACACAGCTCGGAGAAGAAAAACCGAAAATGTAATTTAGTTTTTTTATTTGATTAAGAGCAACCAGTGTTTTTTAATTACAATCACTGGAATGCCATGTCAATCACTGATGCCAAGTGTAAGCATGAGACCCCCGGCAAGCAATTTAATTAGCTATAGCAGCATAGTTAGAAAGCGAAGAAGAGAGAACTGGAGAAACACAACAGCCAAGAGGGAATCCACAGGAGAGACAATTGGCAACCCCAACGAAGAGGCGCAGAAGACAGCAACCCAACGTCTCGAATCACCAATAAGACTCTTTGAACTATTAAACCCACCCCAGCCTCTGCCCCCCTTATCTAAGGCAAGGATGCATGAGGTCAAAGATCACGAAGACCAAGCCTATTCCAGCCAGAGAGAGGAACTCATCCCCGACCCCGCCCACTCAACACCCACTCTTCGCTCTCCGGGCAAGTGGACAAAGGCAGGCAAGCCAGACATGACTCCAGAACTCCCGACCCAGCCCACCCAAGAGCCATGGCAACCTGGTCTAATCTAGTCCAAAGCCCTGCGTAAATAAGTGATGATGTCCCCCTTTTACCGCACTTAAAAATTTGGAGGGTGTCTGAATCTTCTCGAAACGAAAGTGGGAAGTTTTATTATTTTTATTTTTTCCATAGTTTGGGGGCCTGTATGGAGAAAAAAGCCCTTTCCCCCCCCCCCTGCTGTGATTGGAACTTTTTTTAATTTCTAGGACTAAAAAAGAGTCCTGCCACCTTGCGAACGAAGTAGAACCGATTTTGGATTGTTAAAACTCTAAGAGGTCACGTCAGATAATGTGGGGCCAAGGCCCATGTAGAGCTTTATAAATAGTTATAATAAAGAAGTATTTTTTTGGTAATCAATTATATAATCAATAATGCGGAATTTTGACCTGGTACCAGTGCAGTGGATGGATAGAACCAGAAGTGATATGAATAAATTTTCTAGTTCGAGTAAGCACCCGGGCAGCCCTTGCATTCTGAACTAACTGAAGTTTTAATTTTATAGATTTTACTAGAGCAGCCTCAATAAGTAAGAGAGGCCGTTACAAGAATCCAACCTTGAAGGGTTTTATAAAAAAGCAAATGAACAAGTTTTTCTTCTAAGGTTTTTTTTCCTCTTCCTGCATCCCATTAAAAGAGAAGGATATTCTAAGTTTAAATATACGATATTATAACGTAATTGGAAAGAAGCAATCGAGTTGATGCTGCTAATTGTGCGCATAAAGGAGAAGATCCTGAAATCAATGTCACCCCTAGTTTTTTTTTAACCAGACGGAACATGGGGAAATACTTGGGACAGCATCTAGATTTAGGAATAGATGTAGCCAACCTGTTCTCTCAACCAGCCTTGGGTCCCCACTTAATAGCACCTCAGTTTTTTATCTGAGTTTAAAAGTAAGAAGAAATTTTTAATTTTCAATCCAATATCTTTTTATGTTCTTTACACAGTTCCTCGATTTTGGTTGATTGTAAGGCTGTCCATTAGTTTTTTTGGCTGATATGGTAACAGCTGGTGTGTATCATCTCATAGCAGTGGAAATTAAATGCCATGTTTACGAATACTGAGCCAGGGGTTGGGCAGCATGGTTACAGAGAGAATAAAAGGCGGCCAAGCACTGGACCCCTGAAAGGTGAAGGCCCACGCCAGACTTCACTTTTTACTCACTTTTTTGAAGACTTTTAGGGAAAAATCTTTAGGATTATTATATGAAGAACAAACTGGGTAAAACCTACCCGGTCCCCAGTTTTTAAGTAGGATTTAAAAAAAAAAAAACCAAAAATGCTGATCCCTTAATAACCTTACAAACAGTATTTTTTTCCCTACAGTATTTGATCTAGTCCTTTTTAAGTAAACAATCATGATCTAATAAAGTGTCAAAAATGCTGCACTTAAATTAAAATCTAACAAACAATAAGAAAACACAACATCCCCTTAATCTATCTTGGAAGGAAACCATAACCAAGTCCTAAGTACCCTAAGTAAATGAATGCTGTTTCAACACAGTTCTAATGATGGGCCCTAAGCAAGACTGAATGTTTCATAAAAATTTCATTTTTTCCTTTTTGGAGGTGGACTACAGAAGCTGCTAGAGACGGCTTTTTTTGTCCTAAGATTTTGGACAGAAACGGTAGATTTGAAATTTGGGGTCCCTATAAATTATGATATCACACAAGGGTCCCCCAAGATTGGCCTTTTTTTTTGTTTTTTTTTTAAATCAGTGGTTTATAACGAAAAAAAACAGACTTAAACGGAATTTGGGCAACATCACCTCTAAGGTTAAGGGATGAATTTAAAAAAAACTAACACTAGCTCCCTAAAATTACCACTAGTATTACCTCTTGTTTTTTTGAGTAGCCGTGTAGGAAATTTTGGATCCTAACAAACATGTTGATGACTTAGACGAGCTGATCAGTGTGGGATAGTTCATTTATTAGTAATTAGGTGTAAAAGTTCTAATCTGATTTTAATTAAGGCTAATTGAACAGATGTTCCTCCCTTCACCTAGTGCTGCTCTGGAAGGTTTGCTGAACATTTTTCGTGAATGGTGATGAGCATCATTGATTTTTTTGCCTAATGTTTAAAATGTTTTTTACTATCCTTAAATCATTACAGAAAGTCCCATGAAATCATACTGGTTTAAAATTACATCAAGAATGGGAGAGTTCAACTTTCTGTGGGGGGGTTTTTGTTAATTGGAGACTGTAATTAAAAGAGAAATCTGGATATTCCTTATTTTTTTCCCTCCTCTAGATTGAAGAGAATAAATGCAGCTTTAGCTTTTAGTGATGGCCCCATGCCTTATACTCTGCCATGCTGTCCCCTCCCAAGCCAATCTTAAAAAAAACACCTCCAATTTACTATGTCTCCACTTTTGCGCCTCCTAAATGCCCGTGTTCTTTTTCTTTGCTTTTAAAGGGGGTAACGGTGTGGTCATTATACCCAATGGGTGCTAAGCCTTTTTTTTCCTCCCCCTCCCTAATATTACGTTTGAGCCCTAGCAGGCCAGTCCGTGTCCAGGTTGCGAAGCACACCATTCTAATTTCTAGATTGCTCATTTTTAACCACACTCAAGATGATTATGCATCCGTAAGGTGTATAAATTTTTTTGAAGTCTGGTAAGGTTTTTTTTAAATAAACGCAGCCTGGAGTAGCAATGTGGTAGTGGCGCTTTTGGGTGGTTGATACCGAGGCAAAAGGATTTTATTTATTTTAGAGTAAGCTCAAATACTAAAAGATAGTGATCTGCTGAACTGAAAATCGAATCACTTTGTGGGAAAACATCAAGTTTTATCTAATTGAAATACCAAATGTTAATATTAGGATTCTAAAGTAGATTACATACAGCGGTGGGGTTGGTCCCATCACATTCCACTTGAGTGATACCCATGGATTTTCTAAAGAATGGACTTCGAAAGCCAATTTTTAAGTGGATCCCTGCTCAATTGTCCCCAAAGTTGATATTTGAAAATCACCTAACAAATTAAAAAAAGCCTTATCTGTTTTGACAGTTAGTTTGAAGCAAGAAAGAAAGTTTAGCAAATTTCCTGAAGAAATTCTGAATAGGGACCAGGCGGTGGGCGTTAAATAGTGATTAAGCTGAAAAATAGTGTGGTTTTGACTTCCATAACGAATGAATCAGTCACATTTAATAATTCAGTATTTTCACAAAGAATTAGCCCCTTGTAGTTGGGGATTTTTTAGGCTGTAAAAAAAAAACCAACTCTTTTGTCAAAAAAAATTGAAAAATTGTGGCTAATGCCCTCCCGCCCCCCCCCCGCCCGACCATTAGGACGAGTGGCCGACGTATCAAATGACCTGTATCCAGGAGGTGAGCTTCCATTTAAGAAGAAAAGGCCCTAAATAGTCATCAGGTCTCAATCCCACGTCCTCAAGTGAAGACATAGACGCGTGGTAAGCGTTTATCAGTGATCAATTTCATTTACCAAATCACTGCTTTGTTTTTTGTAAGTGGATCTATGTTAGTAATTCCTAGCTTTAGTCTAATGTTTTGTTATTTTCTTTTTTTTTTTATTCTTGGGCAGCTTATCTGTGTTTTATACTAATGAGGTTAATTAAAAAAAAAAAGACTTTTTTTGAGAGCGTTTACGTTTTTATGAGGGCGGATGCGGGTTAACAGCACAGTTGTTTCCCAATAATCTGGGTTCTTGGGTGAACGGTGCATTTGTGGCGTACCAGCAAACAGTTGGTTAAGCCGGTCTGTCCCGGCTGCCGACCCCCCTGCCTCTGGAATAGTCCCCAGCCCTAAACCAACGGGCCATAAGCCTATTGGGCCAATGTTGCAGCAGAGATGAGAGCAGAGCACCCTCCCGAGTTGGAATGGATCAACGTCCCATCCTAAAAAGGCCCAGGCTGTACCTCAAGGCCTGTCCAGTTGTCCCTAATAAAAAAAAAAAAAAGCCCCACCGTTGGTGACCTAAAACATCCATCAATATTTTCAAACAAAATAAGTCCATTCCTTAAAAGTCAGATCAGGAGAATCCCAGTTAAAAACAAAATGAGACAAATTTATTAAGGAAATTGATCCAATATTACCATCTTGTGAGTGGCAAAAATTGTTTGGAAAACCTTTTGCTTTCTTTATTTATCTTTGGCTCATCTTATTGTAATTGACAGTTTTTTTTGTAATTTTGATTTGACTACAAACTAGAGCAGGGTGCCTTTCCTGAAGAAATGTTGAGTGTGGATTGGCCACTCTTGCATTGGGCCGACCCTTTTTAGTGTATCCCTCATGGGCAAACCAAAGGAAATCAGGGAGGTTCGCCCCAGTTGTTCCCCCCCCGGGGAACAAAGCCTTGCCAAATTCCGTCGCCATTATGTCCAAAAAACTGATGAGTGTAGTCAAATTGGCTCAAACCAGGGTCCCTAGGTTGCCCAGCCGGGTTCAAACATGGGGCCCCCCCTGGGCCTAGATATCACCTCAGATTTGCACCCGTGCCCAAAACCATATGCTGAAATTTCCGAGGCCCGTTAATCGAAACTGGACTGAGTTTAAACGGTCATTGGCCCGCCAGGGGCAACCAGTTTTGCCCAGCTGGGGTCTACGAAGGGCCCCCCATGGGCACCAACATGTCCACCTTCCGATTGCCACCCGGGACCAAGCCTTTGCCCAAATTTATTTTCGTGGCCGTAGAATCAAAAACTGGACTGGATTTAACAGTCATTTTTTTTGGGGGCCCCAGAAAAAGGAGGAACCCAGGGGGGCCCCAGTGCCCCACCCCGGGGGTCCAACAGGGGCCCCATGGGCATCAACAAAATTAAACACCTCAAAATTGCTCCCGGGAACCTAAGCTTTGCTGAATTTTCGTTCGTGGCCGTAAAGGTTCCCCTCCTACAAACTGACTTGAGTAGTCATTGGCCCACCCAGGGCCCCCAGTTGTGCCCACCAGAACCGTTGTTTCCCTCCAATTATGGACTCAATGGGCATCACTATCACCCTAAGATTGCACCCGAGATTGGCACCCCCGAAGATCAAGCCTCTGCCAAAATTTCGTGGCCCGGTAGGTCCCTACAAACTGACCTGAGTTTAGTCATTTATTTTTTTGGCCCCCACCCAGGGGCCCCAGTGGCCCCACCCGGGTCCCTCAACATGGGCCCCCATGGGCATGACCATATGAATCATCTCCAATTGCAAACCCTGTAATCAGCGTTGTCAAATTTCGTGGGGCTATTAGGTCGAAAAACTGTCTGACAGTTACAGTCATGGTTTTTTGGCCCACCCAATGGTCCCCCCAGTGGCCCAAAAGGCCGCGGGGTCCTCATGGGGAACTCCATGGCCTTTGACCTATCCACCCCTCGGATTCCTCACCCAGGACCAAGCTGGCCGAATTTTTTTCGTGGGGTCCCGTTTGGGTCCAAAAACGTCTGAGTTACAAGTCATTGGCCCCACCCAGGGGCCCTAGTGGTTGCCCCACCACCGGGGTCCTCCATGGGCCCCTCATGAGAAAGGCCATCACATATCCACCTCAGAAATTTGCACCCGGGATCAGCTTTGTCCACAATTTTGTGGCTGTAGTTCGAAAAACTGTGTGAGTTACAGTCATTTTGGCCCACCCAGGGGGTCCCCAGTTGTGGCCCCACCCCGGGGGGTCCTCAATGGGGACCATGGGCAACATATCAACTAATCACCTCGGAATTCCAACCCCAGGACCAAGCTTCCGAATTTTTCCGGTGGCCGTAGATCGAAAACCTGTCCTGAGTTTACAACAGCATTGGCCCACCCAGGGCCCCAGTAGCCCACGCCGGGGTCCATAGGGCCCCATTGGGCGGCAATCACATATCACCTCAGATTGCAACCCTGTAACCCAAGCTTTTTTGCCGAATTTTCGTGGCCGTTAGATTCGAAAACTGAACGAGTTTACAGTCATTGTTGGCCCACCCAGGGTTCCACAGGGCCCAAACCCGGGGTCCATAAGGGGCCCCAATGGGCAATCACATATCACCTCAGATTGCACCCGGGGAAAACAAGCTTGGCCCAAATTTTCGTGGCCACTAAATGGTCAAAAACTTGACTGAGTTATATTCGTTTTAACCTTTTGCCCATTTCATTTTCCTATGGGGAAAAATTCGGCACTTATTGGGGGCCCACAGGGCCCGCCGCAAGTCCCAACAAATCGGGGTGGCCCTATACAAGCACACCATTCCGGACCAATTCCCCCAACGCAAATGGTGATGGGAAACGGGGTCGAAAAAAAAAATATCTCCGAAAGCCTGGCGGCAGTTGAAAAATCTCCGGACAAAAAGTGGAAATAAATAATAATAAGAAGAAGAAAAAAAAAAAGAAGAGAAGAAAAAATAAAGACTTTCGATAAACAATACTGTTTGGTTGCCTGTATAGGCAACCACACTAACTAAGAGAGGGTGCATTTCCTGAAGAAAATTGCGAGTGTGGTTTGCCACTTCTACAATGGCCCCATGGGGCAATCACATATCACCCTCAAGATTTGCAACCCGGGACCAAGCCAGCCGCCGAATTTCGTGGGCCGTAGATCGAAAACTGCTGATTTTACAGTCATTTGGCCCCACCCAGGGTCCCACAAGTGCCCACCGACGGGTCCATAAGGACCCATGGGGCATACATATAAACCTCGGATTGCACTTCGGTAAAGGAACCCAAGCTTTTTGACGAAAAAATTTTGTGTGGCCCGTAGAATCGAAAACTGACCTGAAAGTTATTGTCATTTGCCCACCCAGGGCCCCATGCCCACCCGGGGGTTTTAATAGGGCTATAATGGGCATCAACATTCACCCCCGAGCGCCTCCATATTGCAAAACCCGGGACCAAGCTTGCCGAATTCGTGGGGGCCGTTAAGGTCGAAAAACCTGTCATAGTTAGTCCATTTGGGCCCACCCAGGGGCCCCCAAGTGCCATCCGGTGGGTCCCTCAGGGGGACTCAATTGGGCAAAACACAAAAAAATAAATCACCTCCAACATAAATTTGGCCACTCCGGGTATCCAAGCTTGCCAAAGTTCGTGGCCGTAGGGTTGAAACTTACTGAGTTCGAGTCATTTGGCCCCATGCCGGGGCCCCCCAGTCCCACCCCGGGGTCTAAGGGCCCCCCCCATGAGCAATCACATATCACCTCCAGATTTGCACCCCCGGGAAATCCAGCTTGCCCGAATTCGTGTGGGCCCCCCCCCCCCCCTAGTCCAAAAACTGGACTGATTTACAGCCTTTTGCCCCCCCAAGGGCCTAGTGCCCCACCCGGGGTCCTCCAATGGGACCTCATGGGCAATGAACATATCACCTCAGATTGCAACAACCCGGATCAAGCCCCCCTTTGTCAAATTTCGTGGCCCTTGTAGTCCCCGAAACTGACTGAGTTACAGTCATTTGGCCCCCCCCAGGGGCCCCAGTGCCCACCCGTGGTTTTCCCTCCATTGGGAACTCATGGGCCATCACATATCAACTCAGATTTGGCACCCGCGATCAAGCTTGTCCAAATTCCGTTCCTGTAGGGTTCCCCGAAAACACTGAACTGAGTTACAGTCCATTTGTGCCCCCCCAGGGGCCCCAAGGCCCACCCGGGTTCTATAGGGGTGCCCCCAATGGGCAAATCACATATCAGCTCAGATTGCACACTGGGACCAAAGCCTTGTCTAATTTTCGTGGCCCGTAGTTCCGAAAACTCTTTACTTTTACTGAGTTATGAGTTAACAGTCTTGGCCCACCAGGGGGCCCCCAGTGCCCCCACCCGGGGGGGACCTACAGGTGCCCAATTGGTAATCACAAATGGTCACCCCTTCTCAGATTGCACCCGGGGATCAATCTTGCCAAGTTTCGTGCGTAGGTCGAAAACTGACTGAGCTAACCGTCCATGGATTGTAATTGGCCCACCCCCCCCAGGGCCCACCAGTGCCCCCCACCCCGGGGACTACAGGTGCCCAAGGGGGTTACACATAGCACTTCCCAGATTGCAACCCGGGATCAAGCTTTTTTTTTTGTGCCCAATCTTTTCGTGGCCCGGTATGTCCGAAAACCTGACTGATCTACAGTTATTGCCCCCCAAGGGCCCCAGTGCCCAACCCCCGGGTCACATGTTCCCTTAATGGGCCAAAATCACAATATCACCTCAGATTTGCATGCACATCCGGGGAAATCAAGCTTGTGCAAGTTTTCGTGGCCCCCGGTAGTTTGAAAACTGACTGAGTTTTACAGTCATTTGGCCACCCAAGGGGCCCCATTGGCCCAACCAGGGGTCCAATAAGGGCCCAATGGCATTACACTACACCACAGAAATTGCCTCCCGGGAAAGACAAGCTTTTGCCTGAATTTTCCGTGGCCGTAGTCCGAAAACTCGAACTGAGTTTACAGTCATGGGCCCACCCAGGGTCTACAGGGCCCCCCACCCGGGGTTCCATAGGGCCCATTGGGCATCACATGTCACCTCAGATTCACCCGGGATCAAGCTTGCCGAATGTTCCGTGGCCCCGTAGGTCGAAAACTGATGAGTTTACCAGTCATTTTGGCCCACCCAGGGTCCACAGGGCCCCACCCGGGGGTCCATAGGGCCCAATGGCATCACATAATCTCCACAGATTGCACCCGGGACCAAGCTTGCCGAATTTTTCCGTGGCCGCTGATGGTCCTAAAACTGGTCCCTGAGATACAGTCATTGCCACTTTCCCCAGGGGCCCCAGTTGCCCACCCCCGGGTCCTAGGGGCCCCAATTTTGGGCATCACAAATATCCCCCTCAGATTATTGTGCACCCCTGGGAACCCGAGCTTGCCGACTTTCTCCACCCACAGGGCCTTAGGTCGAAAACTCTTGGACTGAGTTACAGTCATTGGCCCCACCCTGGGTCCCAAAAAAGGGCCCCACCCCCGGGGGTTCCATAGGGGCCCACATGGCACACATATCACCTCAAAGATGCAACCGGGACCCCAATCGTGCCCCAAATTAATTTTTCGTGGCCCCAGTAAAGGTCCGAAACTGACCTTGAGTTTAATGATTCGTTAACGTTTTGGCCCATTCAAAATTTTCCCCTATGGGGAAAATTTGCGAAGTTTTGACCGTGGGGCCCCTAAATTACCAGCACACCATTCCCGACCAGACCCCTCTACGCAATGGCGCCTGGAAACGGGGGTCGATATTCTCGAAACTCCTCGAAAACCTGCGGCGTTTGAAATATCGCGGGACAAAAACGTGGTTAATAATATAAGAAAGAAAGGCAAAAGACGAAGGAAGAAAATAAGCCTTCTTTTTTTGGATAACCCCTCAGGAATGGTTGCTAATATAGCAACCACACTAATAATAATAAGAAGAAAAAATAAAAGACCTTTTTCCGGATAACAATAGTGGTGGTTGTTCTATATAGCAACCCCCTCATAATAAGAAAAATATAACTGTTTCGGATTTCAATAAGTGTAGTTGCCCTATATAGGCAACCACAACTAATAATAAATAATAATAACTTATAGAGGTTTTATTTCCGAAAAATGCGGTTGTGGGTTGCTAAAACTACTCTGCAATGGGCCCCATGGCCCATCACATAGCACCCTTCCAAGAAAAAAAAAAAAAAAGAGAATCGCACCCGGGGAACCCAAGCCCCTGCCCAAATTTTTCTTGCCGTAGATATTTCCCGAAAACTGAACTGAAAAGTTCACAAAGCAGGGGGAAAGCTTTCTCATACATGGCCCCCCAGCTATGGAATAAACTTCCCACTATCGTTTCGAATTTCAGACACCCTCAAAGTTTAAGTTCTAAGGCCACTAAAGACATACCCTATTTTTACGCAGGCTTTGGATAGATTTTAGACCAGGTTTTGCAATGGTTTTGGGTTTTGCCTGGGCCGGAGTCCCTGGGATGTCCCATTGGTTCCTGGGCCCCCTGCCCCTGCCCCTTGGTGTCCCGCTAGCCGGGAGTGTCCGAGTGGGCTTTCTTGGGCTGAAACTAGGCTTCGGCTCCCTCGTTGATCTTGACTTCAATCATCTGCCTTAGAATAAGGGCCGAGCTGGGGGTTCATAATGTCCAAAAGTCCTTATGTTGGGCGATCAGAGACGTTGGGTTTGCCTGTCCCTTCTGCCGGCTCGTTGGGGTTTTGCCAATGTTCCTCATGTGATCCTCCTTGGCTGTGTTTTCCCCTACCAGTTCCCTCCTCTTTTCCTAGCTTTCTAGCCCTATGCTGGCTATAAGCTAATTGCGCCGGGTCTCCATGCTAAATGCTACACTTTGCAATCAGTGAATTGACATGGGCCATCCAGTGAAAATTGTTATTATAAAACACTGTGCTCTTAAGCAATACCTAATTTAATTGCATTTTCTTGTTTTCTTTTCTCCTCTCCGAGCTGTGTTCACGGCAAGTTTCCGGCCCCCTACACATGATGTACAATCTGATGGAGCTCCACTTGGGTGCATAATTTTCCACATTTTTATATTTTAATTTTTTATATTCGGCATGACTTCCGCCATGACTTTAGTTTTTTTCGCTCTTTAGATTTTAATTCATCCTACATACCCCCATCATAGACCCCGGCCACTTAAAATGTCGATTGTGCCATCTTCCAAACATTTCTATTCAAACTTTGACTCCATTACTTTAAGGTCGCTCTTAGATTTAATCAATCTAACGCCGCCCAAAGGAAGGTTGGGTCCCTTTTTTTGAGTCTGGTCCCTCCCAAGGTTTTTTTTTCTTCCCTAGAACTAGGAAGTTTTTCTCTTTTCCTTGCCCACTTGTTCCCGCCCTCAGGCTTGCCGTCAATTTGGGAATTGGAACCGTAGTAATAGGAGATAATCTTAAACCTGTTAAAATGGTGCTTTGAGACAATCTCCCATTGTGTAAAGAGGGGAAGCGCTATAGAAATAAATCTTGACTTGACTTGACTGAGTTACAGTCAATGGCCCACCCAGGGGCCCCAGTGCCCAACCAGGGTCTTCAGGGTCTCCATGGGTATCACATGTCACCTCAGATTGCACCCGGGACCAAGCCTGCCAAATTTCGTGGCCATAGGTCGAAAACTGACTGATTTATGGTTCGTTAACTTTGGGCCCATTCATTTCTTATTGGAAAATTTGGGACATTACAGGGGCCCCTGTGGGGCCCCCCAAAGTCCGATCGAAAATCCCTATACAAGCACACCATTCCCGACCAGACCGGACCCAATGGCACTGGAACGGGGTCGATATCTCGAAAATTGCGGCAGTTGATACGCGTCGAAAATTTCGGAATGTTCAGAATCGGATAAAAATAGTGTGATCGCCTATATAGGCTATCACACTAATAATTCAGAATACTAAATTATGACAAAAACTAAATTACATTTTAGTCAAAAGACTATCACTAAACTAAATCAAAATTTGCTCTCAAAATTAACACCGCCCAGGATTTGAACCCAGGCCCTCAGGTACTGCTATTTTCTGCAAGTAGCTCTACCCACTGAGACTGCAGCTGCAAAGAAATAAAAAACGCAATTAAATGTTTAACCATCTCACAGCCCTGTTAGGATATGTTAGGAAGCTGATTGATTTACACATCTGTTTATGACGACAACAGGATTTTAGCATTTAGCCTGTTCTGTGTTTTACATATCATAAAGCTTATCATGATACAGAACGTTTTGTGTTTTAGACCTGAAGATCTCTCTGAAATGCTGGCTGCAGGAACCAAAGAGGTTCATGAGAAGGCTGAAAACACACTGTTTGTCAAAGATTTCCTCCGTGGGCGTATACACACGGAGCTCTTTAAGGTTAGACCTGCATATAAAATGATTACACAGATCCTTTCATGTAAAAGTTCAGTTTAATCGTTATTGACGTAATGCATGTCATTTCTTATATTGGAGACCATGTGCTAAAATAAAATAAAAAACAAGTTTTCCCAATCAATCACTCAGTACCCATAATGACAAAGCGAAAACTGAATTTTAGAAATTTTAGGAAAAACCAAAATTTCCTCATTGGGGTGGGGCTTTCCATTTTTCATATATACACACATATATATATATATATATATATATATATATATACACACACACACATATACATACATATATATATATATATATATATATATATATATATATATATATATATATATAAAAAAAACACCTATATTTTAAAGAAGCGGTTCTCATGATCAAAACATTTACACTAGAAATCTGAAAAAAACTTACTGTTTGACTAAGTACTTACCTGTTTTATGCGGCCATGCAGCTCCTTACTTTACTTTCAGATTCACCTGATTATTGATCAGGAGTTTGCATCTTGTTGTGTCCACATGGGTTTCCTCCAGGTACTCAGGTTTCCTCCCACATTCCTAAGACACTCATTAGGTTAAATGGTGCCTCAAAAGGGCCCTAGTGTGAATCTGAGTATGTTTGAGAGTCCATTTGCCCTACAATGAACCGGCTCCCCCACAACCTGATCAGGACTAAGCGGGTAGAAAAAATGAATGAATGAATGATTATTCAGCAACTTGTTGTGTCTGCCTCTTTATTAATAATTCCAGTTCCACACTGTTATATTAACTTTATAACTTTATCTTTATTAACTCTATTAACTTCGTCCAATCATGCACGAAGCCAACTAGCGGTAAACCAAACACACCCTGTTCCACTCAGGTATATCAAAATAAAAGTCCCATTCAAAGTATGTAATTACATATTACATCTCCCTTCAACAAATTAAGTGTTGCGATAATCACATAAAAGTATACAGAAACAACATATGAACATACTCAGATGAATATTGCAACAGTAGTGAACTGCACATCTGAACATAAATATCAGATTATTTATTTATTATTGTTTTTTTTTTCATAAGTCAAGAATCTGCCTTGGTTTAATGACATGTCCATATCTTGTTCTGAGTTGGGACTCGGCAGGATCTGGTTCACATTCTTGGGTGTGTTGAGGTAATTGTACTGTTGATGTCTTTTCTCCAGGAGTTGTGTTGTTCCTGTTGATCTCGGGCTGCTGCAAGGTAGATGTAGATGGGTTGTCCTGAGCTATGAGGTGTCGCCTATTTCGCCTGAAGGTTTGTCCATCGCTGGTTTTGATATGGTAGCTGCGTGGGGTCTCTGCCGGTTGTGTGACTATGGCTGGTTGCCATCGACCATCTTCCTGCTGGAAACGTATTGTGGCAGTGTTGGTAAAGGTCTGGCAGCTTTGTTGTAGTGTTGCATTTGGCGACGCTGACATTCTTTTCTTTTTGCTTGTACAGTTTTCTGAGAGGTTGTTTGAGGTCAGAGCTGTTTTGTTGTTGTGGGCAGGATAGATCGCAGCCTACGACTCATAAGAATTTGGGCTAGTGATTTCAGTCCGTCTACAGGAGTGTTCCTATATTCTAGTACACTGAGATAGGGATCTTTTCCATCCTCTTTGGCCTTTGTGAGAATTCGCTTTACAGTCTGAACAGTCTTTTCAGCTAATCCGTTACTCTGGGGATAACGTGGGCTTGAGGTGATGTGCCGAAAACCCCAGATCTCTGCAAACTGACGAAATTCTTTGGAATTGTAACATGGCCCATTGTCACTTACAACTTTTTCTGGAATGCCATGTCTGGCAAATGTACCTTTCATCTTATGAATGATAGCAGCTGTAGTGATGTTGTGCAGGCGTTCAATTTCAAAGTACCGGCTCAGGTAGTCACATATGATGATGTAGTTCTCTAAGTTCCAAGTGAACAAGTCTGTTGCTACAGTTTGCCATGGGTTCTCAGGGACTGCATGTGAAATCATTGGTTCTTTCTGGTTAGAATTGCGGTGTGTTTGGCATATGTCGCACGTCATTACCGTTTCTTCTATTTGTTGACTCATACCTGGCCAAAACATAATGTCTCTAGCCCTGTGTTTGCTTTTCTCTACACCAAAATGTCCTGTGTGTATGCATTGTAGCATTTCTTTCCTGAGCTTGTGAGGGATTATTACTTTCTCACCTTTCAGGAGGATACCATCAGTCTCTGTGATTTCTTCACGGTGGTTCCAGTAGTCACTGATGAGTGGGGAACATTTTTTCCTCGTTTCTGGCCAGCCCGAACGAATTACATGTTTAAGGGCAGACAATTGTTTGTACTCAGTCGTGGCTATCTTAAGGTCACCTAGCCTGTTTGTGCTTACTGGCAATGTGCCGATGACAGTGTGTACTTGAGTCTCCATGTCCTCAGTTAGTGAACTGTCCTCATCATCCATGGACTTCCTTGACATTGTGTCAGCAACCGGAATGTCTTTTCCTGGTTTGTGGATGAGAGTGATGCTGTATTTCTGTAGCGCGAGCAGCATGCGCTGTAGGCGTGGCGGTGCAAGAGCTAAAGGCTTACGAAGTATTGAATCGAGTGGCTTATGATCTCATTCAAACATGCCGTCCATATATGTATTCATGGAATCTTTTACATCCATACAAAACAGCCTAAAGCTCCTTTTCTATTTGGGCATAGTTTTGCTCAGTACTGTTGAGAAGTTTTGATGCGTATGCAACTGGACGACCTTTCTGCATGATTGTTGCACCCAGACCATGTTTTGATGCATCCACTTGTAGTGTCACTTCTTTGTTTGGGTCGAAGTAGGCTAGCACTGGCCCTGGTTCAGCTGTTATTGTCTCCTTCATCTTTTCAAATGCTCTTTCATGTGTTGTGTCCCACCTGAACTCTGTGTCTTTTCGAAGTAGGTGTC
>JAJAGP010000788.1:93301-97871 GCA_025084515.1 Ancistrus triradiatus | reverse complement strand
GCAACTGGACGACCTTTCTGCATGATTGTTGCACCCAGACCATGTTTTGATGCATCCACTTGTAGTGTCACTTCTTTGTTTGGGTCGAAGTAGGCTAGCACTGGCCCTGGTTCAGCTGTTATTGTCTCCTTCATCTTTTCAAATGCTCTTTCATGTGTTGTGTCCCACCTGAACTCTGTGTCTTTTCGAAGTAGGTGTCTGAGTGGTGCGCTCACCTCAGCCAGATTAGGGGCAAACTTAGCAAGATAATTCACCATGCCAAGAATTGTCTCCAGTTCTGCTTCATTTTCTGGTGGCGGCATGTCACGGATTGCTTTCACCTTTAGGGGGTCTGGTTCTAGTCCATTAGCTGTGAGCTTGTGTCCGAAGTAACTGGCTTCCTTGACACAGATGCGGCATTTGTCTGGGTTGAGCTTCAGACCTCTTTCTCTGGTTCGACAGAGCATAGCTTTCAGGTTACGGTCATGCTCCTCTTTTGTTTTCCCAAATACAATGATGTCGTCTACTATACCAGCCACACCCTCCAGGCCCTCATATGTTTCATCGATTCTCCTCTGGAATTCATCCTGGGCAGACACGATGCCAAAAGGGAGCTTGAGGAAGTGATATCTACCAAATATGGTGTTGAAGGTAGTGAGTAGGGACGACTCCTCACTGAGCTTAATGGCCCAATAACCAGATCTAGCATCTAGTATGCTAAAATACCTTGCTCCTGCCAACTTGTACGTTATGTCGTCAAGCGTAGGGAGGGGGTAATGTGGTCTCATTATTGCTTTGTTCAGGGGTCTTGGGTTCAGACATACACGGAGCTGGTTTGTTTTTGGTTTTTCACATGTTACAAGTGCATTTACCCATTCAGTCGGCTCAGTTACTCTGCATATTATGACATCTTTTTCCATGTTCTCTAACTCTACTTTCAGACAATCTCTAAGGGCAAAAGGTACTCTCCTTGGGGGACAAACTACTGGTGCTACACTGGGTTCTGTTCTAAAACTGCACTCACCCTGAAATGTACCAATTCCTTTAAAAACATCCGAGTACTCACTCAATATGTTGGTGGGCTGGTTCATGGGTTCTTTGTTGTTCGTAGCAGAAATCGCATAGACCACCTTTATGAGTCCAAGAGCTTTGCATGCTTTGTAGCCTAGGATGGGCGGGTTGTTGCAGTCTACAACGTAAAATTTCTGTTGTTGATCTGTCTTTATATCTGCTTACAAGGGTGCGGTACCCTATAACTTCCAGTGGATGCCCTCCATAGCCAGATGGCTTCTGTTTGTCTTTTTTCAGTGTGCTGGACATTAACTTATTAAAGTCTTTTGTGGGTATTACGTTTGTTTGTGCACCAGTGTCTAATTTAAATATCAGTCTTGCATTACCTGGTCCCAGTTCTATTTCTGCATATGCACTGTCTTCGTCCTCCTCTTCTGCTGCTGATGTAACGGTGTCTACAAACAGCTCGGAGTCAAGATCTTCTTGAGTTTCTTTGACAGAATGTACCTCTTTTTGTTCTCTTTTGGGTGTAGTATAAGAATTGGACCTGCATGCTTTTGCAAAATGATTATATTTTTTGCACTTTAAACGCTGCTTCCCCTTCGCTGGACACTTTGTCTGTTTGTTGTGGTGGCCTCCACACTTACCACAGGCTTTATTGGGCACTTTCTGGCTTTCATCTGGTCTATTGGCTTGTTTAGCAAAGTTATATTTACCAGTTTTCCGGTGTATCGCATGCACCTCGTGGCTGTCACTAGCCATGGCTTTTAGCTGGAGCTGAGATGGCTCATAGGAACGGCCTATATCGATAGCTTTATCTAGAGTTAGGTCGGGTCCTTGGCTCAGTAGCTTTTCTCTGACTTTGGGAGAGTTCGTGGCAAAAACAATACGGTCCCGGACCATTTCATCACTGTTGGCATAATCACAGTCTTTAAGGAGTAGTTTGAGGTCTGTGACAAAATGCTCGAATTACTCAACACTCCCCTGCATCTTTTCGTGGAACTTGCATCTGGCAAAGATTGGGTTAGCTTTCGGCGTGAGGTATGCTGTGAAGCCATCATAATATGTTTTTAGCCGTTTATCATCGTCCTCTGTCACAGTCCATGTGTTGCTTATGTCCCGTCCTTTGTCCCCAATCCACAGCAGGATAAAACTGCATTTCTGTTCCTTTGTTTTTTGGTTGAGCGGTCCTGAAAACATAAGCTCTGCATGTTGTTTAAAACGGCGCCATGCATCCGGCAGGTTGGATGATTGCCAGTCCATCTGTGGAGTCGGAACACCGAAAGCCTCCATCTTCTTCTTTCTTTAGCAGATTAAGCCTTTTAATGTTCTTTATGTGGGTCCGCGTGTTACTCTGACACCATGCTGTGTCTGCCTCTTTATTAATAATTCCAGTTCCACACTGTTATATTAACTTTATAACTTTATCAACTCCCGCTGGTTCATTCACTCATGCACGTAACATACACCGGTGCGAAGCCAACTAGCGGTAAACCACACACACCCTGTTCCACTTGCAGGTATATCAAAATAAGTTCCCATTCAAAGTATATGATTAAATAATACACAACTCACCAACGTGAACAGTACATGAATCAGCTGAGTGGGTAAAATCTCTGTATGAAGCGGTTCACAAATGGCTTTAATCTAATATAAATGTCAATGTTGAAGAATTGTTGTCATCAAACCAACATTTATAACTATTTCATTCCATCACATTAAATACGTGTATTGAAACGTATGTAAACCCATGTTCCAGGACGTTCTAGTCTTGCAAATGTTGCACATAGAACCAAACGTTTTACTGTTACCTACTGGATAATATTAGTACAATACTAAATTAAATATTCTGTCTTTGAGATTTTCTCTTTTAGTACACTACCGGAATTAAATAAATTAAATAATATTTTGTGTGTGTGAGTGTATATATACATATTCGTGTGTGTGTGTGTGTGTGTGTGTACACACATACATACATACATACATATATATATATATATATATATATATATATATATATATATATATATATATATATATATACACACATACATACGCACATGCATAAGGCTGAGCTATCCCATCATCCATTAATCACCTATTTCAAGTTCACGTTTTTTCTGTTTAGCTCGGAGCAGTAGCCCTCTACTACACCTATTCAGCGTTGGAGGAAGAAATTGAGAGGAACAAGGATCATCCACATTTTGCACCTCTTTACTTCCCAAACGAGCTTGACCGACGCGATGCCTTGGCTCGGGATCTACAGTATTTTTATGGTGAAGACTGGCAGACTAAGATCAGCTGCTCTCCATCCACTCAGCGCTATGTGAAGCACATTCACAGTATTGGTCATGAAAACCCCTCACTGCTGGTTGCTCATGCCTACACGCGCTACATGGGTGACCTGTCAGGGGGTCAAGTGCTGAAGAAAGTTGCCCAGCGTGCTCTCAAACTTCCTCCAACTGGGGAGGGAGTCTATTTCTACCAGTTTGACAGCATCCACAGCAACAAGGCTTTCAAGCAGCTGTACCGAAGCCGCATGAATGAGCTCGAGCTTGACACAGACACCAAAGAGAGGATCGTTCGAGAGGCTGTCGTGGCCTTCCAGTTCAACATAGAGGTAAGACCCAGTACAGATGGTATTCACATTGCCAGATGTTCTAGCCTGAAGTCCAAGTTTTAGAAATTTTTCACATGGTGAACTCCAGAGCTTTTGACATAATTTGTGTGAAAGGAAAATTAAGACGGTTAATGGTAATTGTTTGCCATTTTTGAAGGGTGGTTAATCCTTCACTTTTACTGTGTTCTTTGTTTTGAATTTTCTGTGCTTTGTTTGAACTTTGGAATGATCATTATTTGATCCTTCCCATTCTGTTTTGCCTAGTTCTGAATGATTTGTTCCAGCAAGTGCAACAGAAAACAGACCTTGGTTTTGATTGTTTTCATCCAAGAGTGGAATCCAGTGCTGTCTGCTGGTGCCCACTAAGTGATGTATTGTCTGTGTCTGACTTCGAGGCTATAATGGTATAGAGGATGATGAGAGGAGTTTTTTGTTTTTATTTATTAATTTTTTTTAATAAAGCTGATTAACAGGAACGGGGTGTTACGTCTTCCTAACAGTGAGATGAGAGTCAAATGAGAGTAGGGGTGTGAGATATTGACAAAAAATGATATGTTGATATTTTCTGGGAGCTTGTTGATAACAATAATTGGACGATACTTTACATCCTTTAGTAATGTTTGTGAAAGTCCTTCATTGTACTAGCTTGCTCTTCTTAATTGATGCTTACTAATAACATCAATTGAAATAACACTAAAGGAAATTTAAATATAAGGAAAACAGGTCTTGTGAACTGATTTATGTTCAAACAACATCCAAGCCTGGTCAGTGCATTTCATTGACAACATTTGGAATAGTCTTCATATTCTGCACGATGGTTAGTTTGCAGATGGTGAAATAAGTTGTTGAGCTGCCTTTTGCAGCAGCCAATTTCCAATTTCAAAGTTAGGATTTCTTGGTAAATTTGTACTTTATACAACCTTTGCCAGTTGAGGAATATGTCCAGGTTCTTCAAAGGTC
>JAJAGP010000788.1:48301-90801 GCA_025084515.1 Ancistrus triradiatus | reverse complement strand
TGCAACCGGGAGTTTGTATCAGTTTTGGCGCGTTATTGGCCAATGAGGCTGTGACTGGAATACGGGACTGGAGCTGTCCCGGCTGGGACAAATCAAAATTGCCCATAAATTGTGATGTCCCGGACAATACGGGACGGTTGGCAACCCTAAGTAGGGGTGTAACGATACATCATGACAAAAAATGCAAAAATGTGACGATGTGCATCATGGAGATGTACGGTATCACGTGTTCTGTTTATTGTGGCATCTAATAGAATTGCATTATTTATTTATTTTTGTCATGCACCTATACACCACAGTTTTAAGCCTCGTTTAACCTTGCGGCTTCTTCCATTTTATAATGGAAACTGGTGAAGATCAATTTGAGATTGAGGAGGTTTAAATGCTGAGCTAAGCTCAGAAAGCTTGTTTATTTACTTTACTTTCCACTTAAGTGCTATTTCAGTTTGGTGAATGTATTACAATATCACATTTTGTTGTAGTAGCATCATCTAAAATCTTATCTTATTATTTAAAAAACTTCAGAAATAAAAAGCAAATGTCTTATGTCTTATCGTAAGAATATTGAATTGTGGACTTGTTATTGTGAATCGATTTGTGAGCATAGTGTCGTTACACCCTTATTATACAATTACCATATAGCCTAATGACCATCTGGGATTGTTTCTAATGTGACATAATTATTTGTAATGACATCTATATGAATTAAACTCAGTAAGTGTTGTGGTTAAATCATCATACCAGTTCTGCAGCCACATTCTATTCTATAGGAGGTACACCTATTTTCATGTCACGTCTGCACTGACCTTCTGCCTGGTGCTCTGCTTGCAGTCATCTTTTGTAATGCACATTAATTTATCCTTAGTCATACAGAAGTACAGAGTGAAGTCCCAGATGCTGTGTAACATGTTTAACACCTAGTGCTTCTTTCTACAGGAATGTGGATCTCGTATACCAGTGTTTCTTTCATTTGCATCCTTAACCGTAAAATCACTTGCCTAATACTGTGTGGGTCACCCTCGTGTTGCCAAGGCTCTGACCCCTTGAGGCATGGACTCCACAAGACCTCGGAAAGTGTCCTTTGGTATCAGGCACCAAGGTGTTAACAACATCCTTTATGTCCTGCACATCATTCTCCTGTGGTCCTAAACCAGACAGGGTTTACATCAGGGGACAGAGATGGACATGTCTAAAGCTCGATGCTGTGATTGTATGTTTTTGGTCGTTGTTCTTCAGAAAAAGCCAGTCCTGTTCAGTCTAAAAGCTGAACAAAAGCTTAAATAGACAAATAACTGAACCTCATGTAACTCAAGTCACTTTTTGAATCCTGTCTTTCATAAAGGTTTTTCAAGAGCTGGAGGAAATTGGGAAGACGATTCAAGAGGACGTTTTAGATGGCGGTCCTGTCCATGGTGACATGCAAGGAGACATTAGCAAATGCCCTTATTATGCTGCTAAGATTGGTAAGCATGATCTGGCAACTAGTCCATATTTAACAACATTTCAAAACTGAAGCTGCTGATATGACTGTCCACTTATCAGCCATATAATTAAAGCCACCCGATTCGTTATGATGTATAGGTAGATGTTAAATGTCTTATTATAACTTAACTGTAGATGGCAATATTCAGTATTGAAGTATATCATGATATTTAATAGATACAATAATCATCATTTACTTTTTGAAACGGTGTCACTGCAGTTAGTCGAACAAACTGCAACATCGCCTATCATTTTAGAGCATCTCTTCTTTTACAAAAACATTTAGAAATATTATATAGTTTAACAGTTGGTAGGTACTCACCACTGCTGACCAGGAGCTTCACACAAGCCTTGTTGTCTAGAAGGTGCTCTGTCCCAGTCGTCTGGCCATAATGATTGTTACTTGTCAAAGTTGCTCAGGTCTTTACACCTGAATATTTCTCCCACATTCAACATGTCGACTACGTGGACAGAGTGTTTACTTGCCTTCTAATATATCCCAGAGCTTAAAGTGTCCTGTGCTGTTGTAATGAGATAATCAGTGTCACGTGTGTTTGGTAGTGATCTTTTGGCTCTTCGTTGTGTATGTACTGTATGTATGATGTTCTGTCATCTTTTTGCTCTAGCCGCCAGTGGAGGGTCAGCGTACATTCTACAAACGGCAGCAGCGATGCTCAGGGCGCCCACAGGGCAGGTGCTGCTGGCTGCGTGGATCGCTGCCCTTGCCGGATTGGTTGCTTGGTACCTCAATTGATCCATTGATTTGTCAGTGGAAGTGTTTGGTTCATGCAATGTATTAGCACCTCCCTCCATCCAAAACCTAATCTTATGAGAATGCTAGAGCTGTCCTTAGGTTAGCATTACAGAACAGCCTCCACATCAGAACAGAATGATGACTAATGTAAAGAGTGCTGATGAAGGATTTGCTTTATCTATACATTCATCACGGCTTCTTGGTTATGTTTTTTCGTATTTGTCTTTTAGTTATTCAGATGGTGTGTTCTATAATTATTCTTTTAATATATAAACAGACAAATTCTGTAAGTGGAAGCACTGGGACACAAGTTATCATACTAATCTTTCTCTTGCTAATCCATATTTTGACTAGTTTGTTTGATGTTAGGATTTACCTGAACAGCGGTTGCTTTTGCAGTTATGTTTATAGAAATGCATCACACTGAATAACCCAAATATTGAAAAACTTGGTAGTTTTTGCTAGTGGTAGTGACTCGATTCACCATTCTGCATGATTCAGTGATAGAATCTATATTATGCATGAACAACATAAAATGAAAATCTGCTGGCCAGACTATTGTGTGTTTGTTAGTCACAAGCTGCTATTTTCTACTAACTTTTGAAAGATTAATGTTCCATATAGCAAGCCAGGTGTTGGCCATTCTCCTGCATAACCTGCTTAGTATTGGTATAAGTGACCAAAATTAAACAAACAAAATGGTCTGTCCATTGGAGGACTGAGGGTTCTGCTGCTCAGCCCAGTCAGCTGGCTGCTGTCTGGATGCCCAGCATCTGGGGGCAAAAAAAATGTTAATTCATAATTCTGAACTGCAGCTTCTGCTTAATGTTTATTTATGTGTATTATGGGATTCCCATCGTAAAATCTGAGGAGCATTTGTAGTACGAGTGATGATTCTTACTGAGATGTAAACACATTAGTAAATCAGAAGAATAGATCTTCTGGGTGGGTAGGGATTGTCTTATGCAGCCATAATTGGCTGTGTCTGAGGGAGGGGTGACTGAATGGGGGATCAGCTGGTGCAGCAATGGACTGGCATCAGTATGTATTATTAATGTGACATTTAAAGAAAGGTCATGTATAAAGGTTATTTCTTGACAAACTTTGCTGAGTTGTTTTGGTTTAACCACCTTGCATCAGCATCCTGGTCAATATTACCCATAATCCTACCCAGCAAATTACTTTCCTCCTCCTAGAAATTTAAGCTGCTATATTCTTGATGTCATGTTTGATGATGACCACCTCCTTGTTTCTACACTAACACTGTCCATTTTTATCAGTCCCACTTACCATACTGCTACAATTATAGACTGTAGTCCATCTGTTTCTCTACATACTTTGTTGTTCCCCTTTTTTCTGTTCTGTAATGGTCAAGGCCCCAATAGAATAGGTGCTATTTGAGTTGTGAATCATTCTCAACACTGATGTGTTGGTGGTGTGTTTTTATTGGTATGAGTGGTGACATGGCTTATCCTCAACAAATCCTCAACAGTGGATCAGACACTGAAGTGCTACTGGAATTTTTAAACACCTTGGTGTCACTGCTGGACTGAAAATAGTATACCTACCAAAAATGTCCAGTCAGTAGCATCCTACAGGTAGTGTCCTGTTACCACTGATGAAGGATTAGTGGATGACTAATACAAACCGTGCAACAACAGATGAGCTACTGTCAATATAGTAGATGTATCAAATAGAGTACACAGTGAGTGAACATGGTGTTTAAAAACTCCAGCACCACAGCTGTGTCTGATCCAATTCTATCAGCAAAACACACCCTAACACACCACCACCACGCCAGTGTCATTGGTGCTGAGAATGATCCACCATCCAAATAGTACCTGATCTTTTGTGGTCATGTGGGGGTCCTGACCATTAGAGAACAGAGGAAAGGGGACTAACAAAGTATGTAAAGAATCAGATGGACTACAGTCTGTAATTGTAGAACTATTAAAAAGCGCTCCTATGTGGCAAGTGTAACCAATAAAAGAAGTGTAGAAACAAGGATAATAATGAAGTGATAAGTGAGTGTATTTGATATAAATGGAAGCTTTATTCCTATTAAACACTATTGTTGCTGTGCCAGCAATGTCCTGATGTGAACATTCTAAAGAACTAAGACGGTTTATTTACTGTAGTGTGGTTTGTACAGTATTCTTAATGATTTGCAGTTTGTTTATAGCAGTTTGTGGACAGCTAGAGACGGGTCAGTATTGGGGCTATTGTTCATGTATATGAGTAGAAAGACTGGAAGTATCTAGAAGAGATATGCTTACAAACTGCCTCTATTTTGCAGATTGTTGTAAATGCAGTAGCTTGAAATGCAAATGAAATTAGTGTAATTTGGCAGTATGATGTTGTACCAAAGGATGAGCCTTTTGGAGTGTCTGGTTCTTCAGCCTTAGCTCAGTACTTTCATTCACATACAGACAGAAACATGCTGATAGTGCTACATGTGCTCACTTGTTACCTTTTGGCAGAGCTTAATCACTAATCATACCAATTGCACTCACAATCATCATTATCCAAGTCTAGGTACATATTTATTAAAATATTAGTGTTCCCTACAATTACAGTGGTGCTTAAGTTTGAAACCTTTTGAATTTTCTTTGTTATCATAAAACCTGATCTTAAACATCATCAGATTTTCACATTTTTCTAAATGTAGATAAATATTATACTTGGTTATTTATTTATTGAGGACAATGGTTCAATATTACATACATGTGAGTGGCAACAGTATGCAAAACTCTAGGATTAGCTGTTAATTTGATTTATGATCGCAGAAAGAATTGTTTAATTCTCATCAAGCTGGAAAACATGTCCGAAGTGTTAAGCTCCCCTAATCCACAGTCATATAAATTGTACAAATAGATGAAATTCAAGACCAGTGTTGCCCTCCCCCAGAGTCTCACTAAAAGTCTCACATTGGCAAAAGGTAATGTCCACCATCAGGATAACACTGAACAACAGTGGTGCACCACTGCTGCACATCGTCTGCAGTTTGCTAAACTTGGCCAAAAGGGAAAAAGGACTGAAATATAATTTGGTTAAAATAAAAAGTGTTATGTCTGGAAGTGTTATCCCGTATGTGAAACATGGTGGTAGCACCTGGGGTTGGGCCTGTTTTTGTGCGTCTGGATCTGGATGCCATTGTTTATGGAACAATGCATTCTGAATTATACCAGCAATGAGAACATATGTCCTTGAACTGAATCTGAAGAGTTAGTGAATAGGGTTTTGGAATGACCAAGTCCTGACCTTAATCAAGTAGAAATGCTGTGAAAGGACCTGCTGTGAGCAGTTCCTCTGAAGAAATCCACTAACATCACACTAACTGAAGCTGTTCATGGAAGAATGGGCTAAAAGTTCTTCAAGAGAACATACGGGACTGGTGAGCAGTTACCGGAAACATTTAGTTGTAGTTATTGATACAACTGTATATACTGTAGGTACTGAAAGCAGGGGTTCAAATACTTTTGACACTCAGGTGTAATATTGGATTTTTTTTTTTCTAAGAAATAACAGTACAATATTTTTGTCTACTTTTAGGACTTGGAAAATGTCATGTTTAAAATCTTTTTTTATATAGGCAGAAATAGAGTATTCTACTGGGTTCAGGTTTTTGGACACCCCCATCTACTTATTCAGCTCTGTTATTTCAGCTACAGTCACTTACAACATAATCATTATATAAAGCATACATTTCTGGATTATCAATAGACAAGCAGTTGAATTGTATTGATACACCAGTGACTCTCAGCATGACACATTTATAGGTTACCAGTGTTAATCAGTGTATCTGCTTTCAGCTGTGCTGTGCTTAAACAATTTCCATAATGTTTTGGTTTGACAACTTCAACTGAAATGGAAAAAAGTCAGCCAGGGCTTATTATCTAACGTCAAAAGCTGACCTACCAGTCATGTTCCAAAATCTAGTAGAAAGCCCTTTTAGAATAACAAAGGCTGTTGTAGCAGAAAAGGGGGCATTTGGGATATAATGGATGTCTACATAGTGTATACAGAGGTGTGTATTATAACAGGTACCACTGCCTGAATCACCAGATTGTATGTAGTACCCACATTAGATGTAGTACCCACTAAAAGCAATACATTGTTACTTTGTACATATTGCACCTTTCAAACAGAGGGCAAAGCAGAGTGGAACACCAAATTAATGATTAAACTGGTAACTGCCTCATTAGTCTATATTCCGGATTTTTTTCATTACCAGCTGCGGGACTAATAAAATTGAAATAACCCTGCTTTGTGTCTTATCATTTTGAACTTCCTTTTCTTATCTTACTCTCTTGTTACACGCATAGATGTGCGTACACCTCTTTAAGCAGTCACATTTAAATGAGAGAGATTACCATACTCACATACTGTGCACCGTGTTTTATTTTAAACTACAAAGTTAATTAAAACGCAGTATCAATGCGTTTGGTACACCACAGATTCTTATAGATTTTATAAACAACGTTGACAAAAACGAAATGAACGTTACCGTGTTTTGTCTTCAGGACTGCGATTCTCTTTTCTGTCAACAGGTGTCGCAAAGATTCTACTACTAGTACTAGTTTTTCGTCATGTAGACAATGATAATAAAACAGATTTGATGTCCTATTTTAATTCTTAAGACCTTGGACGTTAAAGCGAACGGAAGTTGATCATATGGACGTGAAACGGTGCATACCCGTACTCAATAACAAGCCAAATTAGTACCTAACCAATAGCATTTCTATTTAGTATGCAATTTGAAATGTGTTAAGAGGAAAGGCTCCTGGAAATAAACAGTAGCAGCACCTCCAGGAATTGAGCTGTTAATGTTTCTTTTATAACTGCATTATTTTTATTTAGTCGATGTGCTGGGTACCAGTGATACAGGACTGAGCCGTGACTTCCTGTTTTAAATTGATCAGCCTAACAGTTAATAAACTGCTTATTTCACATGTGTTTGATTAATCACATCATATCTTGCATCAAGTATCTTGCCCAACACAACAGAGACAGTGCCGTTCTCATACAGACTACACAGCAACACGTTATGATCATTTGAGATGCTAACCCAATGTCATCCCTGTGGTATGTTAAGCATTTAGAAATGAAAAGCACTTGCACTCATTGCTATTACCTTTTTACTAGCCAAACCCAGTACAAATCCTACTGCCCTCAAACTGTAAAGACTCCCAGCTTTCATATGTTTGTTTCAGGTGGCTCTCTGAGGCACATCTGATGAAGCATGAACCAGGCTAAACATCCACCATATAATGCTTAGAGTCAGAAGACAAGTGCATAGATGAAATTCTCAACAACTGACCTCTTTCAAAGGAAGCAACACAATGCAAACAAACGAGAATATTTCAGAATGTGCAGATGAATAACAGGCCAAATACATTTCAAAATTAAATACTCTATATGACATTAAAACATTTCAGAGCTCCCAGAAATCCTAATGGGACTCTCCGAAATCCTTCCATCACAGACTACAAGCAATAGTCATTTATGATGCCATCATTCATAAAAGTTCTCCAGTGGTCCTGGGAGGGAATGATGGTCTTTCACATGTGTGCTGTGCCATGGCCATAAGAGTAAGGTCAGTGGGAACCAGCCTAGTAAGCAGTCTGTCATAGCCAAATTGTTGAAGCATCCTGGATCCTCTTCAGCTCCCACATTCAATTTCAGTTTCCTGTGGATCTTTTACCTGAGGAGGTGAAGAACAGAATGAAATGGACTTTACCACCAGATCACAACCATATCAACAAGATTTTACAGCCCCAAATCAGAAACAGATGGGACGGTATCTTTAAAAAAATAATAATAATAATAAAAATCCATTCCTGTATTTCAGGCCTGCAACAGATTCCGAGAAAGGTTGGGACAGAGGCAATTTATGGCTAGTAATGAGATTTAAAAAAAAACAACAACAAAAAAACAACAACTGCTGTCTTTGATGTGATGTGATTTAAAACAGGTGATGACAACAGGTAACTGTAATCATGATTTGCTACAAAAGCAGCATCCATGAGAAACTGAGTCTTTGACATTTACATTTGTCATTTAGCAGATGCCCTTATCCAGAGCGACTTACAACTGATACAGTCTACAATCCAAGCAACTGTTTGTTAAGGACCTTGCTCAAGGACCAAACAGTGCAGCTTGGCAGAGGTGGGATGTGAACCATACACCTTCTGGTCCATAGTGCATTACTTTAACCACCAGGCCACCACAGTCACCTTTATGGAGCAAACAATAATAAGGTTCTTTATTTTTTATATTTTCTATACTGTCCCAATTTTTCTGCTTGGTGATTGCACCATGTGAGTGCCTGAAGGTGTCACATTTTAGGATGTTTTTACAATAAACATTTAAAAATGTGAACTAGCTCAAGCACCAAGGAACCTGCAAGTCCTATTCATTTTTTTGAGCACTATATATAGACCACTCACTCACTTTCCACACCTACTCAATCCAGTTTAGGGTTGTAGGGGGCCGGGCCTAACCTGCAGCACAGGACAAGGTGGTAGCCAAATCTGGACAGTATGGCTGTCCATTGTGCACACAGGGACACTTTACACACATGAATTGACCTAATGCATGTCTTTGGAATGCGAAAGGAAACCCAGAGCTCTGGAGCCGTGATGCAACACAACCACATTAATGATCATCATTTTATAAAAGGCAGCAAAGAAAGTACTCCGGAAAAATATTTCAATGGTTTACATATCATCAGGAGCGATGCATGAAACAGGCACTTTTTTGTTTTTTAAAGCCATTTACAAAAAGGAAGCTGATCAATTTCAGAACCTTGATAAAAAATAAAACAAAAATATCAATGAGGATATATGGAAGCTAATGATAATCAAGAGGGTGTGCATGAGCTCTACTATCATGAGTAGTTTCTCATTAGCAATCTCATTAACCTGTTGTTTCAGCATCCCCCAAAAAGTGACAGGTTAAACACCCTGTTCCAACGCTGGATGGATGACATCACAGTGCAGCCTCAATTGACCTCATGTAGAGTTCACTGAGGGGTAGGCAATACAATGGTGTGGAAAAATTGTTCCTTTTGTTTTTTTGTTTTGTTTTTTTTGCATGTTTGTCACGAGTGTTCCAGAACATCAAACCAATTTAAATATTAGTCAAAAACAACACAAGTAAACACAAAATGCAGTTTTTAAATGAAGAGGATTATTATTAAGGGAGAAAAAAAAATCCAAACCTACATGGCCCTGTGTGAACAAGTGCCCTCTAAACTTTTACAGTGTTGTCTTTTACAGCCACTCCAAAGTCTTCATTTTGTTTTTCTTCAGCCATTCAGAGCTGGACGTGCTGGTGTGTTTTGGATCATTGTCATGCTGTAGAACCCAAGTTCGTTTCAGCTTGAGGTCACGAACAGATGGCCGGATATTCTCCTTCAGGATTGTTTGGTAGACAGCAGAATTCATAGTTCCATTTATCACAGCAAGTCTTCCAGGTCCTGAAGCAGCAAAACAGACCCAGACCATCACACTAAGACCACCATATTTTACTGTTGGTATAATGTTCTTTTTCTGAAATGCTGTGTTACTTTTATGCCAGATGTAATGGGACACAGCTTCCAGAGTTCAACTTGTCTCGTCAGTCCACAGAATGTTTTCCCAAATGTCTTGGGGATCATCAAGATGTGTTCTGGAAAAACTGAGACAAGCTTTAATGTTCTTTTTGCTCAGCAGTGGTTTGCGTCTCTGCCATGGAGGCCATTATTGCCCAGTCTCTTTCTTATGGTGGAGGCATGAACACTGACCTTAACTGAGGCAAGTGAGGTCTGCAGTTCTTTGGATGTTGTTGTGGGGTCTTTTTTGACCACTTGGATGAGTTGTCGCTGCGCACTTGGGGTAATTGTGGTCGGCCGGCCACTCCTGGGAAGGATCACCACTGTTCCATTACTTCGCCATTTGTGGATAATGGCTCTCACTGTGTTTCGCTGAAGTCCCAAAGCTTTAGAAATGGCTTTCTAACCCTTTCCAGACTGACAGATCTCAATTATTCTTTCTTTCTCAATTGTTCCTGGATTTCTTTGGATCTTGACATGATGTGTAGCTTTGTTTTGAGTGTGACAAACATAAAAAAAAAAAATAAAAAAAAAAAAAAAAAAGGAAATCAAGAACGGGCAAAAACGTTTTCACACCACTATGTTCATACCACAGTGCTACCTCAATCCAGGCACTAAATGGCACTAAAGAATGCATGTTTTGGGGTTTTACATCCGACTTACCGTATTTTTCGGACCACAAGGTGCACTTAAAATCCTTTAACTTTCTCAAAAACGACAGTTCGCCTTAAAATGCGGTGCGTCTAATGAATGAATTAATTCTGGTTATGCTTTCTGATGTAGAACCAATTGTAGATGGTACACGGCGCTCATAAATCTGTCAAAATGTTTTAGCACGGTCATGGTAAATTACGAAGCTTACAGCAACCGTAGTGCGCAGCATCGCGGAGTAATACGGTATGTGCTTCAGCATTAGGGTACGTGCATTCATTCATTCATTCATTTTCGAAGTGGATTTCAAACTCAACGCTATCGGTCACGCAGTACAACATGGACATAGAGCAGCTGCGAGAGAATTCAACATTAACGAATCAATGATACGGAAGTGGAGGAAGCGCCAGGCAAAGAAAACAAACTGAGCTTCCGAGGGAACTTAAGAGTTTTGTTTCATTTAATGCGTCTTATAGCCCGGTGCGCTTTATGTATGAAAATATACCCGTTAGCAGCCGATTCTTTATTTTGCTTCTTATAATCCGGTTCGCTTTATGATCCGAAAAATACGGTATTTGCCCATTTCTAGGTTTCCAAAAAACATGTTAAATGTATCAAAGAATGTACAATGTATCAAATGTATCAAAGAAAAGACACCTTTGCATGAAATCAAATACCATATGTTTACTCATACCAGAGGTGAAAGGCTGAGTAAACTGACATGCCCAGATCAAGAGCTAGTAAATTTGAAACGATACAATGGGAATCTTTGGGAACAAAGGGGTGACCAAAGAAAAACAAAATGGTGCCAAATGTTCTGACTGTCTGTGCGGTGAAAAATGTCCCGCAAGGACCAACACAAAACCGGACAACCTTACAAGTAATGCTTTATCACACTGCAGACAAGCTGCAGATCCCAACCCTTAGCTCATGATTACAGCTGAACAAGAAAAAGAACAAGTTTTCTTTGCCTAACTAAAAACTGCAATTTTCTCCCCTTCATTATAACATCACAAGATACTGATATACAGCTACTTTTAGACTAATCAAGGCTAACTACAGTATCATTAAACATCTCTCGCATAGCTTAGGTGATATAGTGCAGCTCTCGTCTAACAAGAATGTAGAGAATTCGCCGTAAGAATGTACAAAGGTGCAACACACCTAAAATAACAGACATGCACACATGTAATTAAGAACTTCAAAATTGTTTAATGGATAATAATACTGCTGTCAGGAAGAACTAAACATTTTCAATAAGAACATTAAATCAGTGAATGTTTCTCCCCCTCCACTGGCCTAGTCTGTCCTGCCTCACTTTAGCTTTTTTTATTTTTGTTTTATTTTTTTTTAAATCGCTGCTCTCCCAGACCTACTTGTTTCATGCACTGTCTACAAAGCAATAACTAAACTGTGGATCAGCAAATGTGTTTTATCAGTATACATCACAATAACAGTGTATACAGTGTTGAGCATTCACTGCTCAGTGCATTAAGTGAAGCTTGGGTCTGTGGTGTGGTTACCTGTGGTGGTTGTAGTTACCCCACTGACCGTTCCTTCTACATCAGTCTCATCTTCTGCATAGCTCATGATGAGGGTGCGCTGCCTATCGGTCAACATCCTACAAAGCATAATTACTGGGTTACCTCTTCATCAATATTTGCATATAGGATTATGCACTAAAGCATTTTAATATATTAAAACACTTTCACATTTTTCAATAACCTCTGAATGTTTTCCTAACAAAAGAAGATGTATAGAAAAAAAAAAATTATTCCCTTTCCTCTGTCACCTACACGTGTGGAAAGCCTTTTATACACACTGAAGACAATCGCTGGACACCAAACTTTACATATGAGAACCTAAAGAAGAGACAGATTCAAGAAGTATTTTATTCTAATCCTGAACATACAAACCCTTAAACCCAGTATGTTCATATCATTATGACTTCCACACTCATGTCCCTTTATATAGCTATAACAAGGGACAACAAAGATTCTGCTTTCTGAACACTTATGGGTGCAAGTTATGGATTTTGGGCTGCTGATAATAAGAATCTTCCTAACACACACTGTTTTACAGTCTTACCTTGGTTTGTTTCATTAATTAGTTCCAGAATGTTTCTCAAGAACTGAAAACGATGAGTACTGAGCAAATTTTTCCCATAAGGAATAATGTAAATGGAATGACTCCCAGACACCCAGAACATCCACACTGTATGAGGTATTATATGCATTAATGGAGTTGTATTGTACAGGTACTCCCTGATTTACGAAGGGGATATGTACCGACAAATCCATCATAACTTAAATGTATCATGAACTGAGGAGATTAATATAGTCCATGCTGTATCATAGATCTATTCTGTATTATACATTAACCTACAGTTAGTACGTTAATATTTAAGAAACCCTTAAGAATGGATTTAACAGAGCAGAAGTCTCACCAACGTTGCGATACATTATTACGTCTGTGGCAAGTATACGCTTAAGGATTCATCATGACAGAACTTAAGTAAGCATATGAACACCGGATTGGATGTAAATTGGTGACCAGGACAACCTCGCATTTATTGTGCAACATGTGTAGTGAACCTGAGAGAAAAATGTCCGATGCGAAATGACCGATTTCCGACAGTTTGCAGATTGCCGTCTTTTGAGCAACATTCATCTTTTCAAAGCTAAACCACCTCCATAGAAGTGGGCATGAGTGAGCAATTAAATATAACCACACAGACCGAGAAGCTGGTGGTGTCTGTTTTTTCTCTTGACGGAGTTTGTTCAATCATTTTTAACTTCAGTCATTCGTTTTTAGGTAGAACGCTAGCGTGATTTGTGCATGCTGCATGCACTCCGTGTCCGTCCTACTTGTCTACATGATGTAGTGAATACCTGATCTCTTATGGTGTGTTTTTTTTTTTTTTTTACAAACTGAGTGACATGCTCGATAATGTCAGATTCCACATTGTAAAATATAAAAAATACATTTTGCACACCCCTAATATTAAATAATATACAGTATGTAACATGCACTCCATGTATGACACGTCAAATTAAAATAAATTACCACAGTTATTTCCTTTACTGAATAAAAAGGGGTGCCAGTCTCCAATTCTGACAGACCACAGTACTACAGAGTATGGCATCATACAAGTATTCAATGAACTGGCTAACTACGCTAATAAATTTGGGGACGTTGTAGAGGGTAAACAATCCTCTATACAGCTTTGCCCCTCCAAAACTTGTCTAAAAGCTAATGGGCAGATGTTGTCCATTCTGAATAGATATGAAGTAACATTCTACACTACAGTGTTACAACTCATTAAGTATACCAACTAATGAACACTGCTCTAGGTTTTCTGAGCCGGTGTTGGTGAATGTGAAAATGCCATGTTCAGCCAAATGTTTAGCTTGCTAGGTCACAAATGATTTGTAGGGCACTCGGAGTAGCCTTTGAGTATGAACCCCTAATGCAAGAGCACTGTTCAGAGTTCTTAGTGTAATGAGAGTAAAAATGACCATTTTAGTATAGACTGCAGCCTATATTGTGCAAACAAACTCTGCTGTTACAGCTTAGTGTGAGTACATACTTGGGGACTTTAATCTTGATGTGGATGTAATGATCGCCATAACCGTAGCCACTGACTCGCGAGATACCCTTTCCAGAAAGCCTGATTCTCTGGTCAGTCTGGACACCAGCAGGAATCTGCACACAATTTGTCCATGGTGAAATTACATTTTAATCCATTCACAGAAGGCTTTGGCACACACTAGTTGGCCACCATGCGCAAACCTCTAGTCTGCTGAGCAAAAGTAACTCACAGAAAGATTGACCATTTCGTAGAGTCCTTGCACTCTCACTGTGCCCCCCAGGATGGCCTGAGCAATAGAGATTTGAACATCAGAGTGGATATCTGCCCCATCTCGTCTAAAAACAGGACTCTTCTGGACCTGAGGACCAAACCAAAGCCAGAAATTTAACATTCCCAGACAAAAATGTAATTCCACAGACTTAAAAAAAAATGTCCTGCTCATTTTGTTTGTGAACAGTGTCGTGGTAGCATGAAAAACGAAACCTTAAAGAATAGAACAATGTATGTGGAATTTCTTTTTAAAAATAGCTGTTATTAAAAAGAGCTACTATTTTGATACTGTAATCCTTAACATGACAACACACAACTATCAACAGGAACTTGAATGGTCTGGAAATTACCTGCTCAGAATTTGACATGAGCGGTACGGTTTTTTTGTTTGTCTTCAGTTTTTTTTTTTTTCACAGCAACAAATCTTTATCAGTACAAAAACAACTGTTCTAGTGTTGATTGTCTTGATTAATAAATACGGTGTTAATTATAGTAATAATGAGGATGTCTTTTTATTAGGAAAGAAAGCACACTAAAATCTTTGTGAGAAAATATACACTCATCTGCAACTTTATTAGGTACACCCAACTGCTCATTAACGCAAATATCTAATTAGCCAATCATGACAGCAACTCAAAGTATTTAAATACGTAGACAGGGACAAGACGACCTGCTGAAGCTCAAATCTAGCATCAGAGTGATTTCAAGTCAGATTTATTTATATAGCGCTTTTTTACAATGGAGCATTTTCTCAAAGCAACTTTACAAGTTTAGATTATCTCCTAATAACTACGTCCAATCCCAACAACAACATTTAAATCAAACTTGAATGTGGTATGGTTGGTGGTACTAGATGGGCTGGTCTGAGTATTTCAGAAACTGCTGATCTACTGAGATTTTCATGCACAGCCATCTCTGGGGGTTTATAGAGAACGGTCTGAAAAAGATAAATGGTGAGTGTCCACAGTGGTGCTTGAAGGTTTGTGAACCCGTTTAGAATTACATATTAGTGTTACATATTAGTGTCAAGTCAAGTCAGATCTATTTATATAGCACTTTTTACAATGGAGCATTGTCTCAAAGCAACTTTACAATTTAGATTACCTCCTAATAACTACGTCCAATCCCAAATTCAGCAAGCCTAGGGCGACAGTGGCCAAGGAAAAACTCCCTGAGTGTTATAGGAAAAAACCTTGGGAGGATTAAGACTCAAAAAGGGACCCAACCTCCTTGGGCGGCATGAGATGATAAATCTAAGAGCGAAACTAAAGTCATGGAGTCAAAGTTCGAATAAAATGTGAAGTATGGCACATCGGCATTAAGTGGCCCGGGTATGGTGGGGCTGGAGCTGATGACGGAAACAGCTTGACTGGAGCTACAGCAGATGAACATCATGTGTGGGGCTGGAACTGCCGGAACACAGCTCGAGAGAGAAAAACAGAAAAATGTAATTAGTTATTGATTTAGAGCACAGTGTCTATTAACAATCACTGATGCCATGTCAATCACTGATGCCATGTGTAGCATGAGACCCCGGCAGCATTAGCTATAGCAGCATAGCTAGAAAAAGGAGAACTGAACAGCCAAGAGGGATCACATGAGACATTGGCAACCCCACGTCTCTGATCACCATAAGACTGGCTCTTTGACTATGAACCCCCAGCTCTGCCCTTATTCTAAGACAAGTATGCACGAATCAAGATCACGAGGACCGAAGCCCAGTTCAGCCAGACCGCCCACTCGACACTCCCGGCTAACGGACAAGGCAGGCAGGCCAGACATTACTCCAGACTCCGGCCCCAGTGACCCAAGCCATGCATCCTGGTCTAAATCTAGTCAAAAGCCTGTGTGAATAGGTATGTTCTTTAGCCTAGAATTAAAAATTTGTAGAGTGTCTGAGTCTCAAACTAAAGTGGGAAGTTTATTCCATAGTTGGGGGGCCATGTATGAGAAAGCCTTTCCCCCTGCTGTGACTTTGTAATTCTAGGAACTAAAAGAAAGTCCTGTACCCTGCGAACGAAGTAGACGAGTTGGATTGTAAAACTCTAAGAGTTCACTCAGATAATGTGGGGCCAGGCCATGTAGAGCTTTATAAGTTATAAGAAGTATTTTGTAATCAATGCGGAATTTGACTGGTAACCAGTGTAGTGATGATAGAACAGGAGTGATGTGATCAAATTTTCTAGTTAGCACTCGGGCAGCTGCATTCTGAACTAACTGAAGTTTATTTATAGATTTACTAGAGCATCCAGTAAGTAAGGCGTTACAGTAATCCAACCTTGAGGTTATAAACGCATGAACAAGTTTTTCTCTGCATCATTAAGAGAGAGGATATTTCTAAGTTTAGCGATATTACGTAATTGAAAGAAAGCAATTCTTTCAATGCTAATGTGCGCATCAAAGGAGAGATCTGAATCAAATGTGACACCTAAGTTTTTTTACAGACTGACTGGGCAATACTGGACAGCCATCTAGATTTAGGATAGATGTAGCCAACCTGTCTCTCACAGCCTTGGGGTCCCACTAATTAGAACCTCAGTTTTATCTGAGTTAAGTAAGAGAAAATTAAATAACATCCATCTTTTATTTCCATTACACAGTCCTCAATTTTGTTGATTGTAAGGGCTGTCATTAGGTTTGGCTGATATGTACAGCTGTGTATCATCTGCATAGCAGTGAAAAACTAATGCCATGTTTACGAATAACTGAGCCTAGTGACAGCCGGTACATAGAGAATAAAAGCGGCCAAGCACTGACCCCTGAGGCACGCCATACTTCACTTTTGAGGGCTTAGACAGATTATCTATATGAACAAACTGGTACCGGTCAGTTAAGTAGGATTTAAACCAAGAAAGTGCTGATCCCTTAATACCTACAGTATTTTCTAGTCTGTTTAGTAAAACATCATGATCTATAGTGTCAAATTGCTGCACTTAAATCTAACAGAACAAGAAAAGAAACACATCCCTTATCTGAGGACATTAACAACTCATTTAGTACCCTAATTAATGCTGTGTTTCAGTACTATGATGGGGTCTGAAGCCAGACTGAAATGTTTCATAAAATCTCATTCGTTTGGAGGTAAATGCAGAGTGCTGATAGACGGTTTTTTCTAAGATTTTGGACAGAAAGGGTAGATTTGAAAATTGGTCTATAATTAGATATCACACAAGGGTCAGATTGGCTTTTTTAATCAGTGGTTTGATAACAACAGACTTAAAGGATTTGGGCACATAACCAAAGGTAAAGGGATGAATTTAAAATAACTAACACTGGCTCTATAACACTAGGTAATACTTGTTTGAGTAACCGTGTAGGAATTGGATCTAATAAACATGTTGATGGCTTTTAAACGAGCTGATCAGTGCGGATAGTTCAGTATTAGTAATTAGGGTAAAAGATTCTAATCTTGATTTACAGCTCATTAAATGATGTCTTCACTAGTACTGCATCTGGAAGGTGACTGAATAGTTTGGTGATGTGATGAGCATTGAGTTTTATGCCTAATGTTTTCCATCTTATCATTAAAGAAAGTCATGAAATCATTACTGTTAAAATTACACAGAACGGGAGAGTCACTTTCTGTGGTTTTTTTATGTTAATTTGGAGACTGTATTAAAGAGAAATCTTGGATTATTCTTATTTTTCTCTATGATTGAAGAGAAGTATGCAGTTTTTAGCTTTAGTGAGGGCATGCTTATACTCTGCCATGCTGTCCCTCCAAGCAATCTTAAACACCTCCAATTTACTATGTCCTCCACTTGCACTCTAAATGCCGTGTTCATTGCTTTAAGGGTATGGGTGTTGTCATTATACCATGGTGCTAGCCTTTTTTTTTCCCCTAATGAGTTTGACCCTAGCAGGAGCAATCGTGTCCAGGGTTGAGCGAAGCACACATTCTAATTGGTCATTTACACACTCAAGATGATTGATCTCCGTAGGTGTATTAAATTTCAAGTCTGGTAGGTTTTTAATAAACGCAGCTGGAGTAGCAGATGTGGTAGTGTGCTTGGTGAGATAAACGAGGCAGAAGGATTTTATTTAATAGAGATAGCTCAAATACTAAAAGATAGGGATCTGAAATCGAATCACTTTGCGGGGAAAAACATCAAGGTTATCTATATTGATACCAAATGTTAATATTAGATCTAAAGTATGATTACAGCGATGGGGTTGGTCCCATCACATTCTGAGTGATACCCATAGATTCTAAGATGGACTCGAAAGCAATTTTAAGTGGATCCTGCTCATTGTCAAAGTGAATATTGAAATCACCTACAATTAAACCCTTATCTGTTGACAGTAGTAAGCAGGAAAGAAAGTTAGCAAATTCCTGAAGAAATTCTGAATAGGGACCAGGAGGATGGTAAATAGTGATAAGCTGAAAAGAGTGTGGTTTTGACTTCCATAACGATGGATCAGTCACATTAACAATCAGTATTTCAAAGAATTAGCCTTGTAATGAGATTTAGCTGTAACACCAACTCTTTGTCAAAAATTGTGGCTATGCCTCCCCCCCGACCATTAGGACGAGGGCGATTAGCATGACTGTATCCAGGAGGTGAGACTTCATTTAAGGCTAAATACTGTATTCATCAGGTCTAATCCAAGTCTCAGTGAGACAGAGAACATGTAAGCGTTTATCAGTGATCATTTCCATTTACAATTACTGCTTTGTTTGTAAGTGATCTAATGTTAAGTAAATCATAGCTTTAGAGTCTAATGTTATTTCTTTGGCAGCTATCTGTGTTTATACTAATGAGGTTATTAAAACAGACTTTTTAAGAGCGTTTACGTTTAGGGCAGATGCGGGTAACAGACACAGTTTCAATAATGTGAGTTCTGGGTGACGGTGCATGGCTAACAGCAGACAGTTGGTTAAGCCGGTCTGTCTGCTGCCTGACCCCTGCTCTGGATAGTCAGCCCCTAACCAATCGGGCCATAAGACTATGGGCAATGTTGCAGGGAGATGAGAGCAGCACCCTCCCAAGTGGGATGGGACACCGTCCCATCCAAAAAGGCCAGGCTTACCCTCAAAGGCTGTCCAGTTTGTCTATAGCCCACGTTGTTTTCAGAGCATCACTTGGACAGCCAGCAGTTCAGCGACCATAACCTGCTGCAGGCTTGGTCACCTCGCCGCATTGGGATGGGGCCAGAGCACACTACAGCATCGGACATCGCCTTCGCCACGCTAACCACCTCTACAAAATTAGCCTTAGTAACCTCTGACTGACGAAGGCGTTTATCATTAGCCCCTACATGAATAACTATCCTAGAGAATCCGCGGCTCTCGAGTTCACTAAGACTCGTTACAATGTCCGGCACTCTGGCTCCGGGGATACAGAGAGAACTCTAGCTGCTGGTGTCCCCTAAAGGGGTAGTAGCAAGTTTCACGTGTCGTAAAATAGAGTCACCTATGACCAGAGCTCTTTCAACAGGCTGCTCAGTGGGTGCATCACTGAGAAGGGTAAAACCTGTTGGACACGTGAACGGATAAAGAGTGGTGCTCTCGTGGACTAGCCTTACGACTACGTCGCCGAACCGTCACCCACTTGCCCTGCTGCGAGGACTCTGCCGGGGCTGGGGCTCTAACTTCAACTGTGGCATCCAGATCTGCTAAGCTAGGAGCTAAGCTAGCCTTCTCTAATGTCTGGATGCACGCCTCTAAAACTACAATTTTCTCCGTCAGACTAGCTACAAGCCTACACCTATCACAAGTAAAATTTACACTAATGACGGAGGAAGAAATAGCTAAACATGCCACACTCGGCACAGGGAACAAGCACAGCAGAAGCCATGTTTTAGTACAATTAATGAATTAAAGGTACTTAGCTTCGGGTGGTTGTGTGTGTGTGCCGAGTGAAGATCTGGTTCAGCTGCAGCCGATGGTTTAATGCAATGCTCGATTAAAGCGTTAATACAAGTTAAGTCAACAAAAACGTCACTAAAAAACTAAGTCTCAGAAAGAAAGTGGGAAAAGAACTGTAAAAAAAGTTATAAAAAACACACACTACTGCACAAAAGAAGACGCAACTCTGGTAATTAGCTAATGGCTAATTACTGCAAAACACAAGCCGGTATACCTGTAAAAGTTACTAAATAACGATTAGCGGCAAAAAAGATATAATCCCCGGTACGAGAATAAAATGATTAAGATGTTGTAAAAACCTACTATATATACGATTATATATGATACAGATGCGATCGGGAATTAAAATAGTTCAAAGGTAATAAACTGCTAACAGCTACGAAACGGCGTGCGTCTGTGTGCAATCGGGGGAAAAGAGTCTGGGTTGCCAGATCCTCGCGCGTCGCTCAGTGCTCAGCGTTTCTCTCAGTCGTTCTCTCAGCGTTCTCTCAGCGTTCTCTCAGCGTTCTCTCAGCGTTCTCTCAGCGTTCTCTCAGCGAAATGAATCCTGTCACAGGATTAGTGCGAGCCAAAAGTACGTGAACCTTTGCTTTCAGTATCTGGTGTGATATATATTTCCATTGGATTAAGGTCAGGACTTTGACTTTGCCATTCCAAAACATTAACTTTATTCCTCTTTAACCATCCTTTGGTAGAACGACTTGTGTGCCTAGGGTCGTTGTCTTGCTGCATGACCCACGTTCTCTTGAGATTCAATTCATGGACGGATGTCCTGACATTTTCCTTTAGAATTCTTTGATTTAAATCAGAATTCATTGTTACATCAATGATGGCAAGCCGTCCTGGCCCAGATGCAGAAAAACAGGCCCAAACCATGATACTACCACCACCATGTTTCACAGATGGGATAAGGTTCTTATGCTGGAATGCAGTGTTTCCTTTCTCCAAACATAACGCTTTTCTATTAATCCAAAAAGTTCTATTTTGGTCTCATCCGTCCACAAAACATTCTTCCAATAGCCTTCTGGCTTGTCTACGTGATCTTTAGCAGACAAGCAGCAATGTTATTTTTTTAGAGCAGTGGCTTTCTCCTTTCAACCCTGCCATGCACACCATTGTTGTTCAGTGTTCTTTTATTGGTGGATTCATGAACATTAACATTATCCAAACTGAGAGAGGCCTTCGGTTGCTTAGAAGTTACCCTGGGGTCCTTTGTGACCTTCGCCAACTATTACACGCCTTGATCATTGATGGTCCAAACACTCCTGGGGAGGGCAGCAATGGTCTTGAATTTCCTCCATTTGTACACAATCTGTCTGACTGTGGATTGGTCCAAATTCTTGAGAGATCGTTTTGTAACCTTTTCCAACCTGATGAGCATCAACAACTCTTTCTGAGCTCCTCAGAAATCTCCTTTGTTCGTGCCATGATACACTTCCACAAACGTGTTGTGAAAAGCAGACTTTGTTAGATCCCTGTACTTTAAATAAAACAGGGTGCCCACTCACACCTAGTTGTCATCCCATTGATTGAAAACACCGGACTCTAATTTTACCTTCAAATTAACTGCAAATCCTAGAGGTTCACATACTTTTGCCACTCACTAATATGTAATATAGGATCACTTTCCTCAATAAATAAATGACCAAGAATAATATTTTTATTTCATTTATTTAACTGGGTTCTCTTTATCTACTTCTAAGACTTGTGTAAAACTGATGACATTTCAGGTCATATTAATGCAAAACTATACAAAATTGTAAAGGGTTCACCAACTTTCAAGCACCACTGTAAGTTTAATTGGTTTTTAGCTCTAGTGAATCTATTGTTACTATGATGGCAGTGTTGTTCACAGACTCAGTGTTGTTCTGCTTTTCCATGTAAGGCTCACAGTGTTAACAGAGAAGGTCAGCCCAGACTTCTCTAACCCCAGCCACAGTTTCAGGCTCATTCAAAGATGTTCCCATGACAATTGTGAGATGTAATTCCGCCAATGGATTGACACCACTCTTCAATGTAGCATGGAAGTTCAGACGTACCTTTGGACCAAGGTGGTACCGATTTTAAAAAAGGGTGCATCAAGGTCACCATTTTGTGCACTCCAGTCTCTGTATGAACAGAGGGATATTGGACTCTGTCAATGGTGCGTCTTATCTACAATTCTGTTTGTGGTATGCATAACCAGGATATCAAGGAGCAGTTGAGGCTACAGGTGCCATCTTATTTGCAGATGATACTGTGGGCTAAGGGCCTTACCCCAGGGCCTAGTACTACCAATAATGGCAGCATGGTAGTACTAGGACTTGAACCCTGGACCATCTGGTCAGTCTATAACCTTAACAGCTGGACCAGCACAGTTTAGTTTGAATGTGTAGTGCATTAATAGTGTTAATTTTTCATTTGTCCTTTTGTTAGTACGTGGTGATCTTGTATCTCTGTACATTAAATAAAATATTTCAATATGTTACTCACCCTAAATGTAATAAAGATCTCTTTATTTCCCACAGGCATCCTGACCATCTGCCCATCCTCGATACCTGTGAAGCAAATCCCACTACAATAATCAGAGCACAGTATTTAATAATATGCATGTAATATCAGTGGCCACTGTGCTGAACAAACATGATTTCATAATTATTCATTTATCTACAAATTAATTCAGAATCCTTTGCATGGCAATTCTTAAGAAACATACCGTAGATTAGGTAAGGAAGAATGGCTGGGTTATACATAAAAAAATTCTTAAGGACTTTTCTTTTGCAAAATCTAGTAAAACTGCCCTGACTTTGTGAGCTCAAGAACTCACCGGCAGGAACAGGAACCATAACGGTGCGTCTCTGTTTGCTCTGGCCCGTCCCTCGGCAAGCTGTACAGGGTGACGTGATAACTGAGCCACGGCCACTGCACCACCGGCACGTAGAGCGCATCACAAATGGGCCAGTGTTCACCGTCTCCTGCAAGGTATGTTATGGTATGTAAAGAGATATCAGTGCAGAGGTCTCAGTTCTATCACAGCTAGCTTTCTTAAACTTTTTGTTGTGGTTCACTTTGGTCCATTTGGTCCTTTTGTTCCATTTGGTATTGTAACTATAGTTTCTGTCAATCTGGCTGGCATAAAACTTTATGCCTTTGCCCAGACAGTGCACATACACTCACGGGCTACTTCATTAGGCACTCCTTGCTAGGACCGGGTTGGACCCTATTTTGCCTTCATAACTGCATTAATTTTTTGTGGCATGGATACAACACGGTGCTGGAAACATTCCTTGGAGATTTTGATCCATAGTTACATTGCAGGTTTGTCGGTGAAGTTACTGTCATGTTCAAGAAACTAGTTTGAGATGATTTGAACTGTTGGCATGGAACTGTGTTATCCTGCTAGTCATTGTGGTCTTAATGTGATGGACACAGTCAGCAACAGCATTCAGGTAGGCTCCTCTGTTTACACGAAATGTTGATACTAGGTGTTATGGATCCATCCACGGTTTTACAATCTTCTATTGTCCAATTTTGGTAAGCCTGTGAGAACTGTAGCCTCGGTTGCCTGTTGTGGCTGACAGAAGTAGCACCTGATGGGATCTTTTGCTGCTGTAGCCCATCTGCATTAAGGTTCATTATGTGTTTAGAGACGCTCTTCTGCAACCTTCAGTTGTAACAAGTAGTAATTTGAGTTACTGTTGCCTTTCTATCAACTTCAACCAGTCTGGCCATTCTCCTCTGGTATCAACAAGACTTTTTTTTTTGCCCAGAGAACTGCCACTCACTGGATAATTTCCCTTTCTCTGATCATTCTCTCTCAGCCCTATAGATGGTTGTTTGTGAAATTCTAGTACACCAGCAGTTTCTGAAATACTCAGATCAGCTCGTTTAGAACCAACCACCATACTACATTCAAAGTCACTTAGTTCACCTTTCTTCCCCATTCTGATGCTGGGGCTAAACTTCAGAAAGGTTGCCTTGACCATGTCTACATGCCTAAATGCACCGAGTTGCTGAAATGTGATTGGCTGATTAGATATGTGTGTTAACAAGCAGTTGAGCAGGTGTATCTAATAAAGTAGCCAGTGAGTGTAAATACGCACAATTAGTGATAACTGTTTAACTGACTGTTAGTTCGTATAATTTCTGGTATTCCAGTCAGTCTGACCAGCTACAGAAAATGAATGGAAGTAAAAGAAGTTGTGATAATGACTAGGAATGGGTTGCTTAAAAGGTGCAATTCCAAAGTTGGTTATAATGCTCTTAAAATACTATAGAAACAATTTAATGGGGACCAGCCAAGGTTGACCAAGAATGGATGGAAGAATGATTTGAGCACAACAGACGGGTGGATATTAGTTCTGATTAGTGTACACAACAGCATAGCTTACCATTCCTGTGCCATTGCAGTGGTGGCAGTGCTGGACCTTAGAGCCAGGCTCATGGCCTTTACCATTACAGCGCTGGCAAGTGGCATCAATGTTCGCTGTGAGTTCCTTGTTCACACCTTTAGCAGCTTGAGCAAATGTCAGTTCCATCACATACTGGTGAGAAGCAGAGAAAGCAATTTGGATATTGTTCAAGATATAGAATATGTATAAGCAAGGTTTAATTGCGTGAGCGTTTTGCCTGTACTTTCATCTTTTTAAATAACTGCGAATGGAATACTTATGTAGGAGCACTTGAACGAGACAAGATTTTGACCCGGGTTCACCAGCGCTTTTACCGAGTGTTCATCTGGTGTATCATGATACCTAGGGAGTGCCCTTGCTGCCTGCTTCCTATGTAGGGTGGTCTCTGTGTGTAGTGGAATGGAACCCTTAGGCAATTAACAGTCTAAGGGAATACAGAATAATTGAATACAGCTTGTGGGTTAATTATTCCAATTAGTGCAGACAGTTATATAAACCATTAGGTCTTTCCCAATACACTTTGTGAATTGACTTATCCAATTTATAAACAAGATTTGATAATAAAAGCAACATCAAACAAATCTGAAGGCATTATTGCAGCCTCAAGATTATCCCTCAAACTGAGTTTTGGTTGAGGCATTTCTTTTGCATTCACTATCTTTCAAAATTTTTACTAATTTGATTTTATTTATCAAGTTGCTTTTAATCAATAGCATTATAAGACATTATGCTAATAAGTTCCAATTACGCTGTTACCCAAAGTATACTGTATAGATTTAACGGTTTCTTCAACAGCGTTTAATTTGTCTTACCTCTTGAGGCTGATCAAAGATGCCATTGAAGTTTCCAAATCCTTGAGCTCCAGAAAATTCCCCAAAGATTTTGCGGAAGAGTTCCTCTGGGTCCACACTTGCACCTCTGCTCCAGTATTGCTGTTGACCTGCTCCAGCTCCACCCGCTTCAAACCCAGCTGAGCCATAGGCGTCATATTGCTTCCTCTTCACCTCATCACCGAGAACCTACATATTGAAGAGAATCATGTAGTTAACTTTGCATTCAAAGGCCTTTGTAGATGTCATGAGATATGGACAAGCCGTCTATCAGCAGCTCTGCAGTTGCCTCCAAAGGAATGGTATTTATGAAACATTTCAAGTCAAGTCAGATTTATTTATATAGCGCTTTTTACAATGGAGCATTGTCTCAAAGCAACTTTACAAGTTTAGATTATCTCCTAATAACTACGTCCAATCCCAAATTGAGCAAACCTAGGGCGACAGTGGCAAGGAAAAACTCCCTAGTTCTAGGAAGAAACCTTGGGAGGACCAAGACTCAAAAAGGGACCCAACCTCCTTGGGCGGCGTAGATGATAAATCTAAGAGCGAAACTAAAGTAATGGGTCATAGTTCGAATGAAATGTGAAGTATGCAACATCGACATTAAGTGGCCCGGGTATGGTGGGGCTGGAGCTGATGACGGAAGCAGCTTGGGTGGAGCTGCAGCGGATGAACATCATGTGGGGCTGGAACTGGTACCGGAACACAGCTCAGAGAGAAAACAGAAGATGCAATTAGTTATTGATTAAGAGCACAGTGTTTATTAACAATTACTGATTCCATGTCAATCACTGATGCCAAGTGTAGCATGAGACCCCGGCAGCATTAGCTATAGCAGCATAGCTAGAAAGAGGAGAACTGGTAGGAAAACACAGCCAAGAGGGATCACGAGACATTGGCAACCCCACGGGAGGCAGAAAACAGCAACCCAACGTCTCTGATCACCATAAGACTCTTTGGCTATGAACCCCCAGCTCTGCCCTTATTCTAGGTAAGGATGCACGAGTCAAGGTCACGAGGATCGAAGCCCAGTTCAGCCAGACCGCCCACTCGACACTCCCGGCTAGCGGACAAGGCAGGCAGGCCAGACATGACTCCAGACTCCGGCCCCAGCGACCCAAGCCATGCATCCTGGTCTAAATCTAGTCAAAAGCCTGTGTAAATAGGTATGTCTTTAGCCTAGACTTAAAACTTTGGAGAGTGTTCTGAATCTTGTCCATATAGATAATCTGTCTAAGCCCTCAAAAGTGAAGTATGGCGTGCCTCAGGGGTCAGTGCTTGGCCCGCTTTTATTCTCTATGTACCGGCTGTCACTAGGCTCAGTTATTCGTAAACATGGCATTAGTTTTCACTGCTATGCAGATGATACACAGCTGTACATATCAGCCAAACCTAATGACAGCCTTACAATCAACAAAATTGAGGATTGTGTAAAGGAAATAAAAGACTGGATGTCATTTAATTTTCTCTTACTTAACTCAGATAAAACTGAGGTTTTAGTAGTTGGACCCATGGCTGTGAGAGACAGGTTGGCTACATCTATCCTTAATCTAGATGGCTGTTCAGTATTGCCCAGTCCATCTGTAAAAAACTTCGGTGTCATATTTTATTCAGATCTCTCCTTTGATGCGTACATTAGCAGCATCACTCGAATGTCTTTCTTTCAATTACATAATATCGCTAAACGTAGAAAATATCCTCTCTTTTAATGATGCGGAGAAACTGGTTCATGCGTTTATAACCTCAAGGTTGGATTACTGTAACGCCTTACTTACTGGATGCTCTAGTAAATCTATTAGTAAACTTCAATTGATTCAGAATGCAGCCGCCCACATGCGAACACGAACTAGAAAATTTGATCACTCCTGTTCTATCATCACTACACTGGTTACCAATTAAATTCTGCATCGATTACAAAATACTTCTTATAATTTCTAAAGCTCTACATGGCCTGGCCTCACATTATCTGAGTGATACAATCCAGCACGTCTACTTCATTCGCAGGGTACAGGACTTCTTTTAGTTCCAAGAATTAAAAAAGTTACAGCAGGGGGAAAGGTTCTCTCATAAATGGTCCCCCAACTATGGAATAAACTTCCCACTTTAGTTCGAGACTCAGACACTCTCCAAATTTTTAAGTCTAGGTTAAAGACGTACTTACTTACACAGGCTTTTGACTAGATTTAGACCGGGATGCATGGCTTGGGTCCCTGGGGTCAGAGTCTGGAGTCATGTCTGGCCTACCTGTCTTGTCTTTTAGCCGGGAGTCTTGGGTGGGCGGTCTGGCTGAACTGGGCTTCGGTCCTCTTGATCTTGACTTGTGCATCCTTGCCTTAGACTAAGGACAGAGCTGGGGGTTCATAGTCAGAGTCTTACGGTGATCAGAGACGTTGGGTTTCTGTCTTCTGCCTCCCGTGGGGTTGCCGATGTCTCATGTGATCCCTCTTGGCTGTGTTACCTTCCGGTTCTCGTATTTCTGCTAATGCTTCCGGGGTCACATGCTACACGTGGCATCAGTAATTGTTAATAGACACTGACCTCTTAATCAATAACTAATTACATTTTCTGTTTTCTCTCCGAGCTGTGTTCCAGCCCCACACATTATGCTTCCGCTTCAGCTTCACTTAAGCCGTTTCTGTCATCAGCTCGAGTCCCATCATACCCAGGCCACAGCGGAGGACAGTAACCCTCTAAATCCTCCGATTATCTTTGGATGAAGTGCTTAGACTCAAGATCCTGGAGTGATTTTGTGTATTGGACTACTTCTTGCAGATGAGCATATTTGACATTTTACTTGAACCATGACTCCATGACTTATTAGTTTAGATAAATTAGTTTCATTCTTAGATTTATCATCTACGCCGCCCAAGGAGGTTGGGTCCCTTTTTGAGTCTTGGTCCTCCCAAGGTTTCTTCCTCATAACACTACGGGCGTTTTTCCTTGCCACTGTCGCCCTAGGCTTGCTCAATTTGGGATTGGACATAGATATTAGGAGATAATCTAAAATTGTAAAGTTGCTTTGAGAGAATGCTCCAAATGCTAAATAAATAAATCTGACTTGACAACTTGTACAAGATGTACGATATACAGTGGCGCTTGAAAGTTTGTGAACACTTTAGAATTTTCTATATTTCTGCATAAATATGACCTAAAACATCATCAGATTTTCACACAAGTCCTAAAAGTAGATAAAGAGAACCCAGTTAAACAAATGAAATAAAAATATTCTACTTGGTCATTTATTTATTGAGGAAAATGATCCAGTATTACATATTAGTGAGTGGCAAGGTATGTGCCAGTTAATTTGAAGGTGAAATTAGAGTCAGGTGTTTTCAGTCAATGGGATGACAATCAGGTGTGAGTGGGCACCCTGTTTTATTTAAAGAACAGGGATCTATCAAAGTCTGCTCTTCACTACATGTTTGTGAAAGTGTATCATGGCACGAAGAATGTAGATTTCTGAGGACCTCAGAGAGTTGTTGATGCTCATCAGGTTGGAAAAGGTTACAAAACCATCTCTAAAGAGTTTAGACTCCACCAATCCACAGTCAGACTTATTATGTACAAATGGAGAAAATTTAAGAGCATCGCTACCCTCCCCAGGAGTGGTGAACCAACAAAGATCAAGGCGTGTAATAGTTGGCGAAGGCCACAAAGGACCTCAGCGTAACTTGTAAGCATCTGAAGGCCTCTCTCACATTGGCTAATCTTCATGTTCATGAGTCCACCATCAGAAGAACACTGAAAAACAATGGTGTGCATGGCAGGGTTGCAAGGAGAAAGCCACTGCTCTATAAAAAGAACACTGCTGCTCATATGCAGTTTGCTAAAGATCACATGGACAAGCCACAAGGCAATTGGAAGAATGTTTTGTGGATGGATTAGACCAAAATAGAACTTTTTGGATTAAAAGAAAACCATTATGAATGGAGAAAGGAAAACACTGCATTCCAGCATAAGAACCTTACCCCATCTGTGAAACATGGTGGTGGTACATGGTTTGGGCCAGTTTTGCTGCATCTGGGCCAGGACGGCTTGCCATCATTGATGGAACAATGAATTCTGAATTATATCAAAGAATTCTAAAGGAAAATGTCAGGACATCTGAACATGAACTGAAACTCAAAAGAAAGTGGGTCATGCAGCAAGACAACAACCCTAAGTCGACAAAGACACAAATCGTTCTACCAAAGAATGGCTAAAGATGAATAAAGTTCATGTTTTGGAATGGCCATGTCAAAGTCCTGACCTTAATCCAATCAAAATGTTGTGGAAGGACCTGAAGTGAGCAGTTAATGTGAGGAAACCCACCAACATCCCAGAGTTGAAGCTGTTCTGTAAGGAGGAATGGGCTAAAATTCCTCCAAGCCGGTGTGCAGGACTGATCAACCATTACAGGATCAATAGTTGCAGTTATTGCTGCACGGGGAGTGGGTCACACCAGAAAGCAAAGATTCACAAACTTTTGACACCCACTAATATGTAATATTGGATCATTTTCATCAATAAATAAATGACCAAGTATAATATTTTTGTCTCATTTGTTTAACTCTTTATCTACTTTTAGGACTTGTGTGAAAATCTGATGTTGTTTTAGGTCATAATTATGCAGAAATATAGAAAACTCTAAAGGGTTTACAAACTGTCAAGCACCACTGTATTTAATGAGACTTCCCCATGAGAGGAATCAAAACCTGTTATCTGAACGTACCTTGTTCTGGAAAATGAGGTTTGAATGCATTTGTACATGATGCAGAGATGTTCAGTTGGGATGGCAGCTGTGTGACACCTCTAACTGGTAAAGGATTTCACCAGAAAAAACAATGATACACCAAGTTAATGTAACCTTATTTGTTTTTCTTCTCTACAAACAATATGAAGGACGGTGTTATCCCAAGCAGAACATGTTGACATCCTCCTCATTTCTAATAAATGAAGCACATGACATCGCAGAAGATTTAAACAAAAGCCAACCAAACAGCCCTCCTATTACCCTATTTGGTTGGAATTTTATCTCCCATTACCAAACATCTTGCCAAATTCCAAGAAACAGGTTCTGTTGCCAAGGAACCAAATGCTGGACGAGTGAAAAATGCTACAGATGTATCAAAAGTCAACAAAATCACAAACACAGGTCAAACACAAACCCTCACTGGGCTGATAAATCTAACATTGTTGCCTCACCTCAAGTCATTTATGCTATGGTGTATGGGGAACCCGAGCTATAAGATCTTCATTCATTGAAAGAATTTTAAGAGCAGATCATTACACAAGGTTGCTAGATGAAGGTATATTTCCTTCATTGTTGTCAGAGTATAGAACACTTCCTGATTTATCCCCTTTGGATATCCATCTGCCGGATGATATCTCTGTGAAGACACAGAATGTCATTTATCTTGACTGAACTGTTGACGCCTGTGCTTGAAGCCAGATGTTTGGTAAAATTTAATCAGGAATTAGAGAATCCTGTCAATGGGTAGCCTTAACACCTGAACCTGATGGACAGCATATCAAACACATCCTGTAACCCCTATGGTCAATTTTGTAGTTGGTGGTGAAATGTTCTACCAGTTTGATGCGTCACACACCTACCTTCCGATTTAAAAATCTGAAGCTAAAGCCAATATTGTGGCATTCAAGATGGCCACCATGTTGGTGACATGGCCCAACAGGTTTTCCCCTCCTCTACACCTTATGTCTAAAATTGGATCACTGCCTGCTTTCATTTTATATGAGCTTCCTTACTTTTGAGAGACACTGTATATTCCAAACCCCATCTACTGCCAATGAGCTAAGTAAGATGTAGTTGTGCAATGGACTTTCTGATTGGTCATCCTGCCTGCCTGCTTGCTATCTGCATATTGGGTGTGGCTTCAAATTTCTAGCAGAAAGGGCCTATGAAACATTTACAGCATTTAGCAGACAAATACAACCTGTATTTGATTCAATGAACTGCAATTCATAGCAACATCAATTGTAAACTCATCATGAGAAGAGGAATCGTCTTAAACAAAAAAGTAAAATAACTAGTTTTCCAAAAGGGTAGATATATTTTTCTCTATGAATTTCGTTATACATAGTTGTGTAACTATCTATTGCTGTTTAAGCTTTACTTTAATAGATTAACTACATTTATGAGAATGGGGGATACAGGCTCTCACTTATTTTTGGTTTATCTTTGGTTTAACAGATAACTGGGGCAAAAAATTTAAAATAAAAATGCTGCAATGTTTACCGGATGCCAGTTTTAAAAATAAACGTGATTTAAAACAATGTAAAGTGAAACCTCATATGCTTCAGCCAGCTGTGCAAATTTCTCCTTGGCTTGAGGGTCATCTTTGTTTGTGTCTGGATGATATTTCTTTGCCATCTGCAATGAAAAATCACAACTGTCAGTCTGCTGGCATAAAGAAAGTTTCACATTTAATCCTATGTTGTTATCATTCATTCATTCATTCATTCATTCATTAGTTCCCTTTCTTATCCACTTAATCCTGGACAGGGTCACAGGAGAGCCACAAAAAAGGACCCAGACCACTCCACTTGGGTTCGAACCCAGGACCATCTCACTGTGAGGTGACAGTGTTACCAACAGAAACACTAGCCCGCCCTTATGTTGGTTATTATAATTTATAATCTGCTACTGCACAAGACTGTAATTAAACCAGAGTAACAGTTAAATTTAATGAGAACACCTGCTGTGTCTCCTTTTTTAAAGATGCAATAATAACCCAAGATGACATGGCATCTGTAATCCATAACAAAACTTAAATCTTGGATGAAGCTAATGTCTTACTTGATAATAGGCTTTCTTGATCTCTTTCTGGGACGCTGTACATGGCACACCAAGGATCTGGTAAAAGTCCTGTTTACTACTGGCAGCAGCACTAATGTGGAAAGACTGTTTGAGCTGAACATGATGAGAAGTCTCACCTGTGGACATATACCAGAAAAAGTGTCAGAATGAGGAGTGGTTTCTTTGTAGTCAGAAGGTGAATTTAACCACTTTTGTAAAAGTCAGCCTTTAATAATGCATGAAGACAGAACAGGAAAACACACTTATATCTCTGAAAATCTGGCAGATGATTGACAATTCTGCAGACACAAACGCCTTGATGATGAGAAGGTTATCGGAGACAGGCCAGACTGGTTTATGCTGACATAAAGGCTATGGTAACTCAGATACACTACTACTTCTTCTTTCGGCTTCTCCCTTTATCAGGGGTCACCACAGCGAGTTAAACGTTTCCACCTCACCCTGTCCTCCACGTCCTCTACTCTCACCCCAACTCCCTGCATATCTTCATTTACCACAACCAAATAACTCCTCTTTGGCCTTCCTGTCCGTCTCTTGCCTGGCAGCTCCATCTCCAAAATCCTCCTACCAATATATCGACTATCCCTCCTCTGCACATGTCCAAACCATCTCAGTCTTCCCTCTCGAATTTTGTCTCCCAATTTTCCAACCTGTGCTGTCCCTCTGATGATCTCATTCCTAATCCTGTCTACCCTAGACACTCCTAGAGAGAACCTCAACATCTTAAGTTCTGCCACCTCCAGCTCTGCTTCCTGTCTCTTTGTCAGTGCCACTGTCTCTAACCCATACAACAAGGCTGATCTCACTACTCTCTTATAAATCTGTCCTTTCACTTTTGCTGCGACCCTTTTGTCACACAGCACTCCTGACACTCTTCTCCACCTACTCCATCCTGCCTGTACTCTCTTCTTTACCTCCTTTCCACACTCCCCATTTCCTTGGACAGTTGATCCCAAGTACCTGAACTCCTGTACCTTTGTGACCACTGATCCCTGTAGCCCCCTGACTGTTCCACCTGCCTCCTTTCATTTACACCATGTATTCCCTGTCTACTACAGTTGACTTTCATCCTCTCCTTTCCAGATTATACCTCCACCTCTCCAAGTTCTCTTCTACCTGTTCCCTGTTCTCACTACAGATCACAATGTCGTCTGCAAACATCATAGTCCATAGCGATTCCTGTCTGACCTCATCTGTTAGTCTGTCCATCACCAGAGCAAATAAGCATGGACTCAGGGCCGATCCTTGATGCAGCCCCACCTCTACCTTGAAGCTATCTGTCACTCCTACAGCACATCTCACCGCTGTCAAGCTGTTATCATACATGTCCTGCACTAATCTAACTACTTTTCAGCCACTCGAGACTTCCTCATACACCACCACAGTTCCTCCCTTGGCACCCTGTCATAAGCTTTCTCCAAATCCACAAAGATGCAGTGTAGCTCTTTCTGACCATCTCTATACTTCTCCATCAGCAGTCTCAAAGCAAAAATCGCATCCATGGTGCTCTTCATTGGCATGAAACCATACTGTTGTTCACTCACTGTCACCTCCTGTCTGAGCCTAGCTTCCACAACTCTCTCTCAAATCTTCGTTGTGTGGCTCATCAACTCTATATACATCACCCTTCTGCTTAAAAATCGGTACAACTAAACTTTTCCTCCATTCCTCCGGCATACTCTCATTCACCAGAATTCCATTGAATAATCTACTCAAAAACACCACTCCCAGCTCTCCTAGACTTTTCCATACCTCAACCGGTATGTCATCAGGTCCCACTGCCTTTCCGTTCTTCATCCTTTTCAAAGCTTTCCTCACTTCGTCCTTGCTAATCTTTGCTACATCCTGTTCCACAATTTCTACGCCATCCAACCTTCTTTCCCTTTCATTTTCTACATTCATCAACTCCTCAAAATACTCCTTCCATCTTTCCCTCACCCTCTCCTCACTTGACAGTACATTTCCATTTCTATCCTTGATCACCCTGACATGCAGCACATCGTTTCCAGCTCTATCTCTGTCTTGCCAGCAGATACAACTCCTTCTCTCCTTCCCTACTGTGTAACCTTTCATATAACTCATCGTAGGCCTTCTGCTTGAGCTTTGATACCTCCCTTTTTGCCCTACTCTCTTTAGTCCTGTCCCTGTCCCATTTCTTCTTAGCTGACCTCTTTCTCTGAATAACCTCCTGCACTTCCTCGTTCCACCACCAGGTTTCCTTTTCATCCTTTGCCTGTCCAGAAGACACACCCAGTACCTTTCTACCGGTCTGTCTAATTACTGTTGCTGCTAACACTCTTTCCTATCACCCAAAGCCTTTCTCAGCTCCACTCTGAACTCCTTACAACATTCTTCCTTTCTCAACTTCCACCATTTGGTCCTCTGCTCTGCCTTTGTCCTCTTCCTCTTCCTAACCACCAGAGCCATTCTGCACACCACCATCCAATGCTGCCTAGCTACACTCTCCCCAGCCACTACCTTACAATCACCAATCTCTTTTAAGCAACCTCTTCTACATAGGATGTAGTCTACCTGTGTGCTCCTCCCTCCACTTTTATAAATCACCCTATGCTTCTCCATCTTTTGGAAATATGTGTTAACCACAGCCATTTCTATCTTCTTTGCAAAATCCATCACTATCTGTCCTTCTAGGTTCCTTTCCTTAACAAAAAACCTGCCCATCACTTCCTCAACTCCTTTATTACCTTCACCAACATGACCATTGGAATCTGCACCAATCACCAGTCTCTCCTCCCTGGGAATGCTGTCAACCACTTCATCTAACTCCACCCAGAATCTCTCTCCTCTAACTCACACCCAACTTGTGGTGCATAGCCACTAACAACATTCACCATTACACCCTCAATTTCCAGCTTCAGACATATTATCCTATCTGACACCCTTTTCATCTCAACGACATTCTTTACACAGTCCTCCTTCAGACCACACCAACTCCATTTCTCTTCCTATCCACACCATGGTAGAACAGTTTAAACCCTGCACCAATGCATCGAGCCTTGCTACCCTTCCACTTTGTCTCCTGCACACACAAAACATCGACCTTTGTCCTCTGCATCATATCAGCCAGCTCTCTACCTTTCCCTGTCATCGTCCCTACATTTAGGGTTGCTACCCTGAGTGCTATATTCTTGCCCCTCCTGATTTCTCTCTGTCTCCTCACACGCCTCCCTCCTCTTCGTCTTCGGCATGCAGTAGTCCAATTTCCGCTGGTGCCATGTTTGCTACCAGTACCAGTGGCGGTCGTTGTTAACCCGGGCCGCGACCGATCCAGTGTGGGGAAATTATTATGAACTCGCATACTTTATTTGGCAAATGTTTTACACCGGATGCCTTTCCTGAAGCAACCCTCACCATTTATCCGGGCTTGGGACCGGCACTAGAAATACCCTGGCTGAGCAGTCTACACTCGGCACATTGTGGTAGCTAAAAGCATCTCAAAACATTGAGCCCGAGGCCCACATCAGATTCCCACTTCTGTCAGCCAAGAACTGAAAGCTGAGGCCACAGCAGTCCCAGATAACCAAAACTGGTCAGCTAATTGGATAAATGTATAACTGGTTCATTCAATGAATCGTTCATTCGGCTTGAGACACAGAGAGGGAAAGTCGAACAATAGAATGAATCTATGACCCCAAAATACCTTATGTTAACAGCCCAGGCTGGCGGAGAAGTGTAACGACCTGGGAAAATTCTCTCTTGCAAACTTGGAGTCCTGTTAATACCAGTCAATGATCACTCGCATGTAACAGACTATTTGACTATGTTGCTGACCATGTGCATCCGTTCATGACCACAATTTAGCCATGTTCTAATGGCTATTTCCAGCAGGAAAATGAATCATGTCAAACATCAAAAGTCATCACACACTTATTACATGAGCCACGTGTTCATGCTCTTCAGTGACCTTCCAAGTCACAGGATCTGAATCCAATAGTAATCTGAAAGAAATTGTGTGACACCAGTTAGTACAGCACTCCTAAATAGTGCTCAGTGAGTGAATGTGGTTAGATAGTTTAGGTGAGATATTGGAGTTAAGTGAAGCACCATAATCACGATTCTGCACATTGTTCTTCATGAACCTGTAATCCCTGTGGTCAAAAACTCAAAGCAGAAAAATTGGAGTTCAGCACTGACTGCCCTTCTCACTCACTAAACCCGATAAGGAATTAGCGATTGTCAGGGGTGTTCGGGAGGGCCCTGCAGAACTCCAAGACCCCTTCTAATACTCCCATCTGTCAATGTGGAGCTATTGCTGTTTAGCAGGAGTTAGACCGAGTTAAAGCCAGTGCTTACCTATCAGCCGTCTCAATGTCACTGGTCTGTCTCGCACCATGCTGCCCGCGCACCACAATACAGTAGTTCTAAATTTCGCAATAACTCTATTAACAGCATTGTGTCTGGAGGCGATAGTGGAAACAGCGCGGCTGCGAGTGGAGGACGCGCAGACTGTCACTGTAATCCAGCGTGTAGCACAACGAGCTACAGGAGACGCCATTACTGCTGCACACAGACAGCCCTTCGGCACAGTTGCGCATGCGTCAGCATCGGCACGCATGCGCAACAGAAATAAGAACGTAAGAGAAAAGTGGATGGTGATTTAATGCAGTGGCTTAGTCTACGAGATATGCAGTATATCAACAAGAAAAGCATTAGTTTTTGTGTCAGCCCACTTAAAAGTGGACAGTGATATGTACTTTCCTGAAGTTGTATATTAAATTTCATATAGGGTGTAGGTCATTTCTCTACATACTCTGTTCTCTAATGGTCTCCAAGTCTCAGCACTGCAGTGACAGTTATGTTGTGGTGATGGTGTGTTGGTGTGTTTTGCTGGTGTGATTGGATCAGACACAGCAGTGCTGCTGGAGTTTTAGAACACTCTGTTCACTAACTGTGCATTCTATTAGACACATCTACTATATTGCTTCACATAGTAGATGTAAAGTCAGAGACAGCAGCTCTTGTTGCACAGTTTGTTAGTCATCCACTAATCCTTCATCAATCCTCATAGGATGCTGCTGTTTTAAGTCCAGCAATATCACTGAGGTGTTTAAAAACCCCAGCAGCACTGCTGTCTCTGAGCTACTCAAACCACGAAAACACACACTAAAACCACTACCAACACCACGTCAGTGTAACTGCAGTGCTAAGAATGATCCACCAACCAAATAGTACCTGATCTGTCCACTGGGGGTCCTAATCATTGCAGAACAGAGTAAAGGGGACTAACAATATATGTAGGAGCAACAGTTGGACTACAATTACAGAAGTACAAAGTGCTAAAATATGGTAAGTGAAACTGATAACATGGCAATGAATATAGATGTGGTATTGCCATTGCAGTTGCTGACAAATTGCATTGCGGAAGAAATACAAAGCACCAGCGCAGGACACTACCTGGATACAGAGATGTGATACTCTGACATTACAAATGTAAAAATACTGTAAATGTGTGTGAGGCAATTGTCTAGTTAGGGGTGGGGGTATGATGACAAGACATTCACCCAGTTTATATTCCAGATTTTTCAATCTGATGTCTTTCTACCACATCTGTTGCCTTTATGTGATTACCAAATAAACCGTTGTCATGTTAACCTGTAGTTGAAAAACACAAATTATTTTTTGGGGGGCATTGTTACTGCATTGCCATCATACAGGAGTACAATGGGAAATTGTCCAAATTCCTTTAAATTTTTAGCATATTGTGTGATGAATTCAGAAACTAAATGCAAACCAAGAGTCTGGAATTCTCCAGCACTTAATATTTATTTTGTCATGATTATATGTACAGTCGTGTGAAAAAGTGTTTGCCCCCTTCCTGATTTCCTTTTTTCCATGTTTGTCACACTTAAGTGTTTCGGAACATCAAACCACTTTAAATATTAGTCAAAGACAAAACATATAAATGCAGTTTAATGAAGGTGTTTATTATTAAGGGAGAAAAAATCCAAACCTACATGCCCCTGTGTGAAAAAGTGATTACCCCCTAAACCTAATAACTGGATGGGCCACCCTTAGCAGCAACAATTGCAACTAAGCGTTTGCGATAACTTGCAATGAGTCTTTTACAGTGTTGTGGAGGAATTTTGGGCAGTCATCTTTGCAGAATTGTTGCAATTCAGTCACATTGGAGGGTTTTCAAGCAAGAATGGCCTTTTTAAGGTCATGCCACAGCATCTCAATAGGATTCAGGTCAGGACTTTGACTAGGCCATTCCAAAGTCTTCATTTTGTTTTTCTTCAGCCACATGTGCTGGTGTGTTTTGGATCATTGTCCTGCTGTAGAATCCAAGTTCGTTTCAGCTTGAGGTCACGAACAGATGGCCGGACATTCTCCTTCAGGATTTCTTGGTAGACAGCAGAATTCATAGTTCCATATAATCACAGCAAGTCTTCCAGTTCCTGAAACAGCAAAACAGCCCCAGACCATCACACTACCACCACCATATTTTACTGTTGCTATAATGTTCTTTTGCTGAATGCTGTGTTACTTTTATGCCCGATGTAATGGGACACTCACCTTCCAAAGAGTTCAACTTTTGTCTCGTCAGTCCACAGAATGTTTTCCCAAAAGTCTTGGGGAATATCAAGATGCGTTCTGGAAAAATTGAGATTGAGACTAGCTTTAATGTTCTTTTTGATCAGCAGTTGTTTCCGTCTTGGAACACCATTTTTGCCCAGTCTCTTTCTTATGGTGGAGGCATGAACACTGACCTTAATTGAGACTAGTGAGGCCTACAGTTCTTTGGATGTTGTAGAGGGGTCTTTTGTGACCTCTTGGATGAGTCGTCGCTGTGCTCTTGGGATAATTTTGGCTACTCCTGGGAAGGTTCACCACTGTTCCATGTCTTCACCATTTGTGGATAATGGCTCTCACTGTGGTTTGCTGGAGTCCCAAAGCTTTAGAAATGGCTTTATAACCCTTTCCAGACTGATCGATCTCAATTACTTTCTTTCTCAATTGTTCCTGAATTTCTTTGTATCTTGGCATGAGGTGGATCTTTTAAAGATCTTTTGGTGTACTTCACTTTGACAGGCAGGTCCTATTTAAGTGATGTCCTGATTGAGAACATGTGTGGCAATAATCAGGCCTGGGTGTGGCTAGAGAGAGTGAACTCAAGTGTGATAAACTATAGTTAAGTTATGTTTTATGGGAGGTCACTTTTTAACACAGGGCCATGTAGGTTTGGATTTTTTCTTCTTAATTCTCCTTTTTAATAAACACCTTCATTTAAAAAGTGCATTTTGTATTTACATGTGTTGTCTTTGACTAATATTTAAATGATGTTCCAAAATACTTAAGTGTGACAAACATGCAAAAAAATTACGAAATCAGGAAGCGGGCAAACACTTTTTCATACCACTGTATGCATGAAAAGCCCTCTCACATCTGTATTTGGGTGGACTATGGTTAGTTCTTGATTATGTTACTGTATAACTTTGCTGCATGCTTGATTCTAATTCAAATTAACTATGATCCCTAGCTTGTATATTCTGTGCTGTACAATTCTGAACCCAGTTAAACAAATACGACAAAAATATTATACTTGGTCATTTATTTATTGAGGAAAATGAACCAATATGACATATTAGTGAGGGGCAAAAGTATGTGAACCTTTGCTTTCAGTATCTGGTGTAATGGGTAATGAATGTAGCCTCCCTGGCCTGATCTTATGGGCTGCAGGACCACAAACAGGCCTTTCCAAATATCACATCAATAGATCTTTTTTTAAAGAGCTATTTTTTTTACATTACATTTTTTACAACAATTTGTGAAATATTTGTAATTTTACAAACTAAACAGTTTATTGATGCACGTGGATTCTTTTAATGATTTGCATGTTCAATTATTCTTATAACCCCTGATGCAGTAAAAGTTGTCTTAGCTTATTTTCTTGGAAAAGATTATACGTATACACTGGATAGGACACACATGGTTTGAAGCTCAGCGAATAGGCGCAGGCCGCGGAAAGTACTGCATCCATCCAGCTTCGCTTCTGTAAGTGTAAGTGACAGCCCTTACACATCCGGGAAGGTACGGAAGCGTATGTGTGGAGCCGAGAATGAACCGATTCAAGACGTCAAAATATAAGAACACCACATCGAAAATACCTAAAAAAGATGTAAGTATGGTGACTGCTAATGCAACACAAAACAGCTATGTGTTGTTAATCGTTTGCTTAAGCTCGCCTTTCACTTTTTTTGTACTGAACCTGCAGTGTAGTTCCAAATTACTCCGTCCTACTTACTTGGTGCCCTACCTACAGTATAAAGTAAATACTTTCTACGTATTATTTAGTGGACTATGTGATGATTATGGAGTCGTTTGGAATTAACTGTCAATTGCTGCAAGGAGCGCCTGCAGACTGTATGCAGATTGTGCAGCGCCTTACTTCCTATTTTTTATGACAAAACGTTGCTATATTTGGACATTTCACACACATACGGTCGTGTACTTGTGTTGATACCGATCAATGTATCTGTATATGTGATGAATTTCCACGTTTTGATTTGTATTGTAGTAGTACAAGAAAGGGTGTTATTTTAAATCACCACTATTACGCTTTTATTGCGGATTTGAATAGACATCTGAAGACCTCACCCTATGAGATTACTGTAGAAGGTAGAAAGCCGGTGAGGAGGTGAGGGCGGTTACATTAAAATGTTATACTTGGGTCGGCTTTAGTGTAGTCGCCACTACTTGAGAATTGCTTACTCGATTACATGTTTGAACGAACTTTGTACTGTAGCTCATTATACAATATACTAAACTGCATGATTGCTTGTTTGTTTGTTTGTTTAGTAGTTTTATTTAACGTTGCATCAGCGGCTAAATTTATGACAGACACAAGGCTATGTCAACACAAAGGTCAATTTAGAGTGACCAGTCAACCTAATGCCTGTCTTTGGAATGTGGGAGGAAACTGGGGCACCAGGAGTAAATGCACACAGACACAGGGAGGACATGAACACTCCACACAGTGTCTGGCGTCAGGATTGAACTGGGGGTTTTGAAGCTGTGAGGCGACTGCACAGACCACATACACTGCCAAATACCATCCAAGTAAAATTTGGAATTAAATTTTCATTTACTTATGTGTGGACCACAATCAAAACACACCTGTTTAGGCACTGGTGCATGAACCAGATTCAGTACTCTGCTTGGAGCCAACAGCACTGTCTGCTGCAGCAAATCGTCTCACCAATGGTGAATTAGGGGGTTGACAACAAGCTTGACCCCCATGGCGACAACGTCGACTTAAGAAGAGAGTAATTGGCCCCCATAACATAGCCACTGGCCCCAGCCTGGGCCCCCCACTTCTACCTGGACAGACTTGGTTATTAAATTATTTTTTCAGTTTATATGTTATTTTAAACATCTAGTGTCTTATATGCAATACTTCTCAGAGATTTGTTATTTCCACTGTCACCCTTGATCTGTTTAATCTAAAACTGGCTTTTTGTAAAGTTGCTTTGTGTCTGTTATAAAATATTATACTTTTATACTTTGTGATTTATGTATTTGCGGAAAAAGACCCAACACATCTGTGAGTGGCAAAAGTAGTAATCCTGATTAATCCTGCACATTTGGACAACTTTTAGCCCATTTTGCTTCAACTCTGGGATGTTGGTGTATTTCCTCTCATGAACTGCTTGTATCAGGTCTGTTGTCCTCAGGAATTGTCCGAGGACATTAATAATTCATTAAGTGTCCTAATTAATATTGTTTCAGTACTATGACGGGGTCTAACTCCTGTTTTAAATGTTTCATTTAAAACATTTATGAAACATTTAAAACAGGAGTTAGACCCCGTCATAGTACTGAAACAATATTAATTAGGACACTTAATGAATTATTAATGTCCTCGGACAATTCCTGAGGACAACAGACCTGATACAAGCAGTTCATTTAAAATGAATGTTTCATTTCCTCGGTACGTTGGCGGTAACTACATGCTGGTGGTAAACAGCTTTTTCTAACACCTTGGAGAGGAAAGGAGTGTTTGAAATGAGGTCAATAATTAGACAGCACACTAGGATCAAGGTTAGCTTTTTAAATCAGAGGTTAAATAACCGTACACTTACATGATTTGGGCACATAGCCAAAGCTAAGGAATTAGTTTTAAAATAATAAGAAGTTTCTTAGTATTGATGATAGAATTATGAACATTGGCCAATGTGAGAGAGATCTTTAGTTGCTTAGAATTACCCTGCATTCCTGTGTGAACT